>OX578138.1:7940723-8498223 GCA_951213105.1 Amaurobius ferox | reverse complement strand
GCGTTGAAACGCAAAACTGTCAAATTGCACGACATTAAGCACAGTTAAACTCAAGACTTCTGATTCGCCCTGCAGTCTGCCATAACGAGGTCATCATTTTTTTTCTTTTGACAAATATACATATTTAAAGCAAATAAATCCTGGAACAAATATACAGGGTGGTCATAAAAATAATTCCCCGATATATAAACTCCTAGAGGCCTATCCGCGCAACCAATCGAAAGGAAATTTTAGATATTGTTATTTGAAGGTATGCGCTCGAGATTGTGATGATTTCAAACAATAGAGCTCTCACGGTTACGGTTACAGTGAAAAATTTTCGAATGGCAACACCCACTTTTTTCCTACGCAAATTGATCAGCGCATTGAAAAACCGTAAATGGCGTTGGAACGATACAAGTATGACGAAAATTGGCGGCGTAAAACATTTGCAAAGAAGAGAATTGTAAAGGACCAATGATAACACAAGAGAGGAGAGGGAAAAAACTTTTATTGGAATTATAAGTGTTCAACGTGCTCACCTTCGCAGACGATAACCCATTGCTTGAGGGAAATTGTTGACAACAATGACGAAGGTAACATCGCAGGAGGAATCTGTATAACTTCACTTTTATGGCATCTTTCAATTCTGACAAATCTCGTGGATTTGATGTGTGTACACCTTAGATTTCAGATAACCCCAGAACCAGAAATCAATCGGAGTGAGATCGGGGGATCGCGGTAGCCACGAAACTGCAGAGTTACGGGAGATGACTCTTATCACCAAAGTTCAGTTGCAGCACTTGTTGAACACATGTAGCGACGTGTGGAGGAGCACCATCTTGCATCCATACAATGTCATTAACGACATTTCGCTGCTGCAATTCTGGAATTACGTAATTCTGCAACATTGTTTTATACCGAGGACATATAATGGAGCACGTTTGCATACCATTGGAAGTGATATCTTCGAAATAGTACGGACTGAGAACGAATATGCTTGCGATGCCGCACCACACAGTCACTTTAGCTTCGTATAAAGGCACTGGTGCCACATCGTGAGGATTTTCGTCAGCCCAATGAACGCAGTTCTTGGAGTTTGCGTTCCCAGTTAAGAAGAAATGTGCTTCATCCATCCATAATATCCATAGCGGCCACCATATCTTCATCAGATATGATGAAGAAAAACTTCGCAAAGTCGATACTATGTTGCTCGCCTCCAGATTGCAACATCTGGAAGCGCTGGAATCGATAAGGAAACATCCGCAGAACAGAGCGCAGAAACTTGAGGACTGTGGTTTTCGGTACATACAAATTACGGGCAACACTTCTTGCAGTACGCAATGGACCTGCAGTAATCGTATTATGCACTTCCGCAACAACTTCAACAGGAACAGATGGTCGTCCGGATAACGGTCTATCCCATATGCACCCAGTTTCTTCAAATTTTTTACCAAATCACGTACAGTTCGTAAGGAACATGAGCCTCGTCTTAGCTTATGATTTCGCTGATAAACTCGCACTGGCATTTTCTCCGTTCAGATAAAACAGCTTTATCAATTCACCTCGTTGTTTCCCTGTAAGTGTCATCTTGTTGGCACGTTCGAACACCTGATTGAAGAAACAATCTTCCCACACTGCTTATTAAAAGTTTTCAACAAGCAATGCTTTGCACATGGTGTTCTGTGATTGGTTCTTCTACTGTCTATCCCTGTGAATTATGCAAAGTACGTCAATTCACCTCCTCTCTGTGTTGTTATTGGTCCTTTACAATGCTCTTCTTTGCAAATATTTTACGCCGCCAATTTTCATCATACATGTATAGTTCCAACGCCATTTATGGTTTTTCAATGCGCTGATCAATTTACGCAGGAAAAAAGTGGGTGTTGGCATTCGAAAATTTCAAAAATTTTTCACTGTAACCGTAACCGTGAGAGCTTTATTGTTTGAAATCCTCACAATCTCGAGCGCATACCTTCAAATAACAATATCTGAAATTTCCTTTCGATTGGTTGAGCGGATAGGCCTCTAGGGGTTCATATATCGGGGAAGTTTTTTTATGACCACCCTGTATAATAAATTATGATAGTTGTTCACATTGTAACCATTTTAACAAGTTCATTAAATTATAATTCACATTACATCTAATATAACAAGTATGAGATAAAATACCCATTCCAGCAAATATAAAGACATGCATATTGTATCCATGTAAAAGAGTAATCTTAATTATCGTTCGGAAATATTCCTATTCGTGTGTTTTTGCTGAGCATTCGTATATTCGTGTTAGTGGAAGTAGCACAGCAATTACAATTTAAATATATATACAGATATGCGCAATTACAATTAAATTGGAGTCATTTACAATACAAATAAATTACTGTAACTCATAGTACAAATGATTGCAGTGAATTGAATTACAGCATTAAATTAAACTAGAAATGGATGACCTTTAATGTTAAATCATATTTTCCCGAAATATCTCCAGAGTCCACTTTGACGATAAGAGCTTGTAATTCCGTTCCAGTAGCTCAAAGGTAGAACGTCGGCTGGCTAGTACGGAGATCCGTGGTTCGATTCCCGGTCAAGACTACGGTTCTTTACAAGGGCGTCCGAACAAATCATTCCTGTAGATAAGTACAAAGATGCTGACGTCTGAAAGTGACCCAAGTACGGCTAGCACTGATTCAGTGGACTCTGGGCTAAGGAGCGCCGATTTCAAAACGGGAGGATAACGACCACACAAGAAGCTAAAAAAATAATAAAAATGGCAGCAGAAGGCTAGCCCGGGGTAAAAATGACAGCAAGAGGCTAGCCTGAGGTGAAAATAGCAGAAAGCGGTCAGTCAAGTTGTCACTTGTACCCCAATCTGACATTAAAGGATGGAGAATGCAGAATCCACTTCAACGGTAAGAGCTTGCCAATTTCGCCCCAGTAGCTCAACGGTAGAGCGTCGGCTGGCTATTTCCCAGATCCGTGGTTCGATTCCCAGTTGGAACAGCCATGTTCTTTACATATGGATAAATTTAAACGTCTCGAAATAGCTTTACATAACGCCATCCATAAAAAATATTCTGATTAAATTTGATATTTAATCCTAAAAGCATTATGTCATGGATCTTCTGCATAATTATAGGGTTATCATGAAATGCACGCATTGCTGAATGTCGGTAAAGACCTACTGCCAGCATCAGATATTTATTTCTAAAAAATAATACGTCCGTGAAATAGTGATGACTATTTATCTTAATCCATCTAATAAGTCAAATAATCGAAATGAATGATATTCGTAAGTACCGCATCGCCAGTACTATATATCCGCAAACTGCTGCCATCCACATATATCTTATTTTATTTGACAAATCCCCATTATTGTCGCTTTCTGTGCCTTTGAGATTTAGAAGGAGCGACATTTCAGCAATATCCGGATGCTCGCTCGACAAGATTGCCGGCCATTAAGTGACCACCCAGAGTTTGGCGGGAGGTGGACATGGGTCAGTCTGCAATTCGTAATATTGGTATACGTAGTCTTTAATGCTAGAAACACAAGCACTAGATAGAAACTCTATCAACAGTTATGCCGGATTGCCTTTGAATCTTTTTTTGTTGTTGTTCCTTAACAGTTATTACCGGCAAAATAAATAACGCAATATCATTATATACGGCCCGTATTATACATTATGCGTAACGAAATTTGTGATAAAATAATTTTGAAAAAAAAAAAAGAAAAGAAAGTTGTGATAAATTAATACTGTGCGTCAAATTAATATTGTGATAAGTTAATATTGTGATAATTAATATTGTGTTTTTAAAAAAAGTTGTGATAAATTACTATTGAGTGTCAGATTAATATTGTGATAAATTAATATTGAGTATCAGATTAATATTGTGATAAATTAATATTGTGATACTAATATTGTGTTTTTAAACGAAGGTAGTGATAAATTAATATTGTGTGTTTTTAAACAAAAGTTGTGATACATTAATATTGTGCGTCAAATTTATATTGTGATACATTAATATTGGGATATTGTGATAATTAATATTACGTTTTTAAACGAAAGTTGTGATAAGTTAATATTGTGCGTAAAATTTGTATTGTGACAAATTAATATTGTGATAAATAGTATTATGTTTTTAAATGATAGTTGTGATAAATTAATATTGTGCGCCAGAAAAGCTTAATAAAATAATTTTAAGAAGATATAAAACCAGGGACCAAAATTAGCCAATAAAATGTTTATGCTATATATTTTAACAAGGTTGTAAATTTAATAAAATATGGCAACTGAATTGCAATGAAAATAAATTAAAGGCATTTCGCAATTTTGTTATTACAGCAAAACCCCGGTTTTGCATTTCTTTGCGGAACCTATTCAAAAACGTTACATGCGGGAAAACAGAATACACGGGGAAATTCCATTTTAAAGAACATATAAACATTGAGGAAAGCAAGTAACAAAATAAATATGCCACTCACCAAGCTTTACTCTTTCTCTTGTTAAAAGTTTAACTTAGGATTCACATAGAAAAATCCCAAATGTATCAAAAATGTCAATAGCACTTATTTTTAATTTTTTTTAAATGGCCATGTACTCGACCGTCCAATCATTCGCCCATATTTATAGGCCCGATCGTGAACCTTTTTGCCGTCCTATGACGTTGCCCGGCGCACTAGAGGTGGCGGAACGTACTATGCCCTTAATAGACAGCACAACATCCATGCCCTCTAGTATAACTCGAACCCACAATCGAAAGAGCACGAGAAAACGATTACGTCAGACCTTTCAATCACCTAGCATTCGGTCAATATCGCTCGCATTTAACGATAATCTAAATCAAATTTGATATTAACTTTTAAAATGAATTTTCAGAGTACCCGAACAATAAACACTATATTTCCATAAATGAAACGATTAAAACGTCTAAATCTCGAAGCCTAGACACGTATATCAAAGCAACGACAATTAACTGATAGAAGGTGCGCATGCATTGTCGTCCAGTTCCACTTCCAATGCAGCATCTCATGATGCGGGATAGAGATACAAAATTATGTTTCTCCTGAACAATACTCTGGTGCTTAGAGGGTCAGGCGGCCCCCTTAGCTTGTCTACATCTTTTCGTTTGCTTACACAGAAAATAGTTTATACACTTATTTCAAATAATATATAATTAAAATAAAAATTACCTGGTCAAAAATTATTTGCGTAAACACTGTATACCTTGTTTTTCCTGACGATTTACCACTGCTAAAAATGCAAATAGACTTATTATAGATAACTGGTTTGCAATCAAGCTAATTCAATTATACTGTAATCTGCATTTTTGTAACATATTTTATAGTCTTTTATTCACAAGTACTTTTGATGTAATTTCTGAGCATATTTTTACTGTCACTACATGCATAGTATAATGTATAAGGAAAGTATTGTGACGAGGTTAACAATTGAATTCGAGTTTTCCACGGAAGAGCACTTGCCAAGCATTCCTGAACTCAAATAGAACCTTTTTGAGGTGGTGTATGTGTGTATGTTCCTGAATCTATGGATGCTATATCTCACGAAAGAATGGAGCGTTTCGAACGTAATTTGATAAGATCATTATGATCTTTGAATAGTGGAACCCAGTTGATTTTAAATGTTATCGAATGTTTGGTAAACCCCCAAATTTTCGAATGAAACACAAAAAAAATTAAAAAAAAAATATAAAAAACTTAGGATATTCAATACTGTTAAATAAATAATCATTTTACACGTAAGATTTTATTCTAAAACAAATGACACAAACTTCAGAATGCTAACTTAAATTGTTCTCGAGATAGTGCATGCTTTTCAAATAAATATTTCCAAAATATTTCATAAAACTGAACAGTAGTATCATCAAATATGTAACATATTTGGCGACCTCGACGACTCATTTGGCGGAATATTGCCAACTTGGCGAATTTATTTTAATGTGTTCCCAAATCGACGAAAATGTAGCCAAATTTGCAAAATGATGCTAAAATTACGAAAATGACGCCAAATAAATGAATTAATAATTAACATATTTTAATATAATGGGCTATATTGCTGAGCAGATGTTAGCAATATTTGTAATCGTCAAGTTATATTTTCGCGAATCATGCATGAGTCCATTTAGTACTTCAAAATAATTTTACTTGTCATCTAAAAAAGCGCCCGATGTCAGCGTACTTTTTCATCATTCAAACCTTGTGCCGTGGATCTTATAATCATTTCATCATTATTCTTTTCATCATTATTTCGCATTGAAAGAAGCGAAGTACTTGCATTATGCAGGCAAAGTCGTGTGCTGCTCATATCAGAGTTTTTGTTAATGGATGTTAATGGACTCTTTCCTTATTTATTTAATAGGGAATATTTCTTATTTATTTAAGTTCGTAGCATTATTCACTAAGAAACTGTTCCGAATCCTTCTACTGTTCTTTTCACCTTCCTCCTAGGTTTGTTTGTACTTTTATCTATTTTTCCCCTCCTGGATCCTATGATGAAATTATTTATTAAAAAACACGTGCTCGTCTTTGGTGGTGCAGTTGCTCTGTCTCTCTTTCCTGAATAAAGAGGTTTCATTTTCTTATGCTTCCAAACCCGATAAATACTTTTAAACAATTTTTATGCTATTATTAATGAAGTATTTTTAAAGCAGATCAATTTCGACTGCAATTTGAGCTAATTTTTATATTATATAATGCAAAATGAAATTTATGTTCTATGTTCAAACAAACTATGCAGCAATATTGTAAAGGTCTCACTGTCCCAGCCAAGATTCAAACCCGATTCCCCGATTGAGCTACTGGGACAAAATTACAACTTGTCTTCGAAGTGGATCTTATAATCTTCTCCCTCTGAAGTACGATCGTCGTGCAACTGCTGATCTGAATGACTGTCCCGCGTTCTTCCTTTTTCCTCACTACCTTTTCTATAGAAGCAAGCACCCTGTGTGGTCGTGGTCTTCAAACTGGAATCATAATTTCTAGGGGCCACTGAAAATTCGCAACTAGGTCTTTTTTATGTCATCTAACCTGCAGGGTTCATTCGTTCAGGTGTCATTGTGCAGTCTGGGTTTGAACGACGAAATTTCGAACTGGCCAGCCAATGCTCTAATCATTGAGTTACTGGAACCAGATTCCAACTTTTTCTCGGAGTGGGCCCTGTATATGTTCTGGGTTCAATCTAACTGTGTGGCAGGTTCGTATTTTCAATCATCCAGAAAACATGTAGAATGAAGTCACACAGCAGGTTTTCCTGTCAACAGTTGAAAAGTTCGCTTCGATAATAAGGACTTGCCATTACGTCCCAGCAACTCAACCGTAGAGCGCCGGCTGGCCGATACAAAAACCAGTGTTTCGATTCCTAGTTGGGGCAAATTTTTACAATAGCGCCCGAACGAATAAACCCTGCGGATTAGTGCTGCGATGTTGGGGGTCTGAAAGTGACCCTAGTACTATTATAGGGATTCGATGGACTCTGACATATTAGACGCCGATAGGCCAACGAACAAGCAGGATACTATCCTGGGTAAAAATAGTAACATTCATGGCTAACCTGAGATAAAAATAATAGGAGGTTTTTGGGCAGATTGTCAACTTGCACATCCATCTGACACTAGAGGCAGTGCTTCATTCAGGACATTTTGGTCGAGGGGCGGGGGGGATGAAATTTTAGGGGAGGGGGCAAGTTTTTTTTCGACCTATACAAATATATCTAAATGCTGTGTCAGATAAATAGAAACTAGATTAACATAAAATGTCTCCGGGAGAGGGCGAATACTCGTCTAAAAGAAACACTATCTAGACCTAGAGGGATGAGAATGCAGAGATCCCTTTGGCGATATGAACTTGCAATCCAAACCATCACAGTAACTCAACGATAGAGAATCGACTGGCCAGTACGTAGTACCGAGGTTCAATTCCCGCTCGGAGCAACAACGCTCTTTACACAGTGTAGTTAATGACTGTTCACGGGTAATGAACTTTAAGCAAAACTAAACCATTCCCTTACTCTTTTCAATCTATATCACTTTTAAAACATTTTTACACGTTTTTCGCAAAATAATTACCAATATTTATATTAACTATTTATCCACTTATATTTTCAAAAAAAAATTTTTTTTAAATACCTCACATAACACTAGTGATTCTACATAATACCTGAACAATTCCACAAATTGCTACCATTCAGGTATATTTTAACGTTGCTCGGCAGATCTTTATTATTACAGCCTTGTATGGCTGTGATTTACAGAAATATTATGAAAGAAAGTGATTTCGGCAATATCCGAATGCATTCCGGACGACACTGTCCGCTTTTAAGTGACCACCAGGGATTTGGTGGGCGGTGGACATTGATCAAACCCTGCAATTTGTTACATAGCTAAGTGCAGTACTTAGTGGTCTCCCGACTACGCGCTTATGCCAGTTTCCCTTGGGAAACTCGCTCCCTTAACAGTTATTGCCAACGAAAATATTAAGGTTGTGACGTCACTAAATAGAGCTGTATTGTATTTTCAGATATATATTAGAAGGAAGAATATTGAGTCACTAGCCTTTTCTCCCGCGCTTCGCGAGTTCTCAATGGCTAGTAGGAGGCAAAGTGGCTTTGGAGAGGTAAAATGGTATACGCTTGTTTTAAGATCCCTATGTATCGTGACTTTTAATTCGAATTTTCGATTTTATTTTTCGTTGATCTGAAAACTGAGACTAATCGAATGAGATCGAAACCGAGATTCTAGTTAGAGCAGAATTGTTCGGTCATTTTGAAAAGTGGTTTTGAATTTTGTTTTTATTATTCCTTTTCATTGATACCTTTAACTCGATTTTTTTAAATAATATGGCTAATTTTTAGATTTACCAATATTTAGATTAGCTAATTTTTACCAGGAAGCTGAGACGAATCGAATGAGACTAAATCTAAATTTCTACCTAGAGTAGGAGTGCTCAATAATTAGGTAAAGTAAATTTCAGTTTATTAATATTATTATTATTCTATTGCACCCATTTGCATTATTATTCCTTCGCACCCTAATTCGAATTTTTGTAATTTTCTCCTTGATTTTGAAGCTGAAAAGGGTCGAATGGCATTAAAACCAAAATTTTAGCTATAACAGAAGTGTTCGATAATCTTGATACATCACCCCCCCCCCCCCCCCTTCACACACTGGGTCAGTTCAGTGTATATTATATAAATACTAGAAGAAATAATCCCGCATTGACTGGGACATGAATAAAAAAACATCTGCTACTTAAATAATACATTTACTGGTAACACTACTCATTTTTCTTCGAATCTTAAACAGTTGCCAAATTCCCAAGCACGCTATCCGCAAAGCAAAAAAGAAAAAAGAAATCCAAAACCTCTAGGAGATTAACTTGGTAGTAGATCATGACGGTAATTATTAGACCATATTGATAGCTGGAGATCAGCTGATTTTAGATTTTAAAAATCCGGTGAAGAAACATATACATATAGTAAATAGGATAACAAATTACAGAACAATAATCTAAAATAGGTTTAACAAACGCATGATAGAGACAAATAATAGTATCAGCCCTGACAAAAACATCAGAAGTAACGCCAAGTCTATAATATAAGCTCTTTTAACAGTGTTATCAATATGCTTTCGCAAGCTAAATGAATCGTTAATGGTAAATAAAACGAGTACATCGAGAAAGGTTATTGTAAGGTATTGAAAGGGAATTGTTTAAATGGTAGTTGTATTTGTGGATTTTATGGACCCTAGCAAAACTCATAACATAGCAATTATTTAAACTCATAACTTAAACTCATAACATAAACTCGTAACATAAACGCTTAACATAATATTTAAACGGGCTCTATTTAAGACAGACCATTATGTAAATCATTCTGCAGCAAAGCACAATCAGTTAACGAGTTGATTTTTGTATAAAGTTTCTGATCATCGGCAAACATAAGACATATGGCAATTTTAAAAATCAGTGAATCATTAACAATCATAATTTCCATTAACAATGAACTGGAGCGTGACTCAACTCGACTTTCTCGTAATGCAATCCATTTTTAAGTATCGTCCCCCTCCCCCCCCCCCAAAAAAAAAAAAATACAAGAAAACAATTGACACGTCTTTATCGTGGATCCAAATGAATACAATTAAAGTGCGTTAGCCTTCACTAAAAAATCCTCCGATAGATACCATACTTGGCAATCCCTCCAGGAGAGGATAACTTGCCTCCAAGGGGGCTAATGACGTCAAACACAAAAAAAAATGTATCTCTGCTATTTTTCACAACAATATTTGACAATTTTCAACCCCGTCACAATACTTTCCTTATGCATTATATGTATATAAGAAAAGCCAAAATTTACAAGAAAACAATTGAAAAGTCTTCCTCTAACAAACAATTTAAAAATCCTAAACAATTTAAAAATCCTAAACAATTTAAAAATCCTAAACAATTTAAAAATCCTAAATAATTTAAAAATCCTCTTGCTACCATGTTAAAGACATATAAAATTTCGAAGTCTTCGTTCAAATTTTAAAAAAATTCTATATAGATCTACATTTCGTGATAAAAAAAAGACCTGATGCAAAGTTTCGTGAAAATCCATTGATATGTGTGGACGATATCGTGTACACACGAAATCGGCCACAGACAGACGGCCATCACTCCAAAAATAGTCTAAACATGCTCAGGAGGTCCTAACACATAGACTGACATCAAAATCTCGAATTCGAAAGTTTTTGTGAAGGCAATACTTCCTCTATGCTACATTGCATAATATGAGAAAGTAAAAATTAAAGGAGTGGACCCAAATTTGAACCTGGATTAACACCAAAGGCACTAACTGTTTAATTTAGAGTGGATACCAAAAACATTACACTAGAGTGAAATCTATTTGTAATGTTGAGAACGTGTTCCCATTCTTCTGGAGCCTTTCGAAGGACAGACGGAGAAAACACTCATATAGGCATCATTTCCCGTGTTGCCTAGGATTGCCAGAACACCATAGATCGAAGAAAGTTTGCCATATTTGGCAATTTTACGCCCATTTTGCGGCATTTCACTTTCCGAAGCTTCGAGCGGACAGCGAAATAACCAATATTCTACGAGATAGGAGAGATTTCCAGAAGTTTCTATGAAGGGTCTATAAAAGAAATCATCACTCAATCGGAGAGCAATTGACGGGATACATTGAACCGTGATTTTTGTCAATTTTTTTAGAATAATATAAGCTGTTTTGTGAAATGACTTTCGTCCATATTTTAAGAATAATATCGATTATTTTTGTGAAATGAGCATATGAGTGCTGTTTGACTGTATAGTGTTCCTGTTTACTCTGTGCTTGTGAGTAAACGTGTTAGTTATCCAAAAATGTGGACTCATTCTTGTATCCTGCGTGCATACACACGATTCCAGGCGATACGTCGTAACAGTGATACACGATTACGACCGCTTCGATCCATCCATACTGAAAGCACAAGTAATTAACTCTTTATATTCGGGATCTCGAATATTTTCTATAGTATTCGAGTATTTTCGAACAGCATTCGCCCATCTCTAGAAAAAAAAATGCGATCCCAATCATCACAATCCCATAATAACTGTCATTCACGAATATATATTTCTTACAATACTCGGCAAATTCTCATAATTGCCCCTTTCTGTGCCTGTCATTTAAGAGAGATTTAGGAGGAATGGGAGTGCGACGCTATCAGAATAGCCCCAACGAGATTTCAGGCCATTAAGTGAACTCCCAAGGTTTAACGGGCAGTGTACTTTCAGCCAGTGTCTGCGATTTGTTATAGCTAAGCACAATTCTTAATACGTGAGACTCCAGAAATTTCGGGTCCCTGGGTAAACGGAAGCAGTTCCTTGCTGACGAAATAATGAAGAGTGTCACATCATTTTAATGCGACCCTTATTGATTTCAATCAATAACGAAGTAAAACCGACGTTAACCCATAGTTTACTATGGTCTTAAATTAGGACAATGCACGCAACCAATATCAGTACAAATGTGCCTTTTTTTTTCACCTTTCGAAAGTTTTAACAAAATCAATATTTTTTACAACATTATTTTTCAAATTATTAAATGAACAGCGCATAAATTATTTAACAACAGTAGGTAAAAACTTTTACAGTAAATTTCCATTAATCCGGAATCCAATGATTCGGCACGCTCGATAGTCCGATAGGCCTTTGGAATGACATTCGGATCAGTTCGAGTTTATACTGGGGTATATTTACTGTAATATACTAAATGATTTATTGTTATTATTATTACCAGGCCGTCCAGCTCACACAAAGGGTATGAAGCGATTACAGGGGGCGGTAGGGAAAAACATAGACATAGCAATACACAAACATTCAAACACAATATACATAGAAATACAATACAGACAGAAAACAACACAAAAGAAAACCTACAAAGAAGGAAAAAACACTTTAAAAACAGTTGGGATTGATATAAAAACTGAGGATTATATTATACTAAATGATGATAATATTATACTAAATGATTGTACATGCAGATTTCTGTTCATTTAGGTTCATCTTATAAATTTCAAACTAATTTAAATGTTTTTTCTTAGCCCAGTCTGTATAACGCTTTAGGCAAATAAATATCATTCTATTGTTCATAATTATTTTTAATTCATTTTTCCCATTGTTTATTCTATTTTAGTTTGACATCCTATAAACCGTGAAATTAGGTGAACCGTTCTTTCTTTCTTTCGACCCAGACTGTCCGACTTACCCGAAGGTCTAAGGTATTTGTTTGGACGGTCGGGTCAGTGCCACCCAATTTAGACCGGAACCCAGTGGAGAACAGACATCCACAGGAACCGTACCCTACTTCCCCTACCACCAGCCTCTCGGAAGGATTTCCAGATCCACATATTTAACGTGTCCTGAAAACCCTGAAAACTCAGACAGCCCAGCTCACTCGAGGGTATGGAATAAACGGCCCGAAAGGGAAAACCACCAGCAAAGTGGAGGTTTTCCAGACAGAAGATTCTCCAATCAGGTTCTCCAGGCAACGCAACAGACCAGCATTTATTTTTTTTTCTAGAAGTCATACTTGAAGAGATATATTTAGAAAATACAAGGCTGATTTACATTAAAAAAAGTAAATTTTGCAGAAACAGCCAATTCACAGAATTGTGTATAAGTGTGACCATCCTTAAAGTTAAATCATCACAATAAGTATTGCTATTTTTTTTTTAAGAAAAGCAAAGGAAAGAATTTAGAAAACAATCAAAAGAATAAGAAAAAACGATAAAAACAAAAATGTAACTTCAAAAAATCCTATTTTTCTCTTAAAGTAATCCATTAATTCATTACAATTTTCTCTATACAGTGAGAGGAGTAACTGAAGAGGAAAGTTTGAACAGACATACAAAAAAATGATAAAAACAAAGAGCAAAATATGAACAACAAAAAAATATAATAAAATAAAAATGGAACATTGCAATAATTTTATTGACTAAGAAATTAAAAGCAGAAGCCAACACATCCGTTAAGTAGTTTTATCAGAGATTTCACATAGTTTTTAATTTTCTTGATAGAAAGAGGATTTTTACAAAAGTTGGAAAACAATAAAGGTTGATTTTCTTTTGAATTCTCGGATTCTCCTATTGTAATCTCCATGCTCTAACCGCTTGGCTGTCCCACCCTGGTAATCCGTTCGTCCCGAACGTGCCGGATTATTGGAAGTTTACTGTATATGTATTTACAGGTAACGGTTTCTATTATTAGACATGCAAATATGGTGGCCATAATAAAAGTAGATTTAGAGGGTAGTTGTAGATGCACAATAACATAAATTAACCATTACTCGTTTAAAACTAGCCTTCTTACTTGCTGTTTGCGCATTTGCAATAGTTAGTGATCATTAAATGTAACACCTATACACTTAAAGGTTTCAAATATCATATATACCTTTAAAATAAAAGACAGCCAAAGTTAGGGTTAAAAGTTCTCTAATAAAAACTCCTTTTCTCGGCGTACAAAAATATACACGACCAAGCAATCGCCACTGCTCGAATGCCGAAGCCATGCCTGAAAGAAACACTGCGTGCACAGCTCTTGCGTCGCTACTTTTATGTATGTAAAGATAATTTTAGCACCAGTATAAATGAATGGTATAGAGGTACTTTTAAAGATTTGGTAAATCTTTGGATTTTCACTTCTTATTTGAAACATCTCTACAAAATATGTATATAAAAATTTTTTATGTTGTCTGTATTTCCTAAAATATGAGTGAAACAAAGTAAGAAATGGGATCATACTGCCAAAGTAGGATAATCCTGACGGAGAATTTTAACATGCAATATGTAAGAGTTGAAATATATAAAAGAAAATATTATTATAGACAAATATTAAAGTACATTTTCTTACGTGGTAAATTCTGCCAGTATGACTCAAACCCTGACTGATCTTAAGATTAACGCTGCTACAATTGAACTGTTCATTTTTAGAAGATATATTTTTATATTCATTTATATATTATTCAAATGGAAAAAAGAATTAATAAAAATCGTATGTTGTATAAACAAATACTTTTGAATTAATTGCGTTGCTGAGCAACATGATATAAGAAAGAATCTTTCGCAAAAAATGCCGATAATTAAATAACTATTTTAATTTCTTTACTTTTCATTGTTGAGTAAGAGCCTGTAAAAAATAAACCATGGTGATGGAGTTTTCATTTAAGTTCATGTCTTAAACCTGCTATTTCGAAGAACGACTAGTAACCGCAATAAACTCCCACCAAACTTAGAGTTTTCACTTACTTTCACATTTCAAACGAGCGATTCCCAACCTTTTTTCGTTTGGAGAAACCATGGAGTTAGAGAGAAGAACTCCTATGAAAAACATGTTTTTCATTAATATCTCGAGGGGAATAAGTTTCACGTTCTCCTCCTAAAGTTTGACGTCAATACTTCTTGACCTCAAAGACTCCGACCATGGAGGTAAAAGTAAGAAGTTAAAACTTCATATTAAGAAAACGCCAATATCGTTTTGAGACAATCATTCAGATGGCGCTGGGGTAAGATAAGTAGTTCTGCATTGTATGCATTTCCATGAGGAAAGGCTTAAAACATTTATTTAACCTGTCCATTTTACTAAAATAAATTATTAGCGCAATGCAAAGTAAAACTAAGGCAATAAAGAATATTCCTGCAATCAAAATTATTTTACCTTTCAATTTACTTTTATCTCCAGATATTCTGCAATCTGTCCTACAACTATGACAAAATACTGGTTAATTCTACCATAATTAAGGAACTTTTAATTTAAAACCAATCAAAAATACATATACTCAATACTACGCCTTTCTGTTGTGTCAACTAACATTAGCGACTACTTTACTAACACTAGCGACGTCTAGATATAATCCTCAAAGCATTAAGGCATTTTCAAGCGTTTCATTTTATCTCCTTTCTAACTCCATGACTCTGACGTTTTCATTTTCCTCTCTTATGCAACTGATCACATTTTAGTAGCACATTTCATTTTTCGAATACCAGGAAGATCAATATCGCTCGATTCCCAGTATAACGGCATAACCAGTGCAAGCAGGCACAGATTTTATATGTCTGCTAACTATAAAGAAAATACAAAGATGTATTCATTGTGCAGTATTTTTGTCAATAGTTAAAACAGGCGCATTCCCAAATTCAGGGAAATCGATCTACTCTTTTCAGATACATAGTCTGTGAGGGCAATAATATTTCTAATATTTTGAAATAACCTGTAAAGAATCTTACTGAAAAAATCTTTGTATTCATTAATTTAAAGCACAAAATAGCACATAAAGGGAATACTTATTACTTAAAATTACTTCTACTAGTTTTCAAATTTTACTTTTCCATTTGACGACTTAATGCACTTCAAAATAAAGCCAACTCACCAAAATTCCAAAAACTGAAAAATCTCGAGAGCGACTATTCCAAACATAATATAGTTTTATTGGTTTTATCAGTAAAACTTATGTATTAAACAAGTATTTAATCAGTACTTTTAAGCATATTTATTCTTTTACACAGATTTCGTCCATTTTTGTGAGCCATTTTCAGAAAACAAAGCCCGCTCCATTTTCCCAAAGTATGCCAATAAGCACCAGGGTAATATATGAGTGACTTCACTACCACATTACATGAAATTTTGTCGAATTGTTCTTGAGTTAGTATGGATACATATACTGCACAGATAGATACACACAGAAACATAATGTTAAAAATAGTGTATTCGTGTCCTAGAGGGCCCAAAATATTAAGTTCGTCAAAAACCCGAGTTCAAATTTTCAACTCCCGTCCTAATACTTTCTCTTTACATTGTACTTATTGTAGGGATGGTAAAACGAAACTTATCCTGTAATGGAAAAACTGTTAGGTATTTAAAATATAATCTTTTCAAATAGCACTCTACTAAATCCATACTACCCACTGATTCTAAGGAAAAATTCTACACAAATTTGCTAAGAGAACGAAAACTTGATTGGCGCAGAAGAAACAGATTTCCTGCCAAATTCCCCAAAGAATTCCATTAGAGCCATTATCACCCTGTAGAAAGATAAGTGCGGATGATTAAGTAAGCTGTGGTATCCTAATTAATCCCAGTCCGAAAAGATCTTCTTGGGAATATGCCCATTTATCCCTAGGGAGAATTCTACTCAAGATCGCTGAGAGTGTTGGTAGGATACATTAGCTGGAATGAATGAGATCTATTTGTACACCAAACTTAACTTGAGTGTGGCTCAACTCGACTTTCTCATACCAGATATCATTTATTTTTTCTCAAATTTTACAAGAATAAATTCTTCTTCTTCTTCGACCCAGACTGTCCGACCTACCAGAAAGGTATAAGGAATCTATTTCGACAGCCGGGAAGTACCACCCAATTTAGACCGGAACTCAGTGGGGGGAGGCATCCACAGGGACCGTACCCTCCTTCCCCTGCCACCAACCTCACGGAGGACTTACCGATCCACACGTTTAATGTGGTCGTACTCCGCGTAAACACGGCGGCAGTTTTGGCATTGGCGGAAATCGAGCTCGGGCCGACCGAGTGCAATTCCCGCGCGCTAACCACTGGACTGTCGCGCCCCTACAAGAATAAATTCCACGAGATTCCACGACCCTGACCGTGCCCCTTGCCAACTAGGGCGTGAAGGGTTTGGAAGCACGGCCGGGAAAGAGCAATCTCCAGTACAAACTCGGTCAACGGGGCACCACCGCCCCGCCGGACGGAGAAAATCGCCGACTTCACCATGCAACGAGCGCACGACCCGGGACCCCAGGGTGACAACCGACCAACACCCCGCCGAACGAGGCCAGATGCCGCCAGTCCCGGAGAAGAACGCCGACGGGGACGACCGAAAACCCCACCAGCAGACCAGGGATCCGCCCGCAAAGGGACCAATCAGTCAACGCGCGCCACCGATTAAACGGCGACGCCCATCACCCCCAGAATCTTTTATTATTATAAAATTGAAAACCGGCCAAGGTGGTTACAACGGCTAATACAAATCATCCGCCACACCCGGCGAGAAAATACAAAAACGTCCGCTAAAATAGCGGGAAAAGAAATAAAATTAACAATCATCCGTCAAACAGTAAAGCGGGAAAACGACGAAAATGTGAGTTACAGGTACTTCCGCGACAAATTGCGGGGATGTGAAAATGAAGGGGTGATGAAGAAAGTCCACAACAATTTAGATTTTACTAAAAGAATTTGCTCCCTTGCGAGGACTAAAGTGTGTCAATGGACGACATTCATATGTTATTCATACTATATACAAAACTTATATCATTTAATTTATGTAATAATATTTACAAAACTTGCATCGTAATCAATTCTATGTACATTCTTGTGTTTTATATTATTTACAAAATTAACAATTTATACAGTATTATATACAATTCATACGATTCATACAATTTATACAGTATTATATACAATTCATACGATTCATACAATTTATACAGCGCACAATAGCAATATTTACAATATTTATAAATTTACACAATATTATATACTTTTCAGTATATCTGCTTAATCACGTATTTACATATTTACATATTTACAATGATATTCCTTTAGAAGGTTAAATGTCACCTACTCTCCCATGAACACAATATATATATTCAGATATGATTACATAGTATACAATACGATTATTTTTACCATGAAGCCCGTGCACTGTATCAAGTATAAAGCCTTGGGTTATAACCTCCAGGACCATATAGTAACTATTTTAACATGCATAACTGGATTTTTATTCATTTATAAAGGAACTCTATAACTCATGGTCAATGTCCTTCCAGGACCATATTATAACTATTTTAACATGTATAACTGGGTTTTTATTCATTTGTAACTTGAGGAATTCTATAACTATTATCAATGTTTAAACATGTTTAAATATTAACAATGTTTAAACATGTTTATACATGTTTAAACTAAAATAATTTGTTGAATGAATTTCTTACGGACATTCATCTCAAACCTTGGCAGCGACCAGGACACAGGCTTGGATATAACTAGTGAACGAGGAACTAGCGACAACCCTGTCAAACCATAAGGCCCGTCCTTCAGACAAGGGTTTTCAAATGCTACCTGAGGGACAGTGGGCAATCGAATACATAGTGGTCCACATCACCCACCGCCCCACAGGTACAAAGGGGGAAAGTTTGATCTTGAATCGATTTAAATATGCAGGAAATGGGCTATGTCCGGTGCAAAATAAAACAAGAGACCTGTTTGTAGCATGTTGGGAAAGATCAAAGTGAGGACAGAAGGAACGGGCCCGCATACCACCGTCCCACGAGTCACTGAGCGTCCGCCATCTCCCAATCACCTCCGTCCTCACAAAGCCGGACAGAAGCGAATAGGGGGCAGGGATATCCAGCGGCTCGCCGGACCTAGCCGCAATCTTTGCGTTACTATCTGCCTCCTCGTTACCGGCGATACCAATATGGGCCTTTACCCATTGCAGGGTGACCAATTTCTGACAGCGCAGGAGATTATTTCTCACTTCAGCCAAAAAAGAAGAGCGATTATTGGTGGAACACAGTGCGGCGATAGACGAGGCGCTATCTGTGAAAATAATAACCGGAAGGCTCGCCTCGAGAGCCCAATTCCCCGCCAAGTTCATAGCGAAAAGTTGAACCTGGAATACTGAATTGAAATTGTTGAGTTTGTATTTACTAACATGGATCAAGTTATTGTCTTTATAGACACAAAAGGCGAAACCCACCTCCCTGTCAATCTTCGACTCGTCAGTAAAAATCTGAAGCCGGGGTGCATCACCAGCTCCCTCCAAAACCAGGGTTCTAACGTCCGGTGGGAGGGAGCTCGATGCGATCCGGTTGCAAATCTTGACGGGGGAGGCAGCAAGGGGTCAGTAAACAGATTGGTTCTCCTCTTCCAAAATTGATATTTCTTATGACTAGCCTCAATGACAACTTGAATGGGTGGGATGCCGAGGAGAAGGAACAAAGCAACGTAGGGAGAGGTTCGGTACGCGCCGGAGATCCGTAGAAGAAACGGACGCTGTAAACAGCGGAGCCTCCGGCCCTGCTCTTTGATCAGTGCCCCAGCCCCTACTCCAGCGCAGTAACTCACGACCTTCTCCACCACGGCCGAATACCAGCGCTTCATCATTCTCCTATCGGCACCCTATCCAGATCCAGAAACCTTGGCAAACCCGGTAGCCAAAGAGAAACATTTATTAAAAAGCAAATTGATATGAGGAGACCAGGATAATTTAGAATCAAATATAACTCCCAGGTAATTGAGCTCCCGAACAACGGAGATAGATCGACCATCCAGTTTAAAGATGGGATTACGTGCCAAAAACCCCCCTAGAGGCAATAACAAGAGCCTTGGATTTTCCCACCGAAACAGATATGCAACGGTCCCGAAGGAGATGAGACAGTGGGCAGGAGACGGTTCATGTTCCCCTTCAGGTCTCGCCGGACCCGTCCAGTAGCAACTACCGTCAGATCATCGACAAAGGCCTGGAGGAGACAGTCCTCGTCTCCCAGACCAAGAACACCATTAAAGTAGAGGTTCCAAAGGAAGGGGGCCAGAATGGATCCCTGAGGACACCCCATGCTGACCCCCTTCGAGAAAGCAGAGCCATTTCCAAGAAAAGTAACCGAGCGGAGGAACAAATAAGAGTAAATAAACTTCCGGAAGGGAAGGGGGACCGCTGCCTTCTCAAAAACCCTTTGCAACACTGTCCAGTTGAGGTTATCAAAAGCTGCCTTGATATCTATCAGTACCACCGCACTGTGCCGGGACCCACGGGATGGACCAAGTTTCTCTAGTAGCAGGCATCTTCAGTACTAAGAAGTTCACGGAATCCAAATTGAAATTCATTTAAAACATTGTTCGACGATACCCAGTGATTGAGTTTATTAACGAGGATGCGCTCAATTATCTTCCCCAGAGTGGGCAGCAGGCAAATAGGACTGTAAGACCCGCATAGCCCCGGATCCCGCCCTTCCTTTCTGAGGAAGATAACCCTCGCGCATCTAAGAATCCTTGGAAAATAACCAAGGAGTAGACAACGACTAACGAATTCCATGAAGAAGTGAATATCGGATAGCCCTTTCCATACTTCATAATTAATCCGATTTAGGCCCGGGGCTTTACCCCGTTTTAGATTTTTGATGACAGTGATGACAGAAAGAATCTCAATCTTCGATGCTATGAATTCCGGGAAGTAATCAAGAATCTCAGGGAAACCTTCAAAGGAAGGATCATCAGGAAAGCAGTGGGTGAGAAGGCGGTTCACCTTCTCACCAAAAGTCAAGCCAGGTTCACCATCAAATTGGAGAAGAAGACCAGGGTTACGCCTTGGTCTCCCCATCGCAACTTTAAAAGTAGGACCAAAGAGTTTGTCACACTTGGTACAAAGATTCTTCCAGCTCTCGTTCCGGGCCTTATTGATTAGAAAACGGTCATTTGCTCTATTTTTTCTATATAAAATGAGTGTACGGTTAATAATTTCTATGTCACAATCCATTTTACGCAGAGAGCGCAAGCGCCGCGAGAGGACAGATACGTAATTACGCTTTGTAGCTAGTTCACTAGTCCACCAGGAAAAATTATGTGCATTGGCTATTTTCTTTTCGCAAAGTGATAGTGAGGCACAATGCTTCACATCCTTACAGAATTTTACCGTAAAATGCTCAAGTTGTTCCTTATCTTTAACGTTAGAAAGTAAAGTTTTCAAGTAATTTTTAAGTTTTTTAAATTTGAAAATAAGCCTACTGACGCCAAATCTAGTTTTGTATAGGAAATCTCCGACGGGACTGCAAGTTACCACAAGAGTAAAGGAAATAAATTTATGGTCACTAAGGGATTCAATGTCAAGGATCTTCCAATCGGAGTTCAAAGAATTAATTTTTAAACCCACGAGCGTCAAGTTCGGCCACCCAGTACCCGAATGGGAAACAAAGGTGGGTCTGTACCCGACGTCGTTACAAATAATAAAGCCGTTCTCAACGCAGAACTCACCCACCCTTCTGCCGCGACAGTCCTCCAAGTTATACCCCCAAAGCCTATATCTAGCATTAAAATCGCCCGCCATGACGACGTCCAAACTCCCAAAATTGATCTGGGAAAATCTACAAGAATAAATTGAAAAATCGATATTGTGGGTTCAAATGATTACACTATAGCGTGCTCTTTTCACTTTAAACAGCTTGAAAAAATCCTTCGATTGATGCCATACTTGACAATTCGTCCAAATAGCTGCTCTAGTCCTCAGGTGAGTCGGACGATCTGGGTCTTCAACCCCCTGATGGGGAGTAACATGCCCCATAAATAATGACCTCACGAACAAAAAAAAATTGCATCGCGACTATTTTTTACAACAATGATTAGAACTATTAAGTTTGTTGATCATTGACCCATAAATAAAGCCTTTCATGCATGATTATATCCAATTTTATTCTAAGCTGCTACGTAAAAAGATATAAAATTTCGAATAAAGTTCAAAGTTTTCGCTCGAATTTAAAAAAAATTCTCATTAGTTCTAGATTTTTCAATAACAAAGCCGAATATAAAGTTTCGTGAAAATCCATTTATATTTGTGGCTGCTATCGTGTACATAAGAACTCGACCACAGACATTAAACAGACAGGCAGACGGACATCACTCAAAAAATAAGCAAAACGTGTTCGGGGCGTCTTAAATATATATTGGCATCAAAACCTCGAAATCGAGAAATTTCGATATGAACAATTCGAAACAATATTTGTGTTTATCATGTCCTTAGAGCATGGTGTGCGAAAACATCGAAATCATATCAAAAATAAAGAAATTAGCAAATTTTCTATTGGAAATTATTGCTGGATATAAATCACCCATTGGATTTTACTTCCCCATCTATCATTCAAAAGTGCAGCCAGTTTTTGACTTGTTTGAAACTTTCACAATTATTAAAATTCCAATTATCTGATTTAATGATGTGCCTGATAATGACTGTCCAACAAATTTTTCTTTCAGTGCCCAAAATGTGTAGGTCCGTCGAAAACTCACATTCAAATTTTCAGCCGCATTCCAATACTTTATACATTATATTTATTGCAAGGAAGATAAAAGAAACTTTTCCTGTAATGGAAAAAAAGTGCTAGATCTTTAAAATACAATCTCATCAAACATAACCCCACCAAATCCTACTGCCCACCGATTCTAAGGAAGAAATTCTACACTCAGTTGCTAAGAAAAGGAAAACTTGATTGGCGCAGTAGAAACAGATTTCATACCAAATTCCCCAAAGAATTCCATTAGAGCCATTATCACCCGGTAGAAAGATAAGTGCGGATGATTAAACTGCGGTATCCTAATTAATTCCAGTCCGAAAAGATCTTCTTAGGAGTATTCCCATTTATCTCTAGGACGTATTCTGGTCAAGATTGCTGAGAATGTTGGTAGAATACATTAGCTGGAATGAATGCGATCTATTTGTACACCAAACTTATCTCGAGTGTGGCTCAACTCGACATTCTCATACCAGTTATCATTTTGTTTTCTCAAATTTTACAAGAATATATTAAAAAATCGGTATCGTGGTTTCAAATGATCACACTGTAGCGTGTTCTTTTCAATTTAAAGGGCTTGAAAAAATCTTTCAATTGATACCATACTTGAAAATGTACCCCCTGGCAAAGGTAACTTTCCCCCGAAGAGGGAATAATGACATCATGAACAAAAAAAATTAGTATCGCGGCTGTTTTTCACAACAATGATTGGAACTATATAATTTATATATATTATTATATATTATATATATAATATTATATATATATATATATATATATAAATTAAAATAACAAAAACTAAAGTGCAAGAGTGTGAATCAGTAACCACAGTATCAAACCGCGAGCAAAATAAAGCGTGTTGTGAAAAGCAAAAAGCAACGAGGAAGGGCCGAAAAAGTAGAGCACGTAGAGGCCAGGACAAGGAAAACATATTAAAGAATAGTATATCTGCCAGAAACGTCTTCAGGGGCACATTCTAGACAGATATACTAAAATCCGTTGTTTCTATGATTGCATAAAAACACGTGGTTAAAATATTATGCAATCTGTGCCCAACAACGGAATATATATATAATATATATAATATTATATATATATATATATTATATATTACTCGTATATATATAATATTATATATAATATATAATATATATATAATATTATATATTATATATTTTATATATTTATATATATATATATATATATATATAATATTATATATATATTCCAATTATATATAATATATATATCTCTTGATCATTGAGCCATAAATAAGCCATTTTATGTATAATTATGTCCAATTTTATCCTGAGCTGCCATGTAAAATAATATAAAATTTGGAATAAAATTCAAAGTTTTCGCTCGAATTTAAAAAAAATTCTATCTAGTTCTAAATTTTTCTATAACAAAGCTGGATGTAAAGTTTCGTGAAAATCCACTTAGATTTGTGGCTTCTATCGTGTACACAAATAGAAAATACACATCAAACTGACAAACAGACGGGCATCATTCAAAAAATTGTCAAAACGTGTTCAGGAAGAGCATATATTGGCATCAAAATCTCGGAATCGAAAATTTTCGCAGAAGCAATACTTTCTCAATACTACATATGAGAAAGTAAAAATATTATATGTAAAGTATCCTTAAATATATTCTAATACCAATGTAAATTCTAATACCAATGATAGAATCAAAATGTGAATATTTCTGAAGAATAACTGTCTCTATCTTGTCCTTTGAGCATTGTATGAGAAAATATTAAAATTATATCAAAAATCAAGAAATTACCACATTTCCTATTGGAAATTATTGCTGGATACTAATCATCGATTTGATTTTACTGCCCTATTTATCATTCAAAAATGCAGTTTTTGACTTCTTTAAAACATTAAATAATTACTAAAATTCCAATAATCTGGTTGTCTAATGATTTGTCTAATTCTAATGATTTGTCTGTCCAACAAATTTTTCTTGGCTTGCCCAAAATGAGTAAGTTCGTCGAAAACTCAATTTCAACCCCACATTCTAATATTTTACACATTATTTTTATCTTCCTTGCAATAAATATAAACTTATCCTGTAATGAAGAAAAATGCTGGATCTCTAAAATATAATCTTATGATACATAACTCCACCAAATCCTACTGCCCACCGATTCTAAGGAAGAAATTCTACACACAGTTGTTAAGTTCTACACACAGTTGTTAATTCTACACACAGTTGTTAATATTTACACTGATGGCTCTGCCATTGACGACAGAGTGGGTTACGCCATTTGCATATACAGGGGGGATAAACTTCAAAACATATATACTTTCAAACTCAACCTTGGGAACACAGTTTTTCAAGCTGAAATAGCAGCAATACAATTTGCTATCAACTGGGCTTCTACAAATAATTTAAAAATAAATTTTTTTTCAGATAGTCAATCCTCCATTTCGGCCCTTAACTCCATTAGAAACAAATCTGACTATCTTTCCAAAATTAAACTAGATGCAAATTTAAACAAACACTTAATAAACCTCTGTTGGGTTAAAGCCCATTCTGACATCTCGGGAAACGAGGCCGCCGATGAAAATGCAAAACTTGCTACCTCTTCAGGTACCCCATTTCCTTTACCTTTTCCCTACTCTCTGTTAAAAAAGCATTGTAAACTAGATATCTTAAACGCCTGGCAATCTTATCTAAACAACTACATTTCCCCTCGCACCCTTGACCCAGCCAGAATTTTAAACTTTCTTCCCCACGTAAACTTTAATTTCCTTTTAATGAACAAATATCTTATTTATTTTATCACGGGCCACGGCCCATTTTTGGATTACCTTTACTATTTTAAATTTAAATCAACCTCTTGCTGTTCCTGCGGTTCCTTTGGAGATGCAGACCACTACGTCTTTGCTTGCCCCCACTCTAAACCTTTTCATCTTTCTAAACCTTCCCCCGCTAATTCCGCGGCCTGGTTCTCGAGTGTCTGCTCGAATAAAACTCCAATTAACAAAATTAAAAACTGTGTTCTCATAGCGAGAGAAATATCCAACAAAATCACTTGAATAGCCTGAGAGCCATTGCTGCTTTTAACTTTTTCTCTGGTTGTTGATCCCCTTGGCTTTTGCTTGCTCCTCCCCGGTGGTGCCGCCTTCCCTTTTATTTTGGTTTGCTGTGTTGTTTTGGTGTTGTGTTTTGTTTTTGATTACTGCTTTGTTTGTTTGCTGTTTTGTTTAGTTGTGTTTATTCTGGTGTTGTCGCCGGATCTCTTCCCGGCCGTCCAATTAGATACTCAAGTCCTCTGGATGAGTCGGACGGTCTGGGTCTTCACACTCACACACAGTTGTTAAGAAAATTAAAACTTGATTGGCGCAGTAGAAACAGATTTCCCGCCAAGTTCCCCAAAGAATTCCATCAGAGCCATTATCACCCTGTAGGAAGATAAGTGCGGATGATTAAGTAAGCTGTCGTATCCTAATTAATCCCAGTCCGAAAAGATCTTCTTAGGAGTGTGCCTATTTATCCTTGGGGAGAATTCTGGTCAGAATTACTAGAGTTTTGGTAAGATACATTTCCTGGAATGAATGAAATCTATTTGCACACAAAAGAAATATATGAAAGAACAAACACATTCGTGTAGAATGAAATCTTGGTAGAATGAAAAAGTGATTATTTTTTAAGATTATTTGTCTCTATTTTGTCCTTAAAGCATTGTTTGACAAAATATCAAAATTATGTCAAAAATCGAGAAGATAGCAAATTTTCCATTGTTAACTACTAATCATCCATTTGATTTTACTTGCCTCTCTGTGTATCATTCAAAAGAGATATCACGGCTTTGAAACTATTCATAATTATTAAAATTTCAATAATGTGACTTAATGATTTGCCTCATATTCACTGTCCAACAAATTTTAGAGAACCTCCTGTTTCTCTACATGAGCACGGTGATTTTTGCAGATCTCGATCTATTAATTATTACGATATTTTTTTTTAAATATCTCACTCATGTTTCTTAAGAAATACTCATTTTAATTTTTCAACGTTTTTGGTCAAAATACGTAAAATATAGCGGACACATACTTACAAGATAGCTGTTTCAAAATAATAGAGTTGTCAGCAGTAGAATGTTCACAAAGAGGACAATGCTTCTTGGAAATGTTCACGGGACGAACTGCTGTTAGGAATGCAGTTATGCTACACCAAATACTGCTGCTTCCTTTAAGAAAGGGGCAGCAGGGCCAAATAAGCTTATTACAACTAAAAACAATATACAAAATGTCAAACAAAATGCTCAAACATTTATTCCTGATCAAAAAATGTGACGTATGTATGATTCCCTGTAAAAAGTGTTTTTGCCACATTTACATATCAAGCTTGGATTGATGAAAAATAATTTAAAACTATGGATGAGGTTTTCAATATCTTACGGAAAAGTTCCTCTTCAATCAGTGATGCCAAATTAAAGAATAGCATATTTGTAGGACCAGAAATAAAACAGGTGGTGAAAGATAATGTTTGTGAGTCTATCCCAAAATCCTGCAGAAGTAAGAACTTGGCCAAGATGGTCGTTCCAAATTTTCTGTACAATCATCAAGCTCCAAATTATAAAAACGCTTGATGAACTTCTGCCCAGCTGCAATAACTTAGGATGTAACAGGTCCTTAAAAACAAACTGTTTGGCATATCATTCAGATTTCCTCTCTCCAAATCTTGGTGGCGTAAACGATAAACATTGTTATACGTTTCACCATGGTATGGCTATAGTGGAAAACATGAGGAAAACATGAAAACTACCGAGGAAAACATGATTCTAAGTATGCTAGTAGAACACTGCTGAACTCTGATCAAAGATGCTAAAGATGCTGCCTATAAAGTCCTCAACCAAAGCAATCACACCTTAAAAGCATTTTTACGTTTTGTAACTGCATTACAAATAGTATATTTAGTGAAAATAAATTTTGAAGTTGCAGAAACAGTGGATGATATAACTTTTTTGAGACCATTTTCGAATTTGGCATAAAAAAAGGTACATAATAAACACAATTTACAATATGAGAAACAGAAAACGTGTAAATGGATTCAACTTATTTCTGAGTCGAGTTTAATTCGTTTTTCTCTTATTCTTAAAGTTTTACCATGTTGTTTTGCGTTTTACTTTTCTCTTGTCACACTAGTTGGCGCCACAACTACTTTAGCTTTTGTTATGTTGTTATCACATTTCATCCGGCGTTAAGCCCTTAGCTTATTCACACTGATTCACACAGATTCACACTGGTGATACCCAACTATTTCCAAACATACCATTTGATTTTTAACACTTTAATTGTACAGCCATTTATGTTTTGATTTCTTTATTTACACATCATTCTATTATTCATATCTTCGTGTTCTTTATTCATGCTCTCTCACATACTGAATAAGAACTCACAGAGGAAAGATAAGAAAACCACCAGATACTCAACGAATAACTCCAACAACACATTCTGTTCATAGATTTTGCTAGAAGGCACGCTTTTGTACACATTATTGGCTAAGATAACAGAATCTTGAACGGTGGAGGAGAAAATAGATTTTCTGCCAAATCCCTAAGCAATTACATTAAGACCATTACCACTCTGTTGGAAGATAAGTGCTGATAATTTGGTAAGCCGCCGAAGTATCCAAATTTATCCCAACCCAAGAGGATTTTGTTGTTAAGAGTGTACCGAACAATCCCTGGCGAGGATCCTGGTCACGATTACCGAGAGTGGTTTCATGATGCATTTGTGGGAATTAGATGGAACTATTTGTCGTAGGAGAGAAATGTCGTTGACGAATATCCTAAATTAATAACTTTATGGTGAAGAATTGGAGATGGGAATTAAGTTGCGAGGTAGTACATCAGTTAAGATTTGTTTAAACATTTAACATACAATGCTGAAGGTCCTGACAAACACCTTCTACATTATTTCACCCCCCCCCCCTTTTTCAGAAACTAAAAGAAGTCAAATTTTGATTTTTGAATTTTCTGAATAGCAGGTGTGATGAGGAAAGACGTTATAAATTTAATATATTTTGCACATCCAGTTTTTGTATCAATGCGTCGAAGATGATATATTTGGTGTTTCTATGAAATTTCCACATTTGCACCTGAGCTCTAAAGTCAGCTGATAAAGTTAGAAGCTTCGACATGTTAAATATACTACTGCTACGCTTAAGCAGACACCCAGAAATGAATCGTTTATGAAATTTTAAACAACCGTAATGACTATTAGAAATCTGGAAAATGTCGTATTTATTGGGAGGGTTTTTTCTTAAACAGCTCATAATCAAAATTCTACAGAAAATCTCTTTAAATATAAAGATCGCTTTAAAATCTGCAGAAAATCTCTTTAAAGAACATAAAAGTTTAAATTCGGTATGCTAAGTGTCCTATATAACAATCGTAAAAGAAAAAATTTCAAAATTCGAACTTTTCCAATTTTAACCCTAATGACTAGTCAAAAAAATCTGATGTGGGCAACACATGACTTTCCTTATATAATGCAATGAATTTACTACTTTTACAGTAAAAAGAATAGGTTTTTATTATAGTAGATACTTATATTCTTTCCAAGACATTGAATTTTCGACAATTAGTCGTCATTTTCATTGATTTAGCGTCATTTTAATCCATTTGGCGAGATTTTCGTTAATTTGGCAACATTTCAAAAAGTCGCCAAGTTGGCTACATTCCGCCAAATTCGTCACCAAAATCTCGCCAAGCTTTACTGACGGAGAAATAAGTTATCCTTATAGCAAGTAAATGACTATTGGCGTTCAAATACAAAAGTATTACTCAAAGTATATTTTCTGATAAATGGAAAGAGCTAGATCCACGAGAATGGTGTCACCCAATTTATAACATGGTATTACATATGAAAAGTGAACATGTTTCTCAATAGGAAATATTTTTTTTATTTTATATAACTTTTTGATAATTTTTTTGAAAAATGTGCAATATCTCGAGAACGGTTCACGTTAGCGTTCTAAATATTATGTTAATCGTTTTCTAATGAAAAATTACATAAAAAATGTTTATTTGCGCAACTTTATTAGAAGTTTTGATTTTTTGACGATTTTTTCAAAATTTCACTCGAAAATTTAGGGGGGTTCTGAACATTCGATTACGTTTAAGAACAATAGGCTTCCAGTGTTTACGAACTTTGATTTTTGTACCAAATTTCGTTCAAATCGGTCTATTCGTTCGTCAGTTATCGTCTCCACAGACTCACTGACACACACACACACAGACATCACTTCAAAAATGTTTGATTCGTGATCAGGGATGCTTGAAACGTGCTCTCCCGTCGAAAACTCGTTCGAATTTTCGACCCCGTCACAATACTTTCCTTATACATTATGTATATAAGGAAAGTAATATACATTTTCCCAAAATAGAGAGAGAACTGTTGAGAACTTCAAGATGGGCTTGAAGTACGAATGGCGATACTTGCGTTGTGATGAGCAACTTGGATGCTTGAATTTACGGTGAATGGGGAAGAACAAAACGATCGTAAAATATTATTTTTCTTAGCGACATGTTGATTCAGACATAAGGATCCTGTAACAGGAATATCTAATCCTGGAACATGTGATGAACACAAGACAATTACATCTAAACGAGACAAAAGATTCAGCATCAATCAATTTACTTGAATGACTTCCGTTTGAACGCATCAGGAGAACTTATATTTGTTTGACATTTCGAATAATACAAGTCAATACACGGGAAGCGAGAACCATGTCACCACACTACCATGAACGGTTTGTGATTAATTTGTAGCGCATTGAAAGCCCTACAAAATATAAGATTGATCCTATATTGATTATTGATATCTCTAATTGGATTTCGAATCAAGTTTTTAGTTCTTGAAATAGAGTGGGTATAATTTAAATATTACTTGCCTTATATACACTCTAAGACAAAAAAATTGACGCACCAAGAAAGAATTATACAAATGAGACAATATTTTGTAGTGTAATGTGAATGTACAGAAAAAGAAATTATTAGAATTTCAGAACAATTGGATGATTTAGTGCATTGAAAGATCTACACAAAGTGACCACGTCAATAGGACGTTGGTCCACCTCTGCCCTTGATACAAGCTGTTACCCGACGTGGCATTGATGCATAAAGTTGCTGGATGGTGTTCTGAGGGATGTCGTCCCAAATGACCTCCAATTGACGAGCTAATTCGTCTACACTCTGGGATGATCGCAGGCGATACTCCATTTCAGTCCAAACGTTCTCAGCAGGCGAGAGATCTGGTCAAGCAAGTGTGTCGTAAGCACGCAGACAATCAATAGAGAGGCGTGCCGTGTGTGGCCTGGTATTATCTTGCTGAAAAATTAGCTCGGGTGTCGCGAAAGGAATGGTAATACAACGGGTCGTAGAATGTCGACAACGTACCGCAGTGCTGTGATGGTGCCACGGAGGACTATTAAAGGGGGCCGGCTATCAAACGAAATCGCACCCCAGACCATAACTCCCTATTGCCGCCGTGTGGTGTGTGAAGTAATAGCAGGATCCTGACGATGTCCGGGCTGTCTCCAGACATATCTGCGCTGGTCGTCGGGACTCAGTTCAAAACGGGACTCATCACTGAAGAAAATTTGTTCCCAATCCGATCAAATCCATCGACTGTTCGAAAGACCCCCCCCCTTGACTTTCGAATGAAATAATCATTAAAAAATTCGAACTATCAAAAATGTTATGTAATTTTCCATAAAAAACGAATGGTGCAAACTTTAGAACGGTAACATAAACCATTCTTAAGAAATTGTGCAGTTTTCAAATAAATTTATCAGAAAAATCACATAATTAAAAAATATTAACTATAGTGAAATCGGTTAACTTTTCATATGTAATATTATGCGAGAGATTTTTAACTATCTTTCTTGTGGATATTGTTCGTTCCATTCATGAGAGAAGATACTTTGTGCATTAGTTTTGTATTTTAACGCCTAGCAATTCGTCAATAATCATTCATGTATAACAGAAGTACCTCTCTCTGTCTGTTTGTAAAACGTGGCGATATTTCGTCCCAAATTGACGAAAATATAATCTAAATTGCAAAAATGACGCTAAATTAACGAAATTGACGCCCAATTAATGAATGAATTATTAAAATATTTTAATATAGTGCCTATTGCTTATTGCAGATGCTATCAATATAAGTTGCTTGAAATATATGTTAATTGGCCTTCTAGTATATAAGAAATGTTCTTCTCTCCGTTTATCTATAATACTTGGAGATGCAGTTTGGCGAACTTGGCGAAAAATCCAGCAAAATATCGCCTTGGCGATAACTCGCCCCAAATTGACGACAATATCGTCAAAATTGCAAAAATGATGCTAAATTAATGAACATGACGCCTAATTGATGCATTAATTATTCATTGCATTATAGAGAATGTCATGTGCTTTCTGCATCAGATTTTTTTTTACCATTTTTAACATATTTTTAAAAAGTGCTTCTATTTTCGATATTTCAATATTTTGAACTGTTTAGAAAAATTCTAAAGAAGACCAACCACCTGCAAAGAGAGGTGTTTACCATGCGAAACCATTTTGGCTCCATCGGGTTGGAGCCACTTCCATTTCTTTACTAAATGAGTTAATCAATTCCACAGACATAAACCTGCAAATAAATACAAGTTTCCCTGTGTATTTTTTGCCGTAATCTCCAAACCAGTCACAGAATATATAAATCCGAACAATATATCCTACATAGAACATGCAAATAAATACTATTTTCCTTGTTTATTTTTATGCCATAATCTACAAACCATTTAAAGAATACATAAATCCGAATAATATATCCTACAAAAGAAGCTCTGCACACATTAGCGTCTGTGATACTGAAAAAACTTGATTGGAATGGTAATAAGTAGATTTCCCACCAAATACACAACAGAATTATATGAAAACCATCATCGAACGTAAGAAAATAAGTGCCGATGATTAGGTAGCCTTTTGAAGTACACTTCCGAAGTCTTTCCACTCCGTAACGATTTTCATAAGACTGGGCTAAATTCATTCCCAAGTGAGTACTCTAGCCACGAGAGTTGTGATGTGATGCTTAAAATAGAACAAAACAATTTGTGGTTGAGATAAAGCATCTTGTATGTTCAATTTATAACTTACTAGCAGAAATGCACTCTGTGGTCTGCAAAAATATTGAAAAAAAAAATTAATACGGTATAACATGTGAAATATTTTAACCATGCGTGTGATTACGTGGAGGGTTATAGGGTCCTTCGGCAGGGTACCTAGAGTTGAAAGTACAGCTCCGGTTCTACAGAAACTTGGCACAAACCCTTTTGAAATCTCATAACTTTTTTAGAAAGAGGGATTAGTCTTTTGTACTTGGCAGGGAGTTTTCTGCCACGAAGTGGTGTTTTTGTGAGATTTATTATACTTAACGTAATAAAATATAGCAAACATTACATTTGTAAGAAGTAAAATTTATAGTGTTTCACATATTATAAGCTCTGAATTATCAATAACATGTTTAAAAAAAATTATATTTTGGCTATTCAAAATTTTTCATGCTATTATTTTAATGTCTTGAATTTTCAATAGTGTAATAAAGAACAGCCGATAGAATTACATCTATATCTTAGGCGAAAACCAGAAAACTGTTTACCGCCTAAACCACAAGTTGTGCAGATAAATTCAGTATTAGATAACTATGGCGCTGGTACTAGAGTTATGACCCAAATTACCCAAGTAAAAATATATTTAATTAATATCACCTTATTTCGAACATATCAAAATATTATACTTTTGTACTCATTGTTGTAAAACTGGTAAATTAATAAACACAAAAAGTTTTACAATACATTTATTGAAAAACAATGCATTTAAGACAAAAGCTGTATTTGAAAAACATACATTCAGTGTTTACACGCAGTACTAAAATACAGTGGCGAGGCTTGAAGGGAATTTGGGGAAACGAGACAGTGTCTGCTATAATATCTCGCTACCGAGCAACTCCCATTTTAATTGTACATTATTCAAAGTATTGTTACGAGCCGATCCGATGGTCGAGCGGTCAGGGGTATGCGTTTCCGTCTGATCGCTGGATTGCCGGGTTGTGGGTTCGAATCCCGCCAGCGGGCATGGATGTTGTGTTGTCGAGGCAAAGTCAGACTTCCGCCCTTGAGGTGCCTCAATAAAAAAAAAAAGTGAAGCTGCAAATTTTTTTAGCCGCCCAGGCGGTGAAGTGGATAGCGTCTCCGACTGCTGTCTAGTGGGCTTGGGTTCGAATCCCGAGTAAGGCATGGATGTTTCTTGAAGATAAAGTCAGTCTTCCGCCTTCTGGGTCCTCGTCTAAATGTGAAGCTGCACCCCCTTCGACCTTCGTCAGTGATGCTTGTTTGTAATAAACTTTGTTATCTCGTCTTGTGTATTTTCTTCGTTCTTTCCTGCGTCACTGGTCCTGAATAAGCGCCGCCGAAATATAGGAGGTCATTAGTAACAACAACAACATTGTTACAAACGTGGAAAATGTCCTCTCGAGTCTCTTTTGAATGTCATATAAAGAAAACACACGTACAAGCAACCTTTCCTGTGACGTTAATTTAGAGTAGCCATATGTTGAAGTTGGGCCATGTTTTAAAGAGGGGTTGCCAGATTTGGCGATTTATCGCCAATTTAGCGATTTTTCAAAGGTTCGTTAACCACCTCAAAATAACGAATATTCTACGAAATACTTCTAGAAGTTTCTACAGAGAGTATATACAGGCCACACAGAAAGCTACCATTAGCCTATGGGTTGGTCGTGTGGTCTGGGTTTTCTACAGAGAGTATATAAATGGAGTCATCACTGATGCTGGAGAGTAAAATTGTATATATTTGTATATAGTTTGTATATTATTTTGCTATAAAATTGTGTCATAAAACAAGTAATGAATGTTAATGAAATAATATGCATAATGAAAATATACATACTGTTCTTTTCGGATATACACTGGCGGAAAATAAAATCCCAACACCAAGAAGGAGTTGTGCTAGATAAACGAAATTTGGGAGGCTCGTTTACACATATGAAAGATGACTCCTATTCAAATTTCGAGCTAGACGAATAAGAGTGGCTCTAGTAGCGCCACTATGATCATGCAAATCACGTGTGCTTTAAATACTCGGTGTAAACTTCGTGAGCGTTGTTTATCTTCCAGACTGGGCGTTGTTAGCTAGGTTTGAGTCAAGAATGTCTTTAAGGAGACGAATAAGGCGGTATCAGCAGCTTAGTGAGTTTGAACGAGGCCGTATAATAGGGCTACGATAAGGTGGATATTCTTGCCGCGATATTTCAGAAAGACTTGGCAGGGATGTATCCACTGTGCATGATTGTTGGCAGCAGTGGTCACGGGAAGGCGCTGTCTCAAGAAGACCGGGGTCCAGCCGCACACGGGCCACTACTGAGAGGGAAGACAGCCGTATTCGCTGCATGGCTGTGGCGGGTCGTACTGCATCTGCAGCAGCAATTAGAGCTTCTATTGACCCCAGGGTGATACAGCGGACTGTAAGAAATCGATTACTTGAGGGACAGCTCCAAGTAGCGTTGCGTTCATACCACTGTAGCGTTCATACCACTAACTCCGAATCACTGCCATCTGCGAAATCAGTGGTATTAATCTAGAGCTCATTGGAGGGCAGAATGGAGATCTGTTGTATTCTCAGATGAGAGCAGTTTCTGTCTTGGTATCAGTGATGGTCGTATGTTGGTAATAAGGAGGTCCGGTGAGCGCTTGGAACCAAGCTGAACCAACAGTATAACGCTCGTCCTCATACCGCTGCTGTCACCCAACATGCTCTACAGAGTATCGACATGTTGCCTTGGCCAGCGGAATCACCAGATCTTTCTCCCATCGAGCACGTATGGGACATTATTGGAAGCGTCATCCACAACCAGCATTAACCGTTGTTGATTTGGCTGACCAAGTGCAAGAGGCATGGAACTCCATTCCACAAAATGACATACGGCACCTGTACGACACAATGCATACAGGTTTGCATTCTTACAATCAAAATCGTGGCGACTACAGTGGTTATTAATGTACCACCATTTCACATTTGAAATAGCTCTTCTCGAGCATACTTTAACCTCTGACCTTGAAACTTTAATCAAATAAGTATGTTATCTACACAATTGCTTTGGCTAAATTTCATTCCTCTAAACTAATTTCTTCTTGGTGTTAGGATTTTATTTTCCGCCAGTGTATATGAACATTGCCCAATTACAAAGATACATACCCCTTACAGATAAAACATTTCAGATTTGTTTAATTTTTTGAGGCTTTATCAATTGTTTTATTTCTCACTACATCATAACTTTTCATTCTTATTAATTTAGAGATATTTCCATGATTTACTTTTGGGGAAAAAAAGAAACTTTTTCTTCACTTGAACTAGTAACACATTTTCTATGAATTGAATAATTTAATTTTTGTTGAGGTCTTTCCAATCAATATTTACATTTTGAAAAATATATTTTATTTTTATTTTTACACTTCTCCAAAAACTAAAGTGGCAATTGATATTTCATTGATTTGCTTTATATTAAAACAAAAAACTAGCTACAGTCCTTTTCTGTCGAGGCTGGCATCTGACCTATGGCACCAAGTGATTTGTAAAATTTACATGATGATTCAGAATACGGTGGCATGTGTTGTCTCCTATTTTGGTTACAATTGGATGAAAGCTTTTATTTTTATACAATTTTGAAATAAGCATTTTATTTCTCTATTTTTGAAAGTGAACGTTTTTTGTCTTTCATTTATCTTCAAAATCTAATCTTTCATTATTGGAAACGCTGTTGGCATTTCAAAAGAAGTAATATTTAAATGATTTAACTTTCAATGTTGAGAATGCTGTTTCCATTTCAAAACAAAAATAGTATTTAAAAAATCTGATGTGGGCAACACATGACTTTCCTTATATAATGCAATGAATTTGCTACTTTTACAGTTAAAAAAATGTTATTCTTATAGTAGATACTTGTATTCTTTCCAAGATATTGAATTTTCTTCGATTAGTCGTCATTTTCATTAATTTAGCGTCATTTTTATCAATTTGGCGAGATTTTTGTTTGGCAATAATTAAAAATGTCGCCAAGGAATGTCGCCAAAATCTCGACAAGCGTTATGGACGGAGAAATAAGTTATTCTTACAGCAAATAAATGACTATTGGCGTTCAAATACAAAGTATTACGCAAAGACATATTTTTTCATGAATGGAACGAGCTAGATCCACGAGAATGATGTCACCCAATTTATCGCATGGTATTACATATGAAAAGTGAACATGTTTCTCAATAGGAAATATTTTTTTTATTTTATATAACTTTTTGATAATTTTTTTGAAAAATGTGCAATATCTCGAGAAAGGTTCATGTTAGCGTTCTAAAATTTATGTCAATCGTTTACTAAAGAAAAATTACATGTGAAATGTCTATTTAAGTAACTTTATTAGCGGTTTTGATTTTTTGATGATTTTTTCAATATTTCACTCGAAAATTTAGGGGGTTCTGAACAGTCGATTGCGTATAAAAACAATAGGCTTCCAATGTTTACGGATTGTGATTTTTTTATCAAATTTTGTTCGAATCGGTCCATTCGTTCGTCAGTTATGGTCTCCACAGGCTCACTGACCCACACACACACAGACATCACTTCAAAAATGTTTGATTCGTGATCAGAGATGCTTGAAACGTGCTCCCCCGCCGAAAATTCGAATTCGAATTTTCGACCCCGTCACAATACTTTCTTTATACATTATGCATATAAGGAAAATAACAATTAAAAATAAATTTATTTTTCAGAACTATAATAATATAGCTATCCATGAGTCTTTCATTATAGTTAGATTTTAAATGTCTTATTGTTGTAAATATGTAAAAGAAAGTTACATAATTAAATAAAAAAATGCTTCATAAGCTTTGTCATACGTAGACTAGTATATAAGTTTTTAGAAAACATTTTATTTATGATTGTTAAAAACAAAAAATTATTGGGTGCTTTAAATCAGGTGAATAAGGACAATTACTCATCAAATCAATTTTATCATGCCTCAAATAATTGATAGTTTGATATGCAGTGTGCGAGCTTGCATTGTCATGATGAAGAATGATGCGACATTTCGCATTATTCTTCATCAACTTATGATGGAAATCTACGACTTCCCAGAGCAACCGTAAAATTCTCATCATAAATATGGCCGCCTTCAGTCACCGATGTTCAATTTTCTGCTAAATTTGATTAGAGTTTCAAGGAAAAGGGATATAACAGCAGTCTGAGAAAGGGATATCGACAACAGGTATGCGATTACTTTTATGATTCTGTTAAAAACCGATTTTTTTTTCAAGTGTTGACCCGTAACATTTTTCGTTACTTCGGTATAAACAAAAATTGCATCAATACATTCGAGTAAAACACCATTGCAGAATATTTGTGATGCTAATATTTTACTAAATTTAAAATTTACATTCTTTGCAGATTTATGATTCGTGAAATTGATACATACAGGGTGATTATAATTAAAGTTCCCGGTTTGAAAATGGTCTCAAATAAAAAGCACTGGGCAGAATGATTAGAAATTTTGTGTGAACACTCGTGGAGCAATGGAATTTTGTTTGGTGAAGAAAAAAGCAGTAGTTCAAAAAGTCGCCGCTAGCCAAAAATCACATGGATTGAGGTCAGGGGAACGCGCTGGCTTACAGGAAAATGGCGGCTGGTAATTCTGTCATCTTCAAAATGACTGCGAAGTAGCCTCTTCACTGGTTTTGCGATATGTGGTGGAGCCTCATCCTGCATGAAAATAGTGTTATCGATACACTGACGCTCTTTCAGTGTGGGTATAAAGTGACTTTTTAAAAGACGTTCATATCGATGGCCATTGACAAAACAGGTGACGGGGCCATGAGGACGAACGTCCTCAAAAAAGAAAGACCCGATAATAAACGCTGCTGTAAATCCGCACCACACAGTGACTTTGGGGGAATGAAGAGGCACCTGGCGTAGTTGCTGTGAATTTTCGGTTGCCCAGATTCTGCAATTTTGCGTATTAACAGTTCCGTGGAGATGGAAGTGTACTTCGTCAGTCCACAAAACGTTCCATGGCCATTCATCGTCTATTTGTATCCTAGCCAGAAATTGAAGTGCGAACATTTCACGTGCAACATTGTCTGCAAGTAGCAACTGTTGAACATGGATCAGTTTGTAAGGATAACATTTCAAAATGTGTTTCAACATTTTTTGGACCGTACTGGAGGGAACGTCTAATGATCGGGCAATTCCACGTGCACTCGTAGATGTATTAGCGTTACACTCTTCTTCCAACTCTGTAGTTACGCCTTCTACTATCTCTCCATCGACTGCTTTCCGTCCCCTGCCCGGTTTGATGTCCAAAGAGCCAGTCTCTTCAAATTTTAAAATCATTTTGCGCAAGCTTTTGCCACACAGAGGACCAGATTTTAACTTTTTCAACGTTCTGAACTTTCTAAGAGCTACTAAACAAGAGCTGTTATTCTCATAAAACAATTTGACAAGAAGAGCACGATATTTTAATTTCATTGCGACAGAACAATAGATATTTTTCATTAAGTTATGAGAAACAAGTTCCGCTCTTCCTTTTTTATAGCAAACGTTTATTGCAACGTCACTGTCTTATGCAAATTTGCAGCAGCATTTGAAGAGCAATTATGCAAAACAAGTTAAATCCACTTTTTGCGAAAAAAGATACGGCTTAGGTTTGCTTAGAATTTAACATTGTTTCAATGGATGGCATTTTTTTTTCATTACTTGCATGCATATGATGATGAAAGATCGACTTTTAATTCAGTATTCGAAGGACAGCATATTGAACATTTATTACGTCATTGGCCAATGAGTCAGTCAACGTTTATTACTTTTGTATTGCATTCTAGTGTAGTAAAGCGCCAATTATTCTCCTAGCGACGACTTTTTGAACTACTGCTTTTTTCTTCACCAAACAAAATTCCATTGCTCCACGAGTGTTCACGCAATATTTCAAATCATTCTGACCAGTGCTTTTTATTTGAGACTATTTTCAAACCGGGAACTTTAATTATAATCACCCTGTATATTTAATTGGGTTCACAAGCTAACGATCTGTTGTGAAATTGCTATTCGCTTTTCAACAGCGTAAAAAAAATTACAAATCTTTCAAATTTTTAAAGCTCACTTTTCGTTACACATACAAAAAAATATTAAATAATAGAATACGTTAGATAGGAGTTGTTCAACTTTAATAAGTCATTGAGATGTACTTTTCTGTTTATGTCAAAGACACGGGTGTTTCATTTGAAACATTTCAGGCATAGTCATTTCTGTTGTAATATTTTGCTTAGCAAAATAACTTTAATGAAGCTTCATCAGAAAGAGAATAAAATATTTCACTATTTCAGCAAGCTTAATGCCAGTTCTATCATGACTCGTTGATAGATTTTCGGTGCAAATCTTTTACAATGTATTATAATAAAAATAAATTTAGCATTCATTTTATACCCATATCCCACTCCACTTAAATCGGATAGGCTGTCCATCAACCCTAAATCAGATAAATTGTTGAAGAAAATTTGTACAGAAAACGCATATATTGAATAATAAAGAATTTTGCGTGTGTGTGTGTAAAATGCATGAATTTATTATCGATTCATTTGCAAGGTAAATTGAAGGAAATGTGAAATGTACTACATCAGTTTTTCAAATAATCTAGTGTTAGAAATATGAAAAGTTATATATTGTGTTATAAGTATTTAAAATAATATCACATGAAAATGTTGGTTTATCAGTTTATTTTATTTTTTACAAAAGCATAACTTTTGCAATCACATGCCTGTTGATAGGTTTATTCTCCGGTTCTCAGTAGTACTTGCTATTATCTCAATAAAGTTTAAAGTGTTTTTAACACACTTTACAACATGGTTCAAAAGTGTTTATGACTTTGTTCATGCGGTCCATCCATTCCCACGATAACTGCCGTAAAAATGACTTTATCAAAATGAAATTTTACTATGTTGTTGAGACGGTCTGTGGGACCTACAGGAATGTAAATGAATATCACCCAATTAGTTTTGGATTGAACCGAGTTGAAATAATGAAATACATTGAACCTCATGGGATCTAATTTTTCAAACATTTTTAAGCGGATTTAAAATTCACAAATTGCTTCGAAAATTTTAGGAAATATTCAAATTATCCCATAAAATATAGAAAAAAATTTTTAGCAAAATATATTCAGTAGCTTTTTAAATAAAAATTAATAATTGCACCATATTATATGAAAAGATCACGTGACTCACTTCAAAATAAAATAGGGTATCCATCTTGTTGTTGAAACCCAGACCGTCCGACCTACCAGAAAGGTGTAAGGTAACTGTTTGGACGGCCGGGAAGTGCCACCCAATTTAGACCGGAACCCAGTGGGGGAGGCATCCACAGGGACCGTACCCTCCTTCCCCTACCACCAACCTCTCGGAAGGACTTACGGACCCACATGTTTAACGTGATCGTACTCCGCATGAACACGGCGGCAGTTGTGGCAGCGTGCAAATCCAGCACGCAAACCACCGGGCTACCGCGTCCGAAATGTGCCAACAGCACGCAGAGTTCCCAGGTGGTTACCCACCCAAGTACTAACAGCGCCCGATGCTGCCTGACTTCGGTGATCTAACGAGAACCGGTGTAACCGGTGATCTAACGAGAACCAGGTATCTATCTTGTGTCAACATCGTGATTTTTAAAGTTCTTTTTAATTTATATTGAGTGTTGCATCCGTCCTAAAACCGCTTTGATTTTTCTGTGCATCTATATACTGCGCCAACGCAATTACAATATTTGAGTTTAAATGATCATTTCTACAACGAAGCCTAACTTGCTAACGAAGCCAACGAACTTTTTAAGTATGGAGAATGTAAACACATCAAGCTCTAAGATGAGTTGTATAAGAATTGCTGAATTTCCTTAACGCAAAATTATTTAGCTCTGGAGTCTGCAGTATAGCTGATATGAATGAAACATTCATTGATTTTACATAAAGAAACAGACGATTCCATATTTTTTTTAAGAGGTTTTAAGCATGGAATTAGAAAGTAATTTTATTTCCATGGTTTTACGTTTATAAGTAAAATAAATTATTGTAGTATTGTGATAATTTTAAAAATATCGCCGCTGAATGAAAGGAATGGAGAAAGGTTTATGAATGAAATATTCACTACTTTTATATAGAGAGCCAGGCGATTTACATTTCGATTACGTTATTTGAATAAAGTCCATTTTTTTCGATGAAGTTTTCAAATATATTAAATTATTGCAGTATTGCGATAATTTTAAAAATATCACCGCTGAATGTATCGCAGTTTAGAGATGTTGAAATAAAATTGCATTTCATTTGGAAAGTGTTTCATAATCAATGCTTTATGCATGATTGATCTTTCTTGTTAAAATATATTTTACCAAATGCCTGGTCAATCAGATACCAGCCATTTGAATGCAGATATAAAGACCCCCCCCCCCCCCGATTTAAAAAAATAAACATACAACGATTTAAATATTCAATTGTCTAGAAACCAGGTCCGATCACTGTGAAGCGGTTAACCAGTTATAATCTCTCAACAAATAATTCACCAAATGCCAGTCAACTCGGTCTAAACACTATTCAATAAAATCATATTTCAAAATGTATTTCACTGAATACTCAGTTAGCAGATCAAATTAAATTACCATTCATGCAAACCTGATCATAATACAAAAACAAAATCAAATTGTTAATTGTTATAAAAAAGTATTGGCAAAGCTTCGGAATTTGAATTAAGAGTTTTTAAAAAATTGGGAAAATGGTTAAAAGTATTTGCTTCATCGAAAAATAACATGTTCATTTTGTAAAAATATTAGAAACACTTCTGATTATGTTAATGATTTTTTAAAAAGTATATATATATATAAACTTCCCTATTCTCAGTATCGAAGAATGTTCGGTAAAAAACAGCTAGGAAAAATTCTAAAAACTGAACAAATTAAAGGTTATGAATTATTCTCCATACATCAACATGTTGAAAATGAAACGAGCAGCTAGAGGGAAAATATCGTATAAAAATATCGTAAAATAGACAATTCTTTTTTTTTTTAAACAAAGTTTTCCCTATACTCACATATAATCAGTTGATCCACATCATAAGTTTAACAAATATGCATATTGAAAGTGTCCACTCATTTTTACATGATATTTACTGCTTCAGCAAAAATCCTTTGGTCATTCTACTGTATTAAAAATTGAGGAGAAAGAAAATATTTCTTTACAAATGTAAACGCACAAAATTTAAACTTTTACATTTCAAAGGTTTTATAGATTTTGAAACATTTCGTTATTACCTAGACCTGAAAATAAACACTCGCAACAAGGGCCGGCTCAAGGACATTTTCGTGTGTACGCAAATATGTCTACGGCCGCCCTTTATGTATGTATGTATGTATGTATAAGGAATTTCATATATATATATATATATATATATATATATATATATATACACTGTTTCAAAATAAAATATGCATCTATAAAAAAGCTACAGCCACGAAACTCGGTATGCAAATGCCGTTTTAAGAGTTATGCAAATGGTCAAACTGTCAGCGCCCATGATGTTATAGGGCTCATGCAACGCGCATGAGAACCACGCATCGTGCAGCATTTAAAACGACCGATGTTCTCACTCACGGAGAATCGGAACTGGATTTTCTGCTTTGATGCTGGAAGTTGTGTACAAAGATGTCTTTAAGACTTAATCGACAGCACTACGAACAATTGTCGGATATAGAGAGAAGTCGCATCATAGGCCCAAGGGAAACTGCTTGGTTCAACAGACGTACCAGTCGACATCTTGATCGGAGCGATATGGTAGTTGCTCGGTGATGGAAACAGTGGATCAGAGAAGACCTATGTAACCACCACAGAGGGTCAGGACGCCCTAGACAGGCAACTGCTCGAGAAGATCGTGCAGCCAGGAGAGGAGCCACGTTCACACCAATGGTGTCGCTATCATCCACTCGAAAGCATTTAGCATCCCTTGTGTATCCTGTATCAATGTATATTATTGGGAGACGACTGGCAGAAGGTGCTGTATTAGGTGTCGACGTCCATTAACGCGCCTACCACTGACCCCTCAACATAGGCAGAGCCATCTGGATTGGTGTCGAGCTTGGTTTAGAAAATGTAATGCTTTACTTTTTTTTCTACATACAAAATGCAGCAATAATTTATAATACATAGCTGAATTTTGAAACTTATTTGTTAATTTCCCTACACACAAATAATGTATAGGAAAAATATTATGATGGGGTCGAAAAAAGGGTTATGATGGGGTCGAAAAAATATTATGATGGGGTCGAATTTTCGGCGGATTAATATACGTTTTGAACATCCTTTAACCTGAATCGATTATTTTTAAGGGATGTCTGTGCATATGCGAGTGTAATGTATGCATGGGTGTGTATAGGAGTCTAGAGATAAAATTTCTAGAACGAATGGAGTGAAGCGAATGAAATTTATGACTTAAAGGAAATTGAACATTCGGGAGGTCGCAAATTTTCAAACTTCTTTTAAATCATAAAAATAAAACGGGGATCCAAAAATGTTAAATAAACAACCATGTTACATGCAAGTTTTCATTAGAAATCAAATGGAACTTACTTTAGAACGATAGCATGAACCGTTCTCGTGCTATTGAACGTTTTTCTAATAAATGGATCAAAAATGATGCATAAAATTAATAAAAAAAGTATTTATACGATGAATCTATTATCAGGAGTCAAATGTAACTTCCTGCATTATGTAGTGTCATGAAAGTTGCCCTCATCATCTTTTTTTTAATAAAATTTGAATGAATAATTGCACAAATCTTATGAATTATTTGTACATCTTAGCAGTAAAACATTGTAAACAAATCAAACAAATGATCTCATGAATAAATTAGGAAAAGGGAGAGATGAAGAAAAAGTATTACAATCCCTAAGAAACTAATATATAATATAACAGAAAATTTCAGAATTTTACAGGATATTATCAGCAATATAATTAAATAACTAATCTTTAAATATTAAATTAAAAACGTAAAAGTATTTAAATTTATTGCGTTTTTATTTCGCAGATAAAAACCTGGAATCCTATTTCAAAGCTATTTGTTACTGTCCATTGCAGCCCTTCTAAAATCTGATTCAAATACTGCAGAGACATAGATACAGAATAATGGAATAAAATTAAAAAATTAAAAAAAAAAAACCTTGACAAATTTAAGATTTGTTTTATTGTATCCCTAGAATAAATTGCCCGGTGTTGACCGGGACGTAAATAAACCCCCGCTGTTTAAATAAAACATTTACAGATAACACTACTCAATTTTCTTCAAATTCTAAACTGACACCAAATTACCACGTACGCTATCCGCAAAGCAAAAAGAAAATACACGCTCTCCGGAATGCAAAATATAAATGAATGAAAGATTAATAACCTCTAGGAGATGAACGTAGCATTAGATCGTTACGGTAGCTGTTAAATCGTATGAGTAGCTGTTAGATCATATCGGTGGCTCGAGGTTCTGCAGTTGTTAAATCGTGAATATAGTTGTTAGGTCACATCGGTAGCTGGAGATTATCTGATTTTGGAATTTAAAAATTCGCTAAAAAACCTAATTAAAATAATGGGAAAAGGCCTTCGAGGCGCATTAGTTCAGGTATAAATGTGACTGTGTGAAAAAATTCAGTGCGGTAGATATCGCGCGGCATTGTGGAATAAAAGACAGATTCTTCTTTTTATTATTATAGATTCACTGGGGGTTTAGACGATAGACATGTAATATTTAAAATGTCGGTGAGTTTGTCACTAGTGAATGAAAATACATAAAAAATATTAAAAGATGCAAAACCTAATCCAGACGCAGGGAAAATACCTAGAATAGAAAAGGGGCGACAATTAAGAAAGAAAGAGAGAGGGGATAAAAATTAAAAATATTCTAATTTGATGTTAAAAAGTAAAGTGCATCACAGAACTAAGAAAGGGAAAAAAAATCATATTTGCAATCATTAGCGGTAAAAAACGCAATATTTTTTTTCGTACTTTTGGAAAAAAGAATAAACGAAAACATCTGAAAATAATTTAGAGATACATGGGTCCAACAGAAACACAGGAAAATATCTAAATACTTCCAAATTCATTAAAAAGAGTGGGAGGGGGGGAGGGGAGAAATTTAAAAATATGACTTTCAAATGCAGTAATAAAAATAGGGCGTATTAAGAATAAAAAAAAATTCCATTCGTTGGAGAAAGAGGAACGTCAATGTTTCATTTTTTCACGGTTTTGAAAAATAAAAGTAAACAAATAATACCACTTATCATACAATACAACTTTATACGAGATGAATAATAACTCGGATGTTTTAAGTTGACTAGAATATGGGGATAAAAGTAATAAATTGTTTGGGTAGAAATAAAAAAAAAAGCACAATATATTACAAATTTTAAGATTGATTACTTAACAATTTGTCTAAAAGTGTATTACATTATAATTATAACTAAAAATGTAATTATGCAAAAATAAAATAATATTCACAGATTATTGAAAGTATAACTAGACAGAAATATGTATGCATGGCCAAAAGAAACTGTCAAATTTGCAGATTGAGTCTATAAAAATAAATTTATTAATTTATAAAACAGCCCCAACAATTTAGAAACAACTTTTGCACTTTTGTGCAGAAAGGAATTCATAAAGAAATATTTTGCTTCGCAAAAATCTTTTGTACCATTTTTTTTTTTCATTTGCAATGAAATTGGAAAAATTACAAACTTAAGATCATTTTACACCATTGCTCTGAAATCCTCATGGAACAGCCACGGGGACTACAGATATTACTTTAGATAAAAACATGAAAAAAAAATTATTCATTTATCAGTAATACTCTAAAGCTAATACCATAGACTAAATTCAGTATCAAATTTATTTTATCTGTAGAAACACATTAAAAATCAACAAAAAACATAGTCAATTCAGACATTTTATGAAAATATTTTAAATAATTAAAAAGAAAAATTAACCGAATAATTAGAACTTAAATATCGAATAATTAGAAATCGAATAATATCGAATAATTAGAAAGACAGCAATATTTGAAAAAAGATGAATTTGTGAATCTCGCACAACGGCATAACACAACACTCAGAAAGCTTTTTACTTCTAGTCACTATGTTATCTGAATAGCCTCCAACTAGGCTCAATGCTTAAATGAGCTAGACAGGTAGATGGTCAAAAGAATGACCCTCTGGACTAATCGCCTCCCTCTCGTCCTTTTAGAAGTACGATCATAGAGACTGCATCCATGTGTTTACAATTTGAATTTGAAACCAGAAACAAATACTGTGAATCGCCCCTTGGATTTCTTCCAGTATTTGGGGAAAACAAAGTCACCCTCAGGAATTGCAGGTGGCACCCAGCTGCAATGTGTGTGAAATTTATCTCCTAAGTGCTTCAGTGTACGTACTTTCAAGCAAAACTATACATTGCTCCAAAAAAGATAATTATGGGAGAAAAATGATTTTATCCTTTTAATGCTTTGATACTATCTAAAAATGTACATTCATTCATTTATATTAAAGTAGCATAAAATTGCTTTATTTTCATTTTTTTTTTTAATACAAGCACAAAAGTCATTCTTACTGCAAATAATTTCACTTCCAAATGGCCACCTCAAATTCAGCCACCCACACCTTAAACCGGGCCTGCTTACCACAAGTCAATGAAGCAATACAGTTTGATCATTAAATAAAACAACTGGCCAATCACCACTTATAGTATGTTACTGGTAATCAACCAAACCTCCTTACGTGATTGATTATTCATAATACAAAAGGAAATGCAAATATATTTATTGGTTTCTGATTATATTACAGTTTCACTCAAAGAGAAAATGAATCAATTGACAGTTAAGTAATGATTGTGGTGGGGCACAGTGTGCTAAGTGGATACAATCAATTATATTGCTGACTTTTGGTGTCTATTATTGGTCACGTGGTCACAACCTTTTATGTATTGTTTTTTTCATGTACTGGACAAAATGTGATTTCTGTAGGTTCAGTAATTTTCAATGCATTGAAATGTTAAAATAGCATTTTCATTTATTGCTGCAAAATTCCTAAAAAATTGAGTTGTAATTTTTGTCTCTATGAAGCATCCTAACTTTGCACAAAATTGGATTTAGCTGCGTAATTTCATTAAAAACAGGATTATACTGATTCGTCAACTGTCCATCCATTCAGAATAAGTACCTTCAAAATGCATTTATATTTTCATTCTGGTCAAAAAGGGTTCACAGCATGAAACCATTCTTTTTAGCAAATAAAGTAAACATTTAAAATTTTTAGTAAACAATACAATATTTGAATTCAGTGTAAAAAGAGCTTTTGGGAATGAATTGGTAAAAGTCTACAAGTTATCTTCCTAGCTTTTAACCTTGAAATGGTTGCAAATTTTTTTAATCTGACCCTGAAAGAATTTTCATGACAAAGTAGTTTTATAGAAATAAAATTTGTTATATTTCCCCCACTGGAGTTATTTAAATCTGACAATGAAAGAATTTACACCATGCAAGAACTTTTTAAAGAAATTATAATTAGATATTTTCCCCATGAGAATTGTTTAAATCCAAGAACAAAAGAATTTTCAGAACAGCCTTAGTATATGGAATGTTGAAATAATCCACCATTTTCTTCCACCAATCCAATCCACGAGCCAAAATGTTGAATTGAATAATTGAAAAATATATAAGTAAAATTCAAAAATATTATACAAAAATATAAGTATCCTACAAAACAAAAGATAGCACATGCCAACACTACAAATTGATAAAATAATGTAGAAAAAGAAAATTTACATTGTCGAACAGTTGATTCGGAGCAATTCGAACATGGACCTACAACCTCTTTGCGGTCTTACCCCGTTATGCTCGCCCACTAAAAAAACATCACAAAACCCAGTTCGCTGGCTGCCAGAGGTTACATGTAGCAAAAACTGTTTGTACAATAGTTGATCCACAGCAATTCGAACATGGACCTATGACCATTTAGTAGTAGTCATAGGTCCATGTTTGAATACCAACAAAACGACAAAATATAACCAACCAATTAGCAAATTGCATTCTAAATTAAGACTGAGTAAAATAAAAATTTATCATATAAACCAATATTTATCAAGGATGGTAGTGGCCTACTCTGTCAACAATGCAATTTGCTAGAAATTAGAGAATTTCTTTTTTTTTTAATACAATTTTTTTATATAATTCATAAATGTAATTAAATACTCATAATTAAACCTTTTAATTGCTTAACAGGTTTCAACATTCTTGCGGTTAATTGAGATCTTGACCTTGTGTATTTTTTAGCATACATTATTCTGTGAAATCAAAATGTGAAAATCAGAGAATTTTTCATTAATTTTATTTTGTTTTCTAAAAGCTATAAGAAAAGGAGTATTAACCCTTTCCTGTATGATTTAATCATGAAAAATTGTGCATGAAATAACCATTTAATTTCTATTTGCAAAAACATGTTTGATTTTATAATGCATGCATATTCTTAACACCTTGCAGTAAAATGATGAGCTGCACTCGTCATTGGTTTTTCATACCATACTGTACAACGATGAGCTACACTCGTCATATGACTAAAGTTACTGTTGAATATGATAATAATTAATTTAGTTTAAAATTTCTAATGTATTGAATCTGGCAATATTGTATATCCTTTTATTACTTGTGTAAATATCACAGATCATTATCACATATTGTTTACCATTAGAACTACTAGGTACAAATCACAGCCAAATTTTGTTAGTCCGTCAGATTTCATTCTTCTAAACATTAAGTAAAATTATATTATTGATTTGGATAGAATTGTAATTCATTGTGGAATATCAAAAACGGCAAAAATTAAAAAAGTCAGAGTAAAACTTAAATAAGGTATAGCTAATAGTCTTCAAGTGTGTGGTACTTTTCAAAACATTCTGGTAGGTGCAGAGAAATCCTGCATTGTTTACACTGTCAGGAAGTATCACTTCTAATTTTATTCTTGTAGCACACATGGAATCATTTTGTAGGTTTTCTTTTCTTCTGTGTTGCAGATATATATTCTGGGAAATGTCCCCATCTTTTGGCCTTCAACCTAGCTGGGGTGTCACTGTACGAAGGATGTCCATGAGTTTTGTAATCCGGTAGCAGAGCAAATTCTACAAGAAATTACACTATGTTCAATCGGGGCGCGGTAGCCCATTGGTTAGCGCGCTGGAGTTGCACTCGGTAGGCCGGGGTTCGATTCCAGCCACTGCCAAAACTGCCGCCGTGTTCATGCGGAGTACGATCACGTTAAACATGTGGGTCCGAAAGTCCTTCCGAGAGGTTGGTGGTAGGGGAAGGAGGGTACGGTCCCTGTGGATGCCTCCCCCACTTGGTTCCGGTCTGAATTGGGTGGCACTTCCCGACCGTCCAAACAGTTACCTTACACCTTTCTGGTAGGTCGGACGGTCTGGGTTTCAACAACAACTATGTTCAATCGAAATCTCCCAATTCCGTTTTTGTTCATATTGTTGATTTTTTTTATATAAAACATATGAATTGTAATGCAATGTCAAACATATAAAAAAATACTTTTTTGTATCCTTTCATATATTTTCACATAACCGGAAAACACACCAACTTTTGATCATTTTTATCGATGCCTCCCATTCTATCATTGTACAAGATCACACAACTTGGTTTCAAAACATTCTCCTCATCTCCATCTTTTCTCTTTCTCTTTTTTTCCATATCCAAGATGTCAGCATTACAATGTTTCCTGCTGAGTGTATATACATCCCTTTTGTCACACCATCTCAAAGTTAGTCAATCTCGACTAGAGAGACTTCGAACTTCTCCTTTTCTCAGTTTAGATTTTGAAAGTTCCTTTGATATGTTTATCCTGTTTTTTTGTACGGTTCCTATGGCGTTTGTATCATTTTTTAACAAATTTAGGAATAAATTTGGAGATGAATACCAATTATCCAAATGTAGAGTGTATCCTTTCCCTAATATATGCTTTGATAGTTCCATCACCACACTTTTTGATGTGGGCATATCACCAATCTTGTCCTGACCGATATATATATTGAACTGGCTAAAATATCCTGACTCCGACTCACACAGTTTATAAAATTTTATTCCAAATCTTGCTCGCTTGGATGCAATAAACTGCACAAAATTTAATCGACCTTTATATTTCATCTATAGATATCCTACTTTTTGTAGTGTAAAGATTAGTAAATTTAACATTTAAATAATTTACTATATTTCGAATCTTTTTCGTTATCGTCCACTTTTTCGTTATCTGCAAAATGCAGGAAGTGTGATATAGCTAAGAACCTTCTGAGAGGTATAGTCTGTGAAAATATTGGCGTATGTACTATTGGCCTTTTCGACCAGTACATTTTTAAAGATTTTTTTATTTGTGACATAATAATGTATAGCATGAAATATCCTTTTATTTTGTTGACAGTTACAGGAAACCATTCTACATCTATTTTCTTGCTGGGACAATGTTCTTTCTTAATTTCTTGTTCCACGTACCTATTAGTTTCTATCGATAACATTTTCCAAAAGTTCATATTCAACACCTCTTCAAAAACCTCTAATGATTTAGGATTAGCACCTAGTTTACGCAAAATCAGAGCATTTACACCAGGTATTTCAGACTTCCCAGCCATCCAAACAGTTACCTTACACCTTTCTGGTAGGTCGGACGGTCTGGGTCTCAACAACAACAAAGTATTTCCATAAATTTCTTTATTTTAAACACATTATCTATTTTCTTCCAAATCCATTCTTCTGGTGATGTGTCTGCCCTTTCAGCAGGTTCACTATTATCACTTATTAGTTGCCTAGCGCGTTTTTGCCTTCTTGGTAATATTTCACTATCATCACTTTCAATATCAGCATCAGGTAAATAGATACTTATTTCTTCTGATTCTTCATAATCACTGCAATCACCTTGGTCTTCAAAGTCTGCACTACTCTTATCCATTATGGTATTTCTTTCACAACACAATTTTCCTTTAGTAAAAATATATATTGACCGATGTTCACACTTAATGTTTACAAAAATGAAATCCGACTGACTAACAAAATTTGGCTGTGACTTGCACCTAGTAGTTCTAACGGTAAATAATATGTGATAATGATCTGTGATATTTACACAAGTAATAAAAGGGTATACAATATTGCCAGATTCAATACACTAGAAATTTTAAACTAAATTAATTATTATCATATTCAACAGTAACTATAGTCATATGACGAGTGTAGCTTGTCATTGTACGATATGGCATGAAAAACCAATGAAGAATGTAGCTCGTCATTTTACCGCAAGGGGTTAAGTATATGCAAAACATGTTGGGGTACTATAAATGCAAAGATACTTTAAATTGCTATAAAATGTTTCTTTTGCCATATTCATTAAAACTTAAGTGTTTACAATAAAACTGTGATTTAATAACATTAAAAATTTTAAATTTCTAACATTTATTATGGTTAGTGTATACAATTAATGTTAATTTATTTTTTTCCATAATGACTATATACAACACTGTTTCAATTCTTTAAAACAAGTAACAAGTATTTTCAGTACTTGAATGAATGTCGATACATATTTTAGAAAATGCTCATTAACTATACATTTAGAAATTGGAATTTGCTAATATAATTCAGCCTTCATCTACTAAAATGATGATCAGAAACTTATGTTTTATTGAAATAACAAATAATAATTTCAGGAATAGTGAATGTTGTTCTAAAATTGAAGCATCAAAGCTGACAAATATAAAAATGTGCATTTTTGAGCCAATATTTACAAAATACAACTTTAGCTGACACGTCTCTTGCTTTCGCACTGTCAATCCCATGACTGGCCGATTTTTTTCATGTGACTTACATATATCATAAGTTATCGGCTTTTTAAGTCTGGTTTGCCCTGCCTTTACATCATCACTTATGAAAGTACCATTTTGGGGGCAGAACGTTTTCTCACTCATAACCCCTCCCAACTTATGATCAAAAGATACATAGCATATTTCATATGAATCTGCCTGTAAGTGAGATCGCTCTTCTTGTAAGTCTTGAAGAAGGCTGTTTGTTATTTGCTTTTGAAATTAGTACACCAGTTTTTAGTATGCGTGCTGTATTTACGAAACCTTTAATCATTGCGTTCATCTAAAACTTGAAAGAATTGGAAAAATAGACCATTAAAAATCTTAATGTATATTTTTACATATTGGTCAAATTTTTAGTAAACATGTATTTCAATGCATACCAGATGCATAAACACACATTTTGGCAAACTTTAGTAGTAACCCAAGTAATAATAACCCCCAGAGGGTAAAAATACCGTTAAAGTTAATTTTAAAGAGTATTTTTTTTATTTCAAAGTGTATTGTCTAAAATCAAAGAGTATTGCTTCTTTTTTTTTTACTTAAAACTGGCATACAACCTACATAATTGACAAAAATATAATACAAATATCACTTTATAGTAAAAAAAAAAATATTTTAAAGTTTTCAGAGATATCACTGATATTGCTACAATTTGATTAAATAGTTTCTATTTGCCAATTGAGCAAATGGAAACTAATCAAGCTTGTTTCTTCACAAAATAAACATTGATATCTTGTAAGTTTCAATGATATTAAAAAAAATCTGATATTTATTTTATTTCAAAGTGTATTGTCTAAAATCAAAGGGAATTGCTTCTTGTTTTCTTATACCTAAAACTGGCATATGACCAACATGATTAACAAAAATATAGTGCAAATATCACTTTATAGTAAGAAAAAATATATATATTTTAAAGCTTTCAATTACAATAATTCTTAACATGAAATTTTTACCAATCAGCGATTTCACCGATATTGCTACAAATTTGATTAAAGAGTTTCTATTTGCTAATTCAGTAAATAGAAATTAATCAAGCTTGTTTCTTCACAAAATAAACATTAATGTTTTAATTTTCTATGATATTTAAAAAAAAAACTGATATTTTTTTTTAAAACACTTTAATGCTTCAAAAAAGATATAATTTTTGTGTGTGCATGTGTTTACAAATGAGTTTGCATTTCGCAAATGAGTATATACCAAATACTTGTTTCTTTGTTCCTTATATGAAATCCATGAGAAACATATTTCTTTTTGCCTGGAGCTTTAACAGGCTAGTCAAACTCAATGTTTGTTGAACCAAAATTATTATTGAACTTGATGTCTGTTGAACTAGGTTGGCCGACCATTTTTGAATCAAAAAATTTTTTTTTCAAAAAGTGTTTTTATGCTTTAGCAGATTTAGCTTCGCAAAACAAACAAAAACTTTTTCAGTTATAAAACATAAGCAAAACCATACTCTATAGCGTTGCCAACTAATTACAATAAATATAATATAAATTATTCTGAACCGTTTGATGATTGGATAAACCGAGAGCATAATTTACAACATTACAGATAGCTGGGTAAAAGCACTGCAGTGCCACCCATGCTCTTGGCTAAGGTGCCTAGCTTCGGCTGTCAAAAGTTAAGCCTTGACAGAGGCACTGCCACTATATTTTGTCATCATTTTGCTTTAACTACAGTTTTATAAAAAAATGTTTAAAAGCTTCTTAAGTTTGAAAAAAAAGCAATTGCTGACATTCACAAACATATTTTTTTTCTCTCTACTTTTTCATACTTTAAAGGCAGTATTTAAACTCAAATTCATTCATCATGCTTGTTCCATATTACTGATCACCAGAGCTAGCATATGTCTCATTCTAAATTGCTTTCTTGCATATGTACAAGTTTGTGATGAATTAAATTATTATCTTGTGCAAATACTTTGACATATTTCATTTATGAGTACAAGTCTGTTTATTAAACTCTGCTTATATGTACATGCTTTATGGCATATTTTGCATATAAATAGCTTTTCAACCCTATATATAAGTTCATGTACAGTAAATTGCATTATGTGCAATTTTTTTTTTTTTTTTTTTTTGGGGGGGGGGGGGGGGGCATATTTCACATCCAAATGACTCTTCCTCAGTGTATACAAGTTTCTATTTAAACTATATTTTTGTACAAATACTTTTTTAACATATTTCATAAATGATAATTCTCATGTATATACAACTATTATTTACTTAAACTGCTTTGTGTAAATATTTTCTAACATATTTCATACTAGAATGATGTTTCACTTGTGTACACAAAATTGTTCATTTAACTCATTTCACGCACAAATATTTACTCTCACTCTCATATAACAGCCTCAAATGGCTTTTCACCTGTATGCACAAGTCTATGTTTATTTAAATAATTTTTACGTGCAAATGTTTTCTGACACATATCACACTCAAAAGGCTTTTCATCCGTGTGCACAAATCTATGTTTATTTAAACGATCTTTACGTGCAAATGTTTTCTGGCACATATCACACTCAAATGGCTTTTCATCTGTGTGCACAAGTCTATGTTTATATAAATAATTTTTTCGTGCAAATGTTTTCTGACACATATCACACTCAAAAGGCTTTTCATCCGTGTGCACAAGTCTATGTTTATTTAAACGATCTTTGCGTGCGAATGTTTTCTGGCATATTTCACACTCGTATGGCTTTTCACCCGTGTGCACAAGTTTATGTTTATTTAAATGATCTTTAAATGCAAATGTTTTCTGGCATATTTCACACTCATATGGCTTTTCACCTGTGTGCACAAGTCTGTGTGCATTTAAACTAGCATCACGTGAAAATGTTTTCTGGCATATTTCACACTCAAATGGCTTTACGCCTGTGTGCACAAATGTATGCTTCTTTAAACTATCTTTAAAACAAAATGTTTTTTTGCATATTTCACACTCAAATGGCTTTTCTTTTGTGTGCACAAGTCTATGTCTATATAAATAATCTTTAAGTGCAAATGTTTTCTGACATATTTCACACTCAAATGGCTTTTCACCTGTGTGCACATAAGTGTGTCTATATAACCGATCTAAACTTGCAAATGTTTTATAACATATTTTACATACAAATGGCTTCTCACTCGAATGTGAAAATTTGTGTTTATTTAAATCTTTTTTATGTACAAATGCTTTTAAACATATTTCACACTGAAATGACTTTTCACCAGTGTGCACAATTTTGTGTTTAGTTAAATAACATTTGTATGCAAATGCTTTTTGACATATTTTGCATACAAATTGTTTTTCACCCGTGTGTATAAGTTTATGCATATCTAAAAACACTTTGTTTGTATATGCATTTTGACATATTTCACATACAAATGGTTTTTCATTTATGTGCACTCGATTATGTTTCTTTAACCTCCTTTCACAAGCAAATGCTTTTTAACATATTTTACATTCGAATGACTTTTCCCCTGTATGTGCAATCATATGTTGATTTAATTAATTTACACATGCAAATGATTTTAGACATATTTCACATACAAATGGCTTCTTATCTATATTTCACATCAAAATGACTTTTCACCAGTGCGCGAAATTTTGTGTCCAGTACAATGACATTTACTTGCACATATTTTTTAACATATTTCACATATAATTTTTACTCACATGCAGTAGATGGTGTTTATTTAACTCAATTTTACTCACAAAGGGTGCCTGGCGTATTTTCACATCTGCATGGTTTTCAATCTATGGGCATAAGTTTATTTTAACTTATTTTTTTTTAAGACTTTCCCTCATTTTCACATAAAATATTTCACCCAAAAACACATTTTTTTTTTCTATCACTCTCTTGTGCAAAAGATTTATTAATTTTTAAATGAATGTATAGTTTCTCACCACTACAAGCAAATTCTTATATTCATGATTTTGTTGGAAAAAAAATTTTTTTGCCATAAATAACATGCAAATTTTGGCATTTCTATCTCTTGTATTTCGCATATATATGTTGAAAAAAAAATTTTTTTGACATCTTACATTAAATAGCAGTTATGTATCAATCTAAATATAAAAGCATTTTCCAACACAGCGTCCATATAAATAATACAATCTCAGTATGTTCAAATGGTCACTCATAATTTGCTGTAAAATAACACAATAAATAAATAAAAAAACTTCATAAATGCAGTATACACACAGAAAAGTGGTCTACCAGTCACAAAGTTCTTGACATATTTCACTCACAAATTGTTTTTCACCTATTGTGCACTAGTTTGTATTTCGTTAAAACTGCTTTTTCACAAGCAAATACTTTTAGGCATATTTCATATTCGAAAGACTCTTCTCAATGTGCTTATACAGTATTCCAATTTTTTGGGGAAGGTGGGGGGTGATTTTTTACAACTGCACTACAAATGCAAAAACTAAACTACTGAATTGCTATAAAATTTGTGTTTATAGCTTAAAATTCTTTGAAGATTTGAAAATAAAATCTTATGAATCGTTCATATAGATGAGTTTCACGTGACGTCACACTCCGCGATTCCATGGTGTGACGTAAACTGTTTCAGCAAACGTCACACCATCAAGCTACAACCGAGCAACCGTTGCTGGTAGACATACATTACATGTTTTACGGTTGAGTTTGTAAATATTCTCGCATGTATAGCGTTATGAAAATTTATATTTGTTATCATGCCTACCATCTGTGGCGAATCTGGAAAGCGTTCTAACAGAGACAAATATTTTTTTAGACTCCTAGCTGCAAAAAATGTCTTAGAAAAGAGGTAGAGAGCGCAGAGAGAAGTGGCTGTCGACCATCAAAAGAACTGAACTTATTGAAATATCAAATTCTGATGTGAGCAGCACGACTTTCCCTGCTGACTCATATTCACGTACTCTTTATTTCTTTAATAATTCATAAATAGAGCTGTTTCAACCACGTGGCATTCCAATGTAACGAGCCTTATGTAACGAGTAACTTCCAATGTAACGAGTAACGAGCCTTGGCAACGTTTGCTGGTAGACATACAATCCATAGATCGCCCTTGGATATACACGTCGTTCGTTGCATCAAGAATATTTATTTAAACATTAAGTAATATTTATGTTATCTAAATATTTTTAGGATATGGATGATCGACATAAAGCTCGATATGTGTTGTATCAATAGGAAACAGAGATCCGTATTCAATGTATAAAAGTGTAAAACTTAATACGTATTCAATGTTGTTGTTGAGACCCAGACCGTCCGACCTACCAGAAAGGTGTAAACGTATTCAATGTGGAACACTTCAAAATTTCAAACACACACTTATTTTCGTTTCCTATATCATTGACGACGAGCATTTTAAATAATAAGTGCAGTTGACAACATAGACGTTCATCATTACTTTAAAGAAGAAACAATTCTTAATTTCCTTTTAATAAATGGAGTGGCGATAAAAAAGAATAATAATTACTTGAAATAAAGTAATCTTCACATACTCTTAGTCATTTTTACTTACCCTGTAATACATGGAACGTATTGTAATCATGTCGAAAATCGCAACTCGGTTTTTCGTCGTATCTACACGTTTTGGGACCTCTAGAATACGAAAAACTAATTTTAGCGTAGCGTCTGCATATGTGTCTGTGGTTCTGTGTGTCTCTCTCGTACATATCGAGCTTTATATCGATCATCCATATCCTGAATATATTTAGATAACATAAATATTACACTTAATGTTTAAATAAATATTCTTGGCGCAACGTACAACGTGTATACCAAAGGGTGATCTATGGATTATATGTCTACCATCAAGCGTTGCTAAGGCTTATTACTGAGGGACTGCCATGTGGTTGAAATAGCTGTATTACAGACGATTTTTAAAAATTTACAATCATTTAGCACATAATTTCAGTAGTATATATCTAAATTTATATTTAGCACAAATATTGATAAAATGATCCTTTTGAAAAACTAAAATGTAATGTTGCCTCTACAAGCCAATGCTGAACTCGATTTCTCCGGCAACCCTGAGATCAGGCTATACCATTCTGCCTAAACTCCGACGATCAGGTTTTTTAAAGGGCAGCTCTAGGGATAATTGGGGATAATTTAAATCCTTGAATAAAATGAAAGTTTATACAAGAATAACTTTGTTTATTTTTAAAGTTATATAAGTAATTCTATTTTAAATTGGTCAATAGTTTATATTTTTTGAAACATAAAAGGTAATATATAAGTCTGATCAAACATTTATTACATTATCTACATTTATGTATATAAAGGGAAAGTGTAACGGGTTGAATGGTTAAATTAGTCTTTTTGACGGATTTAAATGTTGAAAACATCCTTCAACTCAAATTTAACATGATCTACGTCTGTAAATGGCTGTTTATACATGTAAGAATCTGTGGACACGGTGTCCAAATAACGAATGGGGCGATTTGACCAACATTTTGTACGATTATATTGTCTATAAAGTATGAAATGTTATTTACTTTTAGAGAGTACAAATATACAGAACGCACAGATATTTACGTTTTTTCAATATAAAATAAATAAATGGCAGTCATTCATGTAAAATATTTTCATAATCAATGTACATGATCATTTTATGAAAACTGTTTTTCAAGATAAAACGTTTTTTTTAATATAAAAAAGAATTGTCAGTCAATCATATAAAACCTTTTGATAATCTATATACATGATCATTTTATAAAAGGTATTTTATCAGAAAAAAAATTATACAGCAATTTTATTATCAGTAGGAAAGAAAGAAAACCAATTTTAAAACCCTGGCATGCGCCGATTTTGAGATGTTAGTAGTTAATTCATAAAACGACTTATACTCGTATAATAAACTTTTCATGCAAAAATTGCGAATTAAATTGGTCAACTCTTTTCTCATGCAATATTTTCGCATTATAGCTCATTTAGAAACAATGTTAAATAACGACGCCATCAATGTAGCCAAAAATGCCAAACACCAATCAAAGTAATACGAAGTCAATATAACCTTTTAATATATTTGTTGTAAGGCATATAAATGAGTGTGATTATTAAGTTTATTAAGACGTTGATAGCAAAAGAACCAAATTTGAATATATATGCGATTGATTTAACATTGTTCAAAGCTTTTTACACGCGATTATTAGATTGTTACAGAAAATAACTTACCTCGGAATGAAATAAATTTATATGCAGCCCACATCATATGTTTTTGACTCTTGAATGTAAAAAATTACGAAGAACGGTAAATATTTCATAGATGCCCCTATAAATCTAATATGATTCAACATTTCTTTTTGCAGTGCAGTGCAATATTCAACTATTAAATCTTGGAAAAAAACCTATCAAATTTAATTATAAAACTAAGAAACAATAATTTCCTAAGACATTTAAAATATATAGTAAAAATCACTCTCATAGCAAAATGTTTAAAAGTCTTGAATTTATAATAAAACTTTATTATAAGTTTTATTATAAATTCAAGACTTTTACTATAAATTCAAGTTTTAGCAGCCAATTATCCTTATAGTACACAAACACATATACAAACATATTTTCAATTTATTTATATAGATATACATGTACATAAAACATGATATAATCAGCGCCTCTCTCTACGTATTGATCACGAGCCGCCACTGCCTGAAGTATAAATGGGGAGGATGCAGGGGGTAATCTTGTTCCAATGCTTTCGCACATAATAATTTATTGGGTCAAAATTTATTTTGGGAGATGGACTTAGCTCCTCTAGTTAATCCAATGATTATCCCTTTTTTATGGGAGGTGGGGGTTGATTTTTGGGGGGTAGGGACCCCTAAAGGCCTAAAGCGAATTCTAAGAAAATAAATTAGGTATATTTTTAAAACGATTCAAATTTTAACAAATGTTATTTCTGTAAAAATAGCTAAAAAGTAACACCTTCGTTAAAATCACAGAATAAAACAATAAATGATATCATTACTAATTTTTTTAATATATATTTATGTCATTTTTAATACTTTTGCCTTGTTGTTGGACCACTGTATCTTTACGCCCAATTTGAAGGCTATTGGAATGACGGTTGAGCTTTATAAAAAAAAATAGGGGTCGAAGGCAAATAGAGTTTTTCATGTCCTCTACTACCCCTATTTTATAACATATTGAACTTTTTTATAAATGTTTATGTGGTCCAGGCACCTATACAATTCATCTTTGTGTCTCCCCCCCCCCCATATTATTGAACCTGGGGGTTTCAGACACATAAAAGTAGTTAATAAAAAAATCCTGTTTTTGACTATAGGGAGGTGTCGTGGGACAGTATTGGAATTTTCCTGTCGCCACTTCACTTCTAGGAAGTATTACCCCCCCCCCTCCCTCTCTCTTTGGAAACGTTTGAAATTCCATTGCCCTGAGTAGGAGACCAGTTGCAGTCGTGAGAAAGTGGCAAAGGACGCTATGTTATTTTTAAATAAAATGTACACCTGCAAGAGGGCTAGAGCCCCCCCCCCAATTTTTGCCAACCCTTTGGAAGGGGCCAAATCCGATGATTCGATAGAGCCCGGCCGCGTCACTGAATTTATGGGTTTCACAACCTATAGCGGCCAAGCGTCAGCTATGGGGCCACACCAGGGGGTTGTCCGTTTTCCCGACGAAGAGGAAAAGAGTTGAGGGAGAAGACAGTTGGAGTTTTTGAAAAGTCAAGTGCTGGTCATCAAAAAAACGACGGAGGTGAGCTGTCCCTATGTGTTCCTGCCCGTGCTGTAAAGGGGTAAGTCCTTTTGTCCTCTTCCGCTGCAGGCTGAGTACCAGAGATTAAAATTAGAGTTTTAATAAGGAATCTAACTGTATAACTCGATGGTTAATATGATAATTAAGAACTAGAGAGAGGGGGAGAGATCATGATGATCATTATTCAATGTCCGCGACTTAGCGAACTGTAAATGTATTGTACGAATTTAAGGTGTTTTTTGTGTTTTAAATTTAATTAACAAGTTTAACTATAAGTGTTTTAAAATAAAAGCTTTATTTCAATTAACCTTAATTAGTATTTATTGTGTGTTCTCATGATGCATTTTCCAATTAATCTTAACCTGGAGATATGCTCGGTAATCGAGCAAGTGGCGTGCGTAAGTACGATCAGCGGCCAAGGTGTAATTGTAAGTTTTTCAGCGGAGCCACGCCACAGGAGGATTCATGTGACATCATGAGATTGTTTTATTCGTACAAGTAATCATTGGACTTACATTAGGTTTGCAACAGAAGTTTGTAACAGAACGGTACACAGCGCAAGTGAACAATAGAATCCATGCTTTTTTCCTATCTGTTAAGTACAACGGACCAGCTAGATTCACTCCAGTTACTTCAAATACTAACGTGTTTCTAATTCGATCTTCTGGTAATGGAGTAGGGATAGATTATATTCCTTTTGCTGTGTGTCTTCTACAGCGAACACATTTTTAAATAACTCGCTGGATGGTTTTTCGTCCTCTTAAGATCCAGAACTGTTGCCCAAGATTAGCTAATACAGACTGAACTCCAGCATGTGAAGACTGTAAATGTCGTATGAGTATTAGTCTATCAACTATTTCATGTTTTGCAGGGAGTACAATGGGACATAAGAAATTATTATCATCATCTCATCTTATTATTTTCGTTTTCAGTCTGATAAGTTCCTTATTATACGTAAAAGTGCAAAGTATTTTTAACTTAAGAGTTGAAAATCATCCTCCCTAAAAGCATCCTGTTAAATAATTTTCAGGAGTTTCTTTTCTGTATATTCCAATGCACACACTGTCAGCTCACCTCTAAGGCGATTATTTGGTTGAAGAGTGTTGTTGGAAAGGCGAAATATCCAAGGAATCATTCTCAAAATCTGTGAATACTTCGAAAATCGCTGACTGTACCACCTTTTTTCTATTTCAGTGCAAATAAGAGACGAAGTAATATGCTTCCGTTTTTCCTTAGTAACTTCTCCTTCGTCTATTTGAACTTCTGTTGCAGACCAGTTATTTTCATTCTGTTTTAACTAAATAGGTCCCTCCCACCATTTAGATTTCAAGAAGACTTTAACAGAGCAGCCTCGGGAAGGAAGATTAGCAGGATTGAATTCTCCTGGCATATGTCTCCAAGACTTTTTATCAGACAGTGCTCTAATTTCATTCACTCGATTATTGACAAAAACTCTCAATATTCTTCATTTTGTATCCAATAGAGAGCCGTAAAAGAGTCTGTCCAGTAGATGCAAGGGGTATCTTTTAAATCCATGGCTTTTACAATTGTAGAGGCAAGACGTGCTCCGATGCAGCATGCCAGCAATTCGAACCTAGGAATGGTCATCTTGTGTAAAGGAGCAACTCTGCTCTTCGCTTGTATCAGAGATATAGTAATTTCTTCTCCATGCACCTTTCGAAGAAAGACAACTGTACGATACGCCAACTTACTGGCATCACAAAAGATATGAAGACTTAATTCTACATTAGGATCACAGACATCAAGACTTCTAGGAATTTTAACATTTGAAAACATATGCAAATCACTATTCCAGTCCTCAAATTCCTTTTGAATTTTCTCTGATAGTTCAGTATCCCAACCTGGTTTGAGATTCCAAGTTTGTTGTACAATAATCTTCGGCAGAAGTGCTACAGGATACAAAAATTCAAGGGGATCAAATAATTTATGAACAGTTGATAGTATGCTTCTTGTTATACTGGATTTAATTTCAGAAACTGAGTTTAGATCACAGAAGAGACTTTCTTCATCTTTATCCCAAAGTAATCCCAAAACATGAATTGGCTTTTCTGAAAAACGATTTTCATATAATGTATTATGCTCCCACCCTCGTAGATCGAAACAGGCTTTTTCCAACAAATGTCTTGATTCTTGGATGTAAACGTGCAATATTTCCTCATTAGACACAGAGGTCACACAATTATCCACATAAAAGGACTTTTTTAACATTTTTGTTGTTTCTTGTATATCACTTTGCTTCTTGTATCTGCTTTCTTGTATATCGGTTTGCTTCTATATGATAATTTGGTACAGCAGCTAACAGGAATGGACTACATGTGAGACCAAATAGCAGTCTTCGATGCCTAAATATCTTCAGTTTTCTTTTCTCGAAATCTTCACCACAAAAATCTGAGGAAATCACAATCTTCCTCTGCAATGGATATTTGAAGGAATGCCCTTTTGATGTCTGATACAACTCCAATTTTATCTTTGAGAAACCTCATTAATATTGGTGGTATTTCTTCTAAGAGATTGGGCCCCTTTTCAAGACAGTCGTTCAGTGAGGGGGACCCTTTTCCATGACAAGAAGCATCAAATACTGGTCTGACTCGTGTTGTAGAATTCTCTTTAACCCTTTCGCGACGAGTGGCACGCATACGCGCCAGCTGTGAAGTTGCAGTCAAGGACGAACGGCACTCCCGCGGGCCGGAGGAAATTTTACCCTAAAGGACGACTGGCACGTATGGGTGTTTCTATGTGGAACGTTTTAGTTTGAATGTATTTGTCTCCTAGATGGCGCTAAATACCCGTGGAAGCAACTTAAATGTATTTTGTAGATGTTTGACCTTGGCACAAGGAGAATCCAATGAATTATTTCTCCATTTGGAGCGGTGAAACACATGGTTCTGTAAAGTAAACATAGCACTTCTCATAGCATCAACAATTTTATAATTGAGTTCCGGGTCTCGTACTGATTTTGTCTTTTATTGATTTGGTTGTTGAATTAGAGGAATATAAGAGAGGTTTTTTTTTGAGCGGGTGGGGGAGGGGGGAGGGTAAAGGAATGTGCGGCAATGAAATGATTAGGTTATTTATGTTCTCATGGAAAGGAAGGCTGGGATTTCGTTAATATATCCCATCGAAAAGGTCCAGATATGGAATAAAAATATATAAATCGTCAGAATCGGAATGAGGCCATAAATGGAATTTCCTTGTGTATACTGGAAAGGACACGGGATTATCAAGCTCTGATGGTGGATATGGAGAACGCGTTGTGAAAACACTTCTAAGTGAACTTTCAGGAAAAGGATATACTTTGTATTTGGATAAATTTTTTACCTCTCCTGTACTTGCAAAGTATTTGTTGTCTAAGAATACGCATATATGTGGTACAGTTTTAAAAAATCGGAAGGACATGCCAAAGAATTATCCATCTGTACCTAAAACATATATACACTAAAATTTTTAATATTTTGATAAAAGAAATTTTGAATAAAAAATATACATCAAATAGAAAATAAGTATTTCCTTTCTTCCTGAAAAAAGTAGAATGCTGTGTTGAACGGGTGATTTTTAGTGAATTTTTTTCGAGAGTAAGGCTTAGCGCAAAAAAGTAGCCGTCTTTTACGCACATTTCGGAAACGAAGCGCTTCGTCCTTTGGGCCACGGTAGTTTCGGAATGCCGCCGTCCCGAAAGGGTTAAATACACCTCTATGGGGTAAGTAGTGAGAAGGGTTTCCAAGTTCTTGAGGTACCACATCTATTATTCTAGATTTTTCACATTCTTCGAAAACAGCGTCATATTCTTTATATTTTTCTTCTTGTTTAAGCTTCACATCTATAGAAATATATCTTCTTTTGGCAGTGTACATATTTGTCTTTAAAGCTTCGTTAGCCTCAAGCCATGGTAAATGTATTTCATAACGTCCCTCTTCGTTCACAGAGACTGTTTTTCTGAAATGATCTAGTGCAGCTCTCTCTACATCTTCTTTAGATTTTGTCTCAACTGGATCCCTAATACCTAAAATATTAAGATCCCAAAGATTTGCTATGGTGGAAGTTTGGGAAAATAGAGCGGTAACAGTGAGAGCTGACAATCCATGACGCTTTTCACCTGGAACTTTTCCCATAATAATCCAGCCAAGTTTTGTTTCAACAGCTAGTAGTCCGCATTTCAATTTGTGCATTTTTTCAGTAAAGAGATGCCCAGAAAAATCTGCTCCTATCAACAATTCAATGTCTGGATAACTTTCACCATAGTCTGCTATCCGAATTTTCTTTTCTTTCAATTCTTTTTCCCATGGTCCTTTCTTGAGTCGCGACAATTTCCCACATATGACAGTTTGGTCTAACACTTGAATATCACAGTTGAACTTGTTACTCGAGCTGCTCAAACTTATGTTATATCACTGATGAGGCTCTTTTTGATGTATTTTTCCTCCAAATAAAACATGAACCAAATCTTCGGATCCGACTGGTTAGTGTCCCATTTCATTCACCGTATTCTTCAGAATATATGACCGTTGCGAACCACTATCAATTAATGCACGTACAGTACGACTTCCTTTTATTAATTTCAGTTTTACTTGTAAAGTTTGTAGGAGCACTTCTTCTGAACAGCTTTGATTTGCCAAGGAAGTATTTTGCTTTTCTTCTTTCTTCTCTATGTCGCATGCATCTATTTTCTTTCGATTAGCTGGAATTTCTGGGCACATTACAACCCAGTGTTTTCGCCCACAGATTATACATACATTTTACATTTGTTTTACAAGCCTTAAAACTGTGTCCTGTCTTCAATCAAGAAAAGCAAGCCTTTTATCTTGTTTTGTTTTTCCTCAACTGACAGCTTCTGTGCTTGAAAACATTCTTTACTTAAATGTGGTTTATTGCAGAAAATACAACTGCTAAATTTTTCTCTTTCTTCTTCTCACCGGAGAATAAATCATTTGCAGTCGGCACGAACTCTTCCTCGATATCTTGAATCGATCGCTTTATTTTCGTCGGTTTTGATTTCGTGACTTCAAAGCCACCAATGGCCATTGATATCCGTTGCTTATTCTCCTCTTCATTTCTAATAACGGCCATCAAATGGTCGAGTCTATCCTTTGGAGTTTCTCCAATTTTCGATTGTCTCTGTCAGACTCTTAGTAACTCCTCGGGAATATACGACTCCACTAGCGGGAAAAGAATTGAATCATACTTTTTTGTAGCATTGCCCAATGAATCTAATGCTCTAAGTTGCGATTCAAGTTTATCATACAATGACGAAAGCGAAAGCGTCGATTGTGACTTTGTGTTCTCTATCACTAATGCTAGAGGATCCGGAAGTGGTTCACTTAGTCGACAATTACTTCGTCGACAACTCATTTCGTCGACGCCACTTTGTCGACTACTCAGTTCGTCGACAAGTACATTTCGTCGACACTCCTTTTGTCGACAGTCCTTTCGTCGATAAGTACTTTTCGTGGACACTGCTTTCGTCAATAAGTACTTTTCGTAGATAAGTAATTTTCGTTGACAGTCACATCGTCGACGAACTTAAAGATAACCGCCGACCATTCTTAGCACTCCCCCCCATCTCCCCCCGTGTGTGAAGGACCGTAGAAAGGGTTTCATGTGCCTTAGGTGAGATTTAGATTTTCGCTTTCGTTCTCTCCATAGGAAGACCGCCACCCCCCGACCCAAAGTAATATTTTAAAACATAAATAAATTAGATGGACCACCTACCGGAGCATGTATTACATAAAGTTGCCTGAGTACAACGAGATCAGTTTTAAATGTTCCAGCTATAATCCAGAATTTTGAGTCTTTTAGGTACTTTAAATTATCACTTGTTGTGAAAATAAAAATTCTCTGGTCTGCATCTTTTATGTCTCGACAAAAGTTCAAGCCATTCAATGTCAGTAAATATTCGTCAGGCAATGAAAATTCTTCCAAAGATTGTGGTTCAGCAGGATGTTCTTCTCTGCGAGCTCTTTTGATTTGCTGGCGCATGGCACTGTTGGAAGGCATGCATGGAAGGTTTTCAGCAGAAGTTGCTGCCTTAATATTTTGTATTACTTGGGCATGTTGATCGTTTGTCCTTTTTGCAATTTCCTTCATCTGCGTGCAGGCTTTGATTCCTGGAACTCTGCTTGCTTGTGATGCATGGTCATGTTTGGAAACTTCGTGTTGGCTAAGGATGTGTTTGTTGGTCGTTGACTAATGTTGTGATCACTCTTCCTGTACATTTGCGGTCTTCACATTTTTCCAATAGTAACGGTCATTTCGATTCCGATCTTTAGTCAAAATGAACCCGTCGATTGTGATTGCATCTTTATCTTTTGTTGGTTTAATAATATCGCAAACTTTTGATTTCTGCAAATTCATTGTAAAATAAAAAACCTCACCAGACTACTATTAGCCAAGAGCGTAAGTAGTGTGCATCTGATCAGCGACCTCTCCTACACTAAATGGTTTGTGGCAAAGTGGCTTGCTAAAAAGAGGGACCCCAGAACAATGCATTTCAATGCTTTTGTACTGGACTCTACCACGTGACAAGCCCCCGAGGCTTTACTTTCTTATCTGATAAAATGAGCCAGGGATCAAAGGGAACAGCCCAAATACGGAAAAGAGGGTCACTAGTGTCATTTTTGCCATTCGAAGCATTTTTATACACATATTTTATTTTTATACACTATAATCAGATTGTATAACCGTGTAAAAGAACTCCGTACAACTTTCCGTTGCTTCTAAATTTTATTCATAGTTATTGAAAACAAAACGGTTCAAATTCAAAAATGTCGTACCTTATCACGTCCGGGTCACCAAATGTTGTGAGAATCTCCCAGGAAACTATTCTGCCGTTCTCCTTTATTTTATTCTGACTCCATATACATAAATAATTGACATCATCTGCTAAAGGAAACAGCTTTTTAATTTGAATTCACCAGATTACAGCATTTTACAAGATTCCATCAAGTTTTTAGTTCTATAATAACAAATTCACCGTTTCCACTCACTTCATTACAGAATAATTAAAAAAATCTGATGTGGGCAACACATGACTTTCCTTATATAATGCAATGAATTTACTACTTTTACAGCTAATAAAACGTTAATTTTATAGTAGATACTTATATTCTTTCCATGATATTGAATTTTCTTCAATGAGTCGTCATTTTCATTGATTTAGCGTCATTTTTATGAATTTGGCGAGATTTTTGTTAATTTGCTAACAATTAAAATTGTCGCCAAGTTGGCCACATTCCGCCAAATTCGTCGCCAAAATCTCGCCAAGCGTTATGGACGGAGAAATAAGTTATTCTTACAGCGGATAAATGACTATTGGCGTTCAAATACAAAAGTATTACTCAAAATATCTTTTTTCATGAAAGGAACGAGCTAGATCCACGAAAATGATGTCACCCAATTTATCGCATGGTATTACATATGAAAAGTGAACATGTTTATTAATAGGAAATATATATTTTTTATTTTATATAACTTTTTGATAATTTTTTTGGAAAATGTGCAATATCTCGAGAACGGTTCATGTTAGCGTTCTAAAATGTATGTCAATCGTTTTCTAATGAAAAATTACATAAGAAATGTCTATTTGCGTAACTTTATTAGCGGTTTTGATTTTTTGACGATTTTTTCAAAATTTCACTCGAGAATTTAGGGAGGTTCTGGACATTCGATTGCGTATAAAAACAATAGACTTCCAGTGTTTACGGATTGTGATTTTTGTACCAAATTTCGTTCGAATCGGTCCATTCGTTCGTCAGGTATCGTCTCCACAGACTCACTGACACACACACCCACACACACACACACACACACACACACATACTTTCACACACACACACACGCACACACAGACATCACTTCAAAAATGTTTGATTCGTGATCAGGGATGCTTGAAACGTGCTCTCCCGTCGAAAACTCGAATTCGAATTTTCGACACAATACTTTCCGTATACATTATGTATATAAGAAAAGTAAAAATAATCAAAAGTACATATATAATATTACGCCTTTCTAATGTATTAACAGTAGCAGCTACTTTACTAACAATAGTGACACCTAGATATAATTTTCAAAACATTATGGCATTTTCAAGCGTTTCTTCCATTGGAGTTTTATCTCCTTCTTTCTAACTCCATGGTCACTGAATTACGTAAGAAAAAGGTCACTCACTATGGTCTCACTTTCAGTATATGGTGTCATACACTACGTAAAGCTCCATGGCTATATCATAACAAGAAAGATCAATCATGCTTAAAGCATTGATTATGAAACACTTTCCAACTTCAATGCAATTTTATTTAAACAAGTCTAAAATGAAATACATTCCTCGGTAATAATTTAAAACTTCTCACAATACTACATTAATTTCTTATATTTGAAAACTTATACCTTCATCGAAAAAAATGAACTTCATTCAAATGACGGCATTGAAATATAAATTGCCTGGTTCAAACATCTCTAAAATGCGATACATTCCTCGGTAATATTTTTAAAATTATCATAATACTACAATAATTTATTATATTTAAAAACTTCATCGAAAACAACTGAAATTCATTCAAATGACGTCATAGAGAAAGTAACACCCTGGCTCTCTCTATAAAAGCAGCATTTCATTCATAAATTATTTCCCATTCATTTCATTCATCACAGTACTAAAATAATTTATTTTATTTAAAAACTTAAGACCATGGAACTACGAGTAATTAAACTCTATGCTTAAAACATCATCGAAAAAAATCGTCCTTCTGAAAATCAATGAATATTTCATTCATATCAGCTATGCAGACTCCATGAGCTAAATAATTTTGCGTTAAAGAAATGCAGCAATTCTTATAATACAACTCATTCTACATATTTTGCTGTTTACATTTTACATAAGTGAAAAATAGGCTTCGTTGTATAAATAATCAAATTTGGATGATCATTTAAACTCAAATATATTGTAATTGCGTGGTTTCAGTATTTAGATGCACGGAATTTAAGCAAAACTAAAGCGGTTTTAGGACGGATACAACACTCAGTATGAATTAAAAAGAACTTTAAAAATCATGATTTTGAGACAAGATTGATGCCGTATTTCATTTTGAAGTGGGCCACGTGATCTTTTCATATCATGGTCACGTTATCGCTTCATATAAGAGGTGTTATTATTATTTTAATTTTTATTTAAAAGACTACTGAATATATTTCGCTGAATTTTTTTTATATATTTTATGGAACAATTTGAATATTACCTAAAATTTTCGAAGCAATTTGTGAATTTTAAATCCGGTAAAAAAATGTTTGAAAAATTAGGTCCCATAGGGCTCAATGTATTTTATTTCTTCAACCCGGGTTCAATCCAAAACTAATTGGGTGATATTATTCATTTATATTCCCATAGGTCCCACAGACCGTCTAAACAACATACTAAAATTTCATTTTGATTAAGTCATTTTTACGGCAGTTATCGCGCTAACGGACATGCAGACAGACAGTATGAACAAAGTCATAAACACCTTTCAACTTCGTTGTAAAGTGTTAAAAATTGAAATGTTCATCTGTGAATGAAACACGTTTGGCAATATTTTGTAGCAGAGTTACCCAGATATAGATAGACAGATAAATCAAAGTGTTTATATTATTAACACTTTACAACATAGTTGAAAAGTGTTTATGACATTGTTCTGTCATTCTGCCTGTCTGTCCGTCAGCACGATAACTGCCGGAAAATTGACTTTCTCAGAATGAAATTTTAGTAGTCGTACAAACAGTCTGTGGGACCTATGGGAATATAAATGAACAATATCACCCAATTAGTTTTGGATTGAATCCGGGTTGAAAAAATGAAATACATTGAACCCTATGGGACCTTATTTTTCAAACATTTTTTAAGCGGATTTAAAATTCACAAATTGCTTCGAAAATTTTAGGTAATATTCAAATTGTTCAATAAAATATATAAAAGAAAATTCAGCGAAATATATTCAGTAGTTTTTTAAATAAAAATTAAAATAATTATAACACCTCTTATATGAAGCGATAACGTGACCATGATATGAAAAGATCACGTGACCCACTTCAAAATGCTATATGGCATCCATCTTGTCTCAAAATCGTGATCTTTAAAGTTATTTTTAATTCATATTGAGTCTTGTATCCGTCCCAAAACCACTTTATTTTTGCTTAAATTCTGTGCATCTACATACTGAAACAACGCAATTACAATATATTTGAGTTTAAATGATCATCCAAATTTGATTATTTCTACAACGAAGCCTATTTTTCACCTATGTAAAATGTAAACAGCAAAATATGTGGAATAAGTTGTATTAGAATTGCTGTATTTCTTTAATACAAAATCATTTAGTTCATGGAGTCTGCATAGCTGATAGGAATGAAATATTCATTGATTTTATAAAGAGCAGGAAGATTTTTTTCGATGAAGTTTTACGCATAGAGTTTAATTACTTGTAGCTGCATGGTCTTAATTTTTAAATAAAATACATTATTATAGTATTATGATGAATGACATGAATGGGAAATTATTTATGAATGAAATGCTGCTTTTATAGAGAGAGCCAAGCGTGTTATTTTTTCTATGACGTCATTTGAATGAATTTCAGTTGTTTTCGATGAAGTTTTCAAATATAATAAATTATCGTAGTATTATGATAATTCTAAAATTATTATCGAGAAATGTATCATATTTTAGAGATGTTTAAACCAGGTAATTTATATTTCAATGCCGTCATTTGAATGAAGTTCATTTTTTTCGATGAAGGTTTACGTTTTCAAATATAAGAAATTAATCTAGTATTGTGATAAGTTTTAAAATATTACCAAGGAATGCATTGCACATTTTAGACATGTTTAAATAAAATTGCATTGAAGTTGGAGAGTGTTTCATAGTCAATGCTTTAAGCATGATTGATCTTTCTTGTTAAATATCCTTTTAATTCATATTCAGTGTTGTATCCGTCCTAAAACCGCTTTATTTTTGCTTAAACCTTGTGCATCAATGTGTCATGAGAAACATGACATTTTGTTTATAAAGGTGACTTACACGCTAATTTTAATATGCCTTTTTAATTGAAATGGGAAGTAGAACTTTTATTTATTTAAAACGTACTTTAGTTTTAAACCTTTTGGAATATAGATTAAGGCAGTTGCTAGGCAAAATAGCCATTTTCAAAAAAGTACTTTCTCACGCTCTTTGCACATCTGCAGAAAAACAATCTCACAGCTGCATCTTAGGAGTTTGGTTCCAGTGAGCATACTTGCCCCCCCCCCCCCCTTTTTTTAGAGAGCACGTGCAGATTTTACATAGCAGGACCACAACGGTCAAATTTTTCCTTTCTTGCTGAGAACATTTTCCCACTGGTAATATAAAACTTGTATGTACGCCCCGTCAGGATAGACATGGGCAGTTTTCAGAAGAAGCTATAATTCCTGTCAACAGTAAGAATTTACTGACTAAAGTTACACCCTCTAAAATAAAGACTTCAGCAAACTTCACAGATGGGCAAAAATTCTCCGAAAAGGGGTATGCAATATCGCACCCCAGCCTTTAACATGGACAAGGCTAACATCCAATAAGAACGTATTGTATGTACAGGAGTGGCCAATCATACGCGAATATAGTACAGCGCCACTGAGAATATGACGGCAAGTGTAAAAAATAAGAATAAGAAGAATTCTCTCTTGGACGCGGCCGGCCTGCGGGCCGGACCGCTGAGGTCTCCCTTCCTTTTTTTTTTTGAGCAGATTTTTGCATAATAGAGGACTCTGGCCCTGCTCTTCAACCATGAAGGTTGTCTCCTAATTTTTTGGTCCATGGAGACCTATAGACATAGTCAGCATTCGGACTATGTGTCCAATTTTTAAAGAATTACACATACAATTTGCTCCTCGAATTTAATAGTTTTGACTGAATAATTAAGCCTCGTCTTCAACGACTGTTTCGTTAAGCTCCGTCTTCGGGCGACTAATTACTAATACCCAACTAATCGAATACGTTGTCTCCTAAGATGAGTGCCTGCCTTGCTTCAATTGATCAATCGAGATAAACATGTCAACATAAAGCATCATTATTATTATGTATGAAAATCCTGCCATTGGACCACCAAAAGGGGTATGTTGCCTGCTACTGCTTCAAATATATGTAAGTCAAACTCTTCTTATTTTACAACATCTGAACAGCCACTGAAGGCTGATAATTTGACAAAGACAAACTTTTATTATTAATCATGGAAGATCCCCAGTCATTTGGTGACTTCAGAAATTGCTGTAATTGAACTTTGATCTTAAAAATTACGACCTTAATGAACTATAATAGAACTTGTATCATGTAACATAATGTAGAATTAATTCTCCGCAGAACGAGAAAGAACATAAATAATGTTAAAATTTGAAAATGCAAAAAGGAATGTTAAAAGTAATTGTTGCTTCAATATATTAATATTGAATGATATTGGTATGATTTAGATTATGCATTTGACAACTATTTGTATACTATATTTGTTGGATTATTTTATTACATATATATATACATAAACAAATAATAAATGAAATTTTTGGCCAATTTAAATCTCTTCTTTGTTGCCTATGTTCTTTTTGGAATTTTTAATTTAACTTTTATTTCAGCATCGGAGAATGAGGATCTTAATATTAATCTATACCACTATATCATTTTTTTTTTAATATCAGAAAAATTCACGGCCTTTCCTTTTTTTTATATGTTTCCTGATACAATGTTCTGAAACAACGCAATTACAATATATTTAAGTTTAAATGATCATCCAACTTTGATTATTTCTACCACGAAGCCTAATTTTCACTTATGGAAATTGTAAACACCAAAATATGTTGAATGAGTTGTATAAGAATACCTGCATTTCTTTAACGCAAAATTATTTCGCTCATGGAGTCTGCAATATAACTGATATGAATGAAGCATTCATTGATTTTACACAACACAAAACGATTTTTTGATGAAGTTTTAAGCATAGAGTTAAATTACTCTTACCTCCATGGTTTCAAGTTTTTAAATAAAATAAATTATTATAGTATTGTGATGAATGAAAGGAATTTAAAAAATCTGATGTGGGCAGCACATGACTTTCCTTGCAGATTCAAATTCATTTTTTATTTATATCTTTAAGAACTCATTAAATTGAGTTTAATTTCACAAAATGACACTAAATTTGCATTTCTAATTCAATTTCTGCTTTTATTTGGTAATTGGACATTTTTACAAAAGCGACATAAAAAAGTGCGAAAAATCTCAACTATCTCGTTAACGGTTAGTCCTAGAGTCATGGAGTTGTTCTTATTCCTTCCCTCGTCAAAAATTTCGTATAAAACAAGCATTTAATTGATACATTTGAACATACGTAGTCTTTTTTTAGATATTAGCGATTTTTACGGGCCTTTCGTAAAAAAAGGCAGGTTGTGCTTTTCCGAATTGTACCAAAATCTAATCAGCACCAGGGCCACACCCAAGGGTCTTGCCTACCAAATTTTATGAAATTCGGTTCATTAGTTTTTGAGATAGAGTGGATACATACATTGCACAGACAAATTGACCAAATTTTCTGAAATTCGGTCAATTTGCATTTCAGCTAGAGTGAATACATGAGATTTTTGCGGGCTATTTCGCAAAAAAAGACGGGTTTTTTTTTTTCGAATTGTACCAAAAACAAAACAGCACCAGGGTCACACCCAAGGGTCTTACGTACCAAATTTTATGAAATTCGGTCCATTAGTTTTTGAGTTAGAGTGGATATATACATTACACAGACACAAAAGACAGACAGACAAACACACAGACGTCATTAGACAGACACATTAGACAGACAGACAAACACACAGACGTCACGCTAAAAATGGTTTTTTTGTATTCTAGAGATTTCGAAACATGTAGATCCGTCGAAAACTCGAGTTGTGATTTTCGGTATGATTCCAATACTTTCCCTATACATTACCATGTATTGCAGGGAAAGTAAAAATTTATGAATGAAATGCTGCTTTTATATAGAGGCGATTTATCATTCGATGACGTCATTTGAATAAAATTCATTTGTTTTATATATAAAGTTTTCAAATATAATAAACTATTGTAGTATCATGATAATTTTAAAAATATTACCGAGAAATGTATCACATTTTAGAGATGTTTAAGCCAGGCAATGTATATTTCAATGCCGTCATTTGAATGAAGTTCATTTTTTGCGATGAAGTTTCAAGTTTTCAAATATAATAAATTAATGTATTATTGTGATAATTTTTAATATATTACCGAGGAATGTACCGCATTTTAGAGATGTTTATATAAAATTGCATTGAAGTTGAAAAGTGTTTCATAATCAATGCTTTGTGCGTAATTGATCTTTCTTGTTAATAATATTATCATTTATTAGTTCCATTGTTGAAATAACCTCAAAAAGATATGAAGCACCGATAAAGGAAATCTGCAATACCAACCAGATGATTTTGTCAGCAGTTACATAAACAGAGATACAGCGAATGATTTGACAGATATTTTATGAAAAGAACAAAGAAAAATACTGCCTCCTTAATCACTGAATTCAAATTTTCAGATAGCTGACACAAGCCTAGATTTCATTCAACGAAACTTACTGCTGCTTTCGAGTTTAATCCGCAAATACGAATGGCAAATAAAACGTTCGGTAAAATCAATGCAGCTTTGAAGAAGGAATATTTTTCCATGAAATGAGAATAACCAACTGCTTTAGCACGGCCCCTTGGATTCGTATAGATAGTTATCAACGTTGACGTAGTGTTGGGAGACTAGGCTGGACAATTTCTTTTATTAAAATCTCCCTTTTACTACGTGCAAAATTCACACGATAATTTCCATACTATGTTTGATTAAACTTTTATTTTAATCAGCTGCAATAACTCTCCAAATTGTTTACTTTATGAATCCCTTTTTATTTATCTTTACTATCGGGAGTCAATTTATAATTCTGATCTCGTTCAGACCCTTAGTTATGCTTGGCGTCTTGTTCTCGACTCACTACGTGTTAAACCTTTATATGATTTTTTGTCATATTTTATAACTTTGAGCTGATTGATTAAATCTTAACCGCCTTTATTTTCCGGTCATTTTAGGAAGGGGGTGTCAAAATTGATTTAATGAGATAATTTTGAGTCGCTTTACTGAGGTAAATAATACTATATAAAATGTATACTAAAATATTGTTTTTGAAGATATCTTTAAGTTAATAACATTAAGATTTTATAGTAAACAAACGATCTTTTACATTTAACAACTTTCAATAAATAAAACAAAATCGTGATTTTTCACAGGTACTCACTAGTTAAATAAATAAAATTATAATTATTTAAATATCAGTAAAGTCCGCCACTATGCCCATCCAACTACACCACGGCCATGCATGGGAACACGGACGGACATCAACTCTCGCCAACCCTCCCATCCACTCCTAATATCCACAGACATATGCGAGTCACACACCTTCCCATTCAATATTACTATTTCTTATACGACTCCCTATCGAAACATACATACTATATCAACCCCTAACATAACGCAATGAATTTATGCTCCTCTAGACCCTCTAACAAACAAATTTATAAAACATAACACCTCAAACATTTTATCTCAAGATTTCAATTTCTGGTCATTCCATGGGAAGACAGGGACTCTCTAAACATTATGGGTCATACAATTCAGCTCCAACCAATCTATCTATAAACAAAGTTTATATTCATTGCATTGTTACTTTCCTTATACTATACTTAATGTATAAGGAAAGTATTGTGACGGGGTCGAAAATTCGAATTCGAGTTTTCGACGGGAGAGCACGTTTCAAGCATCCCTGATCACGAATCAAACACTTTTGAAGTGATGTCTGTGTGTGTGTGTGTGTGTGTGAAAGTATGTGTGTGTGTGTGTCAGTGAATCTGTGGAGACGATAACTGAAGAACGAATAGACCGATTCGAACGAAATTTAGTGCAAAAATCACAATCCGTAAATACTGGAAGCCTATTATTTCTATACGCAATCGAATGTTCAGAACCCCCCTAAATTTTCAAGTGAAATTTTGAAAAAATTGTCAAAAAAACAAAACCGCTAATAAAGTTACGCAAATAGACATTTCTTATGTAATTTTTCATTAGAAAACGATTGACATAAATTTTAGAACGCTAACATGAACCGTTCTCGAGATATCGCACATTTTTAAAAAAAATTATCAAAAAGTCATATAAAATAAAAAAAATATATTTTCTATTGAGATTAATGTTCACTTTTCATATGTAATACCATGCGATAAATTGGGTGATATCATTCTCGTGGAACTAGCTCGTTCCATTCAGGAAAAAAGATACTTTGAGTACTTTTATATTTGAACGACAATAGTCATTTATCTGCTGTAAGAATAATTTATTTCTCCGTCCATAACGCTTGGCGAGATGTTGGCGACGAATTTGGCGGAATGTCGCCAACTTGGCGACATTTTAATTGTTGCCAAATTAACAAAAATCTCGCCAAATGGATAAAAATGGCGCTAAATCAATGAAAATGACAACTCATTCAAGAAAATTCAATATCGTGGAAAGAATATAAGTATCTACTATAAGAATAACATTTTTACTTTCCTTATATACATAATGTATAAGGAAAGTATTGTGACGGGGTCGAAAATTCGAAATCGAGTTTTCGACGGGAGAGCACGTTTCAAGCATCCCTGATCACGAATCAAACATTTTTGAAGTGGTGTCTGTGTGTGTGTGTGTGTCAGTGAGTCTGTGGAGACGATAACTGACGAACAAATGGATCGAATCGAACCAAATTTGGTACAAAAATCACAATCCGTAAACACTGGAAGTCTATTGTTTTTATACGTAATCGAATGTTCAGAACCACCCTAAATTTTCGAATAAAATTTTGAAAAAATCGTCAAAAAATCAAAACCACTAATAAAGTTAAACAAATAGACATTTCTTATGTAATTTTTCATTAGAAAACGATTGACATAAATTTTGGAACGCTAACATGAACCGTTCTCGAGATATTGCACGTTTTTCAAAAAAATTATTAAAAGTCATATATAATGAAAAAAAAAATTTTTTGCTATTGAGAAACATGGTCACTTTTCATATGTAATATCATGCGATAAATTGGGTAAAATCATTCTCGTGGATCTAGCTCGTTCCATTCATGAAAAAAGATACTTTGAGTAATACTTTTGTATTTGAACGCCAATAGTCATTTATCTGCTGTAAGAACAACTTATTTCTTCGTCCATAACGCTTGGCGAGATTTTGGCGACGAATTTGGCGGAATGTCGCCAACTTGGCTACTTTTTGAAATGTTGCCAAATTAACGAAAATCTCGCCAAATGGATAAAAATGACGCTAAATCAATGAAAATGACGACTAATTGTCGAAAATTCAATATCTTGGAAAGAATATTAATATCTACTATAAGAAAAACCTATTTTTTTACTGTAAAAGTAGTAAATTCATTACATTATATAAGGAAAGTCATGTGTTGCCCACATCAGATTTTTTTAACTGTAAAAGTAGTAAATTCATTGCATTATATAAGGAAAGTCATGTGTTGCCCACATCAGATTTTTTAAAACTTGAATTAAGTTAAAGCAGGAAGTAAGTCTCTCTAACGCCGTGGTTTATTAAATCATGGAGATAAATGTTAAGTGACGCACAATAATTTCGTTATCATTTTTATATTTAAAAGTGTTTTTATTGTGAATTTGTTTATGTTTAGTTCTCGCAATGGCAACACCTTATTTTTGTAATTGTGCTATGGCAACAGTCTCGGATTTTGTTTTTTACGATGAACGAGCTGTACGTTTGGGGAATGTTAAAATAAAGAAATGGTTCCTGAAGAGAAGACTTCAGTTATATTCTCAGTTTGTGCATAATTCTGTTAGTAATTTAGGACTGAATAAAACCCCTTTTGTCTCATTGAAGTTTATATTGTAAGGATTAACGATTTCTATTCTCGACTTCTTATTTTTCAAGCAGTGTCTTCCCCGGGGAAAGAAGAGTCAATTTAAATAGCAGCCATGCAGATTGGTAACGGAAGGAAGAGCTGGTAACCAGGTTATAAAAAGGCGAAGTTCGAAGCACGAGACGGTAGGAGATGATACGAGTTGGTAAGTGGAGCGTGGGCGTGTGTGAATACAGATGATGGTAGAAAGGGTGGACCCTGTACATTCTGATTTATTATTTGTAAATTGCGTTAATGGAATTTATTTTATGATTTCTACAGTTTAAGAATGTTGTTTGTATCAAAAGATGCTTGAGTATTCATTCCGACACTTTCCATTATAGAATAACACATCAAAAGTATTTTTCTGTGAATTTTGAAATCGATAGGTGCCGAAATTCATGAATGGGCATTGACGTGCTTAATTTTTCCATAAATGGGCACGTGCTTAATTTTTGGAAGGCATTATATATATATCCTATATATATATTTTATAGGTTTCCTGCAAGCAAAAATGGTTAGACAGCAAAAATAGTTAACCAGCAACGTCCGCGCGCTTTGTGCGATGCGCCCGTCTAAGAACATCCCGGTCATACTTGGTAAACAGGAATTCAGCCCGTCCTCTCCTAATATCCACAGACACCCCCCTCCCACTCTATATTACTATTTCTTATGCGACTCCAAAACATACATACTTTTTGCAGACACTGGCGTCCAAGGACGCCAATGTCCGTAAAGGGGGACCGAACTGTTTGGGATAGGGTATGTCAAATACCTGTCTTTCTGAGAGGTTCTTTGTTTGGGATGGACGCTGTCCTATCCGTAAGCAAAAGGCTAATACTTCAAACTTTTATCTCAAGCTTTCATTTTCTGGTCATACCATAGTAGAAAAGGAACTCGCTGTCTCTAACTTTATGGGTCATACAATTCAGCGCCAATCAATCTATCTATAAACAAAATTTGCATTCATTGCATTTTTTAAAACGTGAATTCGAAGATCATGCAGAAAACGGGTCTGCACAATTAAAATATATTCCTATCCTGAATTTTTAAATTGGGATGACCTCTCAATATTGACTTTCCTATTCAGCTGAATCATGGAGGTGGTCTCATCTCTAACTTCATAAGCTGAATACCGTTTTCCTTTTATCGGGCATTAAAATCTCATGACCATACAATTGCATTATGTTGTGGCAACGCTTTCGGCCTGAAATTATAAACACAAAAATAACAAAAACGTCCAAGCTTTGAGAGGCTATTTCTTCAGATCCGAGGGTCAGTTTGGGAAACGGATTTCAGTTTTAGATTCAGCGAAGTTGAATTTATTTACATGAGTTTTTTTCAGCCCTTTTGGTTGTATTTGTTACTCTGACATACACTTTTCACTTGCAGCTCCCCCATAGGGAATCCCACGTCACAAAGCACATTGAGAAGTTGTTAAATGCGGCCTTTACAGATAAGGAGATCAGCTGATTTTAAAACATTTTTATAAACAAGGTTATAAAAATGTATAAGGTTATGTAATGATAAGGTTATGATGATTTGATATGTATGCGAAATATCTAATGTAATATCATATTGAAAAGGATTTTGATTTTCAGTTGAATAAAATGTTGTATATATTTTAATAGGGTTGAATTCAATACTGTTATGCATATCATAAGCATTAAAATTTAACTAGATCAGATTAATAATTTATTTTAATATATTTTTCACTGATGTAGATCATTTTGCATAATGATATAGATCCTTTTGCACACAGATATAAATCATTTGCATTCTTCGACGATTAGAGTTTGCAATTTCGTCCCAGTAGCTCAATAGTAGAACGTCGGCTGGCCAGTTCGAAGAATCAGGGTTCGATTCCCGGTTACGGCAGCAAGGCTCTCTTTACAATGGCGCCCGAAAAAATCAACCCTGCAGGTTAGTGCAAAGATGTCCAAGGTCTGAAAGTGACCCTAATACGACTCGTGCGGATTCAGTGCAGCGCCGATTTCAAATGGAGAGGATAACGACCCCGCAGGATACTAACCTGGGTAAAAATAGTAGTAGCAGAAGTCTAACCAGAGGTAAAACCAGCAGGAGGTCGTCAGTCATATTGTCAGTTTCCCGCCAATCTGACATTAGAGGGTGGAGAATGCAAAATCCAGTTAGACGATTAGAGCTTGCAATTTCCCCCCAGTAGCTCTCAACGGTAGAACGTCGGCTGACCAGATAGAAGATCCAGGGTTCGATTTCTGGTTGGGACAGCAAGACTCTTTACATATTTCTATACTATGTATCCGTATATTTTAAAGATTTGGTATACGGATGGCAATTTTTAGAAGATTTTATTCAAAAGTAAGTGTTTTCTTCTTAAGTAAAACTTCTATAGCACTGTAGCGTACTTTTGCTCGAGTGAAACGCTTCCCCAAGCAAGAAGCTGAAAGTGGAGACAGAGGAGAAATTTCTACGCTTTCTACCTAGTACACATCACGCAGTTGCGCAGTGGTTACTACCCGTATACGAAGTGTAGGCTGAGCGCTTTCGCAATGTACTTCGTATGCAATGTATTTATGTAAGCACTGTAAAAATAGGGTTAATTTCAAGGATTATTAAACGCTGAAATTATCCCTATCAGGAATAATTTAGGATGTTCTGCATCAATCGACTCAAAACATTCTACAGGAAAATAGTCCAATGAAATTTTTAGTAATAAAAAAACTTTAATGAAACATGAAACAAAACATGTAAAGTTTTGTTTACCCCTACATTACCACGACACAATGATGTACACAGAAGATAAACATTCTAGATGATGCACAGAGGAGCAAAGGGATATTTAAAACAGAATACGATCCCTACGGAATCTGATACAGATGAGGTGCCGAAGATTCATCTCCTCTATCAAATAATCAAGGGAAACAGAGAGTAAATATTAGCACACTACCTCAACCCAAAGCATGGTGTTCAACGATGCTAGAGAACTAGTTGCGTGATCCTTTTTCTCTCCAGACAAGCACACGTCTACTATCCGATTACAAAGCAAATATCGATTCATCTGTGAAGAGAACATTCATCCATTATATCCAAATCACATGCTTACAACACCCCTGCAAACGTGCTTTCCTGGCCCTGGAGCTCAATGTGACACAAACGTTTGTTATCCGTGTATAGAAACCTCTCGTATTCAGTCTTAGTCTTACAGTGCTTGTATATATAAGTCTTCCTATGGCTGCAAAAACAACCACTCATAGCTTTACGTAATCGCAGATTGACATGTAGTGGCTATTGGAATGTGTTTTTGCCCTAGGGCGTCCTGAAACAAATCTGATGGTGACTGTTCCTCTCGTTTGGGGTTGTGACCACAAACGAGAAATGATGAAATGGTGCACAGCACACAAAATAAATTCACCACCTCCGTGATGGATTATCCATCCTCAAGTATCCTAACAGCACGCCAACGTTTTGAATCGTTCATGCATTTTCTCTAAGCTATTTTAAAGCATATGTTTTATTTATTTACTGTCCAGGTCGGCCAGCTCACCCAAAGAGTGTCGAAAACCCAGACCACTCGACTCACCCTAGGGTATGAGCCGCCGTTTAAGTGACCGGCACCCAAAGAGTATAGAACAGTTAAAAAGGCCGGCCGGGGAATACATAGAAATAACAATAAAACAGAACAATACATATAAACTATAAAACAGAATAACACAATAATAATAAAACACAATAACAATAACAACAAAGATGGCACCAAGCAAAACATAGAAAACTAAATAGTACCAATTCATCCAGTCTAACTGGGAAAAATTCTTCCCGAAAAATACGTCCCACACTTTTGAGAATCTATAGTTTATGCTAAGAACACAATAAAAATTAAAATAAATAAAAACCAAGTAACATTGAAACATAATAAAAAGGAAACAATACATAAATATAAAATCCAAAAAGCTGAACTAAGACTCCCAAATGTTCGACCAGCGGCACTTCTTAATTCCAGACATAGCGTTGACATTTCTAATGACTCACGAAGAAAACAGAAAAACTACGCAGCACTGTTAGCATCTCATTCGGCTTAGACTTCAGACTCTCAGATGTTCGACCAGTGATCGTTATACACTCCTAAATTCTAGAAATAAAGTTGACATTTCCAATGACTCTAACTAAGCACCTCTGTTACCATCATTGGACTTAGACTAAACACTTCCCATTATTCTAAAGCAGATAGAAATTCCAGCTTACAGTAAAACATGTTTTGAGAAGCAAACACATCGTTCTTACCGAACGTCTAATTTGCATATTTTGAACTAAACCAATCACTTTTCGGCTCATGTTTAGATAGTTACATATTCTGCTCTAAGACCACAGCAAGTTTTGTTTAATGAAATCCTCGCTCGCTATCTGAGAATTTGCATTTCCGGCTTATCTATTGTGATAATTGTAATATGAATGCATTCCTTGCTTTGGCGAATCAGCGCCTGGTAAATTTATTCAAATTTATTACCGAAAGCAAAGCCATCCTACAAGTTGTAATACGCGCTTCATGTTTTTATACTGCAATGCTTAATTTACGATGTTCTGTCTTTAATCTGTGCCGGCATTTTACGCAACGTTGCTTTTGCTCTCCGAAATACTCCTATCTGATCATATGTTCCATTGTATTACAGCACGCGATAATGCATTGATAAAACGCAATGCAGAATTTCCTTGAATACTTTTTACTCATTGTGAACTGACACATTTCGATTTCTATATTCAATCATGTCATCTCACAAAATTTGAAACATTTAGAATTTACATTTAATGAACTTTTAATCATGTATCGCTTAATTCCGACATGTTTCTCCTTATTTATCCTGTGTTGCGCATCTGAATTGGATATTCATTTTGAAAGTGAAGATCGCGTGGCTCACCCTTACAATGATTTATTTAAGAATGGTTTGTTTAACTTTGAAAACGCCATGAAATTGAAAAATCAACTTGAAAATTTACAATATAATCCAGTGCATCAGAATTATTTATTTAAATCTCTAAATCTGCCAAATTCAAGTAAATGCTTACAGGATCTATTATATGCAGTTAATAGCTTGGATGGATCAAATGCATGGGCTTTGTATCGTAAGTATTATTTGAAGCTTTATGAAATTAAGCGTATTTCAAATTTTATTTTTCATACTATTTTGCTATACTTGAAGTAGTCATTAAACCTGTCATAATTAGAAAAACTTAAAAAATTTAAGTTACAACTTTGTATTGCGTTTTATTTTGTTTAACAATGTATGGCGCTTGGTGTGGAAAATCATGAACTTATAATAATAGGCTCGATTGAGTTATGTCTTGTGATCGATGTACTATGTCTAGGTCAACCAGTAATTCTGAAGCGTTTAAAAACATTTTTGACCTATCCCTTAATTCACTCTCTCTGAAAATCCGATAGGGTCAACACATGACATTCACTGCAGACTCAAACTCATGTTCTCTATATTTCTTTAATAATTCATTAAATCGAGGTCAATCGCACAAAATAACAAGCATCAATATTTGAAATATCACTCAATTTGCACTTTTAATTCAATTTTCGTATTCAGTTGGTTGTATTCTCAAAGGCGGCGTAGCAAAAATGGGAAAACCTAAAATATCTCAAGAACGGCCCAGGAGTGATAGGATATCCCTAGAGTGATGGGATTGGCCTTATTATTTTCATCGTCAAAAATGGCGTATGAAACAAGCATTTAATGGATACATTTAAGCATACATAGTCTTTTTAGATTTTAACGAGTTTTGCGAACCATTTCGCAAAAAAAAAAAAAACAGGATCCCGAATAGTGCTAAAATCTAATCAGCACTAAAATCACCCACAAGTGCCTTAAATATAAAATTTTATGAAATTGGGTTATTTAGTTTGGGAGTTAATGTGGATACATATATAGCACAGACAGACAGACAGATACGGACACGCACAAGGACCTCACGATAAAAATAGTATGTTCGTGTTCCCAAAACGTGTGGATCCGTCGAAAACTTGAGTTGCGATTTTCGTCACGATTCCTATACTTTCCCTGTACATTACCATGTATTGTAGGGAAAGTAAAAAGCACGTGTTTCCCACATTTAAGCAAAATATTAAAAATGTATTTCATTTGTTTTAAAGAGTGTATTGTTGAGCCTATTGTGCTTATACTTGAACCTATTATTGTTTCTGTGTATAATTAAACTATATATTATACGATACACTTTCTATTTTTTCGTTTATAGTATTCGATTCCTATGGTAAGCCTGATAGTGGCATCCTGAAAGGCAGCATTAAGTGGCCGGGAGAATTATCCGAGTGCATTGAGGTGTATGCTCCTTCAAAACCCAACTCGACTGCCGGAAACTTCCATGGCCAGTATTGTTCCTTGACCTGGAGTGTGTCTTATTCAAATATTGTAAGTTTACTTTTTATAATTATTTTGATGGGAATAACATCTGCACTTGCGGTTTCTGTGGCGTGAACAGGAACGTTGCGAAAAATTGTCAACACTTTGGATGTTTATACCTCCGATCCTAAAAAAATGTAAATAAATTGTATTACTTTGTTGGAAATAGTGTACAGATTATGAATATTAAAAATGATTTCAATATTTTGAACTTCATTTCTTCGAAAAAACTTAAAAAGTATCTGTCGGAACGGATGTATAATTCATTTTTTTTTTCGTTATCACAAAATGTTTCAACCACGTGTGTTGGTTTATAATACGAAACACATTTAGTACTTCTATGGATGTAAAGTAGCATCTATAGAAGTTCTATCGAATTCCATCTCTTGAAATTTACATTTTTTCTTCATTAAAATTTTGTCATTTTAATATTTTGGGCCTCTAGCATTTTCCATTTGTTTTGACGCACGTGCTTAGATTGTTTGCATCATACATGTAAAAACTGATCATTTAATTCCCATATTCTATTACTTATCTCATCTTTCTAGTTGCTAATGGCCAAACAAGCAGCAACTAAAAAAAAACTATCAACAGAATATTAAAAATCAGTTGTGGGCACCACAAGATTTATTCAATTTGTAACACATAAATATATGATGTGGACAGCACGTAACCTTCCTTACAGACTCAAATACATTTTCTTATTTTTTATTTCATAATGCATCAAATTGAGCTTAATCTCAAAATAGAACATGGATAATTTTCTCATATTATGTACAATTAGCATTTTTAATACATCTTCATTCTATTTGGCAACTTAATGTACCCTAAAGTCATCAGCTCCTCAAAATTCCAAAATCTAAAATATCTCTAGAACAATCCCTCCTAGAATCGCGGGGGTCCCTCTCATTCGTTTCGTACATATAGAGAACAAGTAATTATATATTTCAGAAATATGAGTCATTTATTTCAGATTTTCACGATATGTGCGGGCCATTTCGCAAAAGAGGGTTGGTTATATTTTTCCGAATCATGCCAAAAATCTATTCAATATCACGATAACCCTCAAATGACGTAACTACTGAATTAAAAACAAAATCGTAAAAAGTGCTTGAGCTACTATGAAAAACATCTTCAGTACCTCAAAATAAAAAAGTATATCGTGAATAGTCCATTTTAGTACTGGAGTTGGTCCTATTCTTTTTTCATCAAAAATTAAGTATAAAACAAGAATTTAATTGATACATTTGTAGTATTTTATTTTAAATCATAGCGATTTTTGCCAACCATTTAGCCAAAAAAGTATATTATTTTTTTTTTCGAATCCTACCAAAATCTAATCAACACCACGATAACCTACATGAGTAGTTATAAATTGGGGGTTCACCGGCGGATCGGGGAGGTGGTGCCGTGTGGTGCCAGAGGAGGCCCTCTTTGGGAGGATGCCTCTTTGGAGTGGACCCTCCTTGGAGGGTCTTGAGACCCCCAGGAGGGAGGATGCCTCTCACTGCCCCCCTCCCCTCTTTTGGAAGTTTGGTGAGGCGCAGCACCGGATGCCTCTTTCGGCAAGAGGGCAATTGCGAAGTCTTTCACAGTATTGTGAAAGAGGCATGATGACTCATACGGAGTGAGTTTCACTCGGAGTCTTGAGAGGGAATGTCACAATCGCTGACTGACCCTTGACCTGAGGAAGTGGTTTCAAGGGATTTCACAATTGATGACTGAGCATCACACAATCTGGAAATGACGTGTCGCGCCTTGGAGCTCCTTAGCACACGTATTCCCTCTCTGCTGGTCAGTGACAGAGTGAAAGATCTTATCAGCGTGACGTAGTTAAAGCGCCCTCTGGCGAATTTTGATGAAGTGCTGCCATCTATCGGCATTTTTTTTCCAAAAGAATTTAATGTTTCACTGGTCAGGAGCTGGATTCGAACTTGGGCCCAACTGATTAGAAGCCGAGCGTCTTACCATCGTGCCAAAGCACCCGTGCTTTATAGTAAGTTATCTTCGAAGTGTACCTTATCAGTGGAAGCTAGATTATTTTTCAAAGTTCATTCGAATCGCTCGGTGAATAGCGATGCACTTTATAAAGGGTGCGTTTTAAAACAGAATACTACGGAGTGAATATAAAATTGCGTATTATAACATTATGATTTTTTTTTAAAACAAATGTATACACAAACTTTAAAAACACGAATGTAATAATTAGCTAAAATTGTATTCAGTGGATTTTTTTTTTAAATAAATCTAACTATCAATACGATTTTTATAATAATAACGAAATAATTTCGAATGTTTAAAAACAAATTGATTACGGATTTCCAGTGCACACACAAATTGTGTTCAGTGAACACAAAAATTGTATTCAGTGATATATAGCAATGTGGATTTTTTTTTTTTTTTTTAAATAAATCTAACTATCAATACGATTTTTATAATAATAACGAAATGATTTCGAATGTTTAAAAACAAATTGATTACGGATTTCCAATGAACACACAAATTGTGTTCCGTGGACACAAAATGGTGTTAAGTGAATAGCATTCAACCCTTTATGTGTTGTGTATCTAAAAACAAATTTATACACGTACACAAACTTTAAAAACATGAATGTAATACATAGCTGAAATTATGTTTTGTGAACAGGATTCGACCCTTTTAAATGTTGTGTATCTAAAAACAAATGTATACACAAACTTTAAAATAGCGCATTTAGTTAAAATGAAGTGAACAAGATTTCACCATTCTAAGTGTGTGTGTATAGCAATGTGGATTTTTTTTTTAAATAAATCTAACTATCAATACGATTTTTATAATAACAACGAAATGATTTCGAATGTTTAAAAACAAATTGATTACGGATTTCCAGTGCACACACAAATTGTGTTCAGTGAACACAAAAATTGTATTCAGTGATATATAACAATGTGGATTTTTTTTTTTTTTTTTTTTAATAAATCTAACTATCAATATGATTTTTTTTTAAATGAATGGAATACACCCAAGTATAGTTACGCATTTTCAAAATGGTGTTAAGTGAATAGCATTCAACCCTTTATGTGTTGTGTATCTAAAAACAAATGTATACACAAACTTTAAAAACATGAATGTAATACATAGCTGAAATTATGTTTTGTGAACAGGATTCGACCCTTTTAAGTGTTGTGTATCTAAAAACAAATGTATACACAAACTTTAAAAACACGAATGTAATAATTAGCTAAAATTGTATTCAGTGGATTTTTTTTTTTTTTTTTAAATAAATCTAACTATCAATACGATTTTTATAATAATAACGAAATGATTTCGAATGTTTAAAAACAAATTGATTACGGATTTCCAATGAACACACAAATTGTGTTCAATGAATACGATTCGACCATTTTAAGTGTTGTGTATCTAAAAACAAATGTATACACAAACTTTAAAAACATGAATGTAATACATAGCTGAAATTATGTTTTGTGAACAGGATTCGACCATTCTAAGTGTGTGTGTGATTTTTTTTTCTTTTTATAAAAATAATAATGAAAATTAGAACTCACAGAACGACCTCTTCACTACCCGCTGGGCAAATATCAAATGAGTGAGGCACTCTCATTACTACACGTAATCTGAAACACATCACTTTAATGATATTGTGCATTGAATATGATTTGACCATTCTAAGTGTGTGTGTGTGATTTTTTAAAAATAAATCTAACAGCATATAACGAAATGATTTTTTTTTTCTTTTTATAAAAATAATAATGAAAATTAGAACTCACAGAATGACCTCTTCACAGCTTCGCGTCCACGCGGCAAATGAGTGAGACACTCTCATTACGCTATTAAAAATTAGATCTTATCTATAATGACATCAACAGTATAAGGTGTTGCCACCTATTTTTTTTTTCTAATAATATATTTTTAATAGTTGGATACTTCAACGGTCTGATTTGCTACACGTAATCTGAAACACATCACTTTAATGATATTGTGCATTGAATATGATTTGACCATTCTAAGTGTGTGTGTGATTTTTTAAAAATAAATCTAACAGTATATACGACTAATAACGAAATGATTTTTTTTTTCTTTTTATAAAAATAATAATGAAAATTAGAACTCACGGAACGACGTCTTCACTACCCGATGGGCAAACTCCAAATGAGTGATACACTCTCATTACACTATTAAAAATTAGATCTTATCTATAATGACGTCAGCAGTATGAGGTGTTGCCACCTATTTTTTCTAATAATATATTTCTACTAACTGGATACTTCAAGGGTCTGATTTGCTACACATAATCTGAAATATATCATTTTAATGATATTGTGCATTGAATATGATTTGACCATTTTTAAAATGGTGGATGTAATTGAAATATCGAAGTTTAGAATTTAACAAGCTAACGAATTTTCACCCCAAAAAATTTTAGCATTCAGTTTAAATAAAACCCAATGAATATGATATCACCATTTTAACATCGTAATTTTACTACCATTATAGAACTTAGAAGTGAGTGTACATTATTTTTTTCAGGACACCAACACATTTTAAAATCTATTGAATAGGAATAGACCATTTTGCACATACATGTACCTAGATTTCAACACCCGGTATTAAAACCTGCTAAACATGAAACGAGTAAGTATTGTGTGAGATTTTATCACACTAACTTTCAAACTTTTTAAATTTTTAAAAATGTCCGAAATAGTTGTATTTCATCGGTAGACATAAATTGTATGGAACACATTTTTATGAAAAAAATATCTGTTTCGTCAGCTTTTAAAAATAGATTTCTACAGTTGTACACTACGGTTCTAGAATTTTCTAAATACGAATCGACTGTTTGAACTACCAATGGTGGTTTTACCGATGCTAATATTTACAGGACAAATATTTCAATGAAACCAAACTTAGTTGAAGCTTCTAAGTTTGAATATTTAGAATCATTTCATATAATTTTTATATTCACATTGAAAATAGTTAACAAAATTGGAACTCACGGACCGACAACTTACTGTCCACACTCCAAATGAGTGATACACTCTTATTACATTATTAAAAATTAGATCTTATCTATAATGATGTCATTATGTTGCCGTATTGCCACCACACAATTATTCTTTCCAAATTATGCATTTTTTTTCTTTTTTCTTTTTAATAACTTGCTACTGTCTTATGCTATCCATTTTTTTTTCATATAAGCAGATATTCCATATACCTTCTAAATGTTAAGTTATAATTTAAAAAAAAAAGCATTAGAGGTGTATTTTACGTCTGAATTCGTCCAAGTGGAAATCCGACGATTGCAAATGCATGATTGCATCCTTACATTTCAATAGACACCACTAAAATGTGTGGATCTTATTTTGAAAAAGCTGCTCTCAGAAAGAATATGTATATGAATACATATTTTCCATAAATATACCCCCTCCCCCCACAATACACACATCATGCAGGCCAAAGACTCACCCAGAATACATTCCAAATCGGCTCTATAGCTTATCGCGCTTATCAGTGTAACAGATAGTGACCCAAAGTTCATGTTCGCAAAGCGAGTTAATTGCAATGTTATTGTTTTAAGCAGTTCCCATATTTAAATGAAAAATTTATCAAATTATACAATACATACAAGAGCTGGAAGATCTTAGCATTTCAATATTATAGAATACTCACGAATGTTTTTTTTTTCCCCATTTAAAATTATCAAATTTTAATGCAATTTGACAAAAATTGCACAATACTTAGTGTATGACTATCAAATAAGAGCTAGGTTTTATTGTTACAACAACGTTTAAGATCATTAAACGAGTATATATATATATATATATTTTTTTAAAGAAGAATAGTATATAACTTACTGTTTTTAAGGATAGGTGATTGTTAACATTGAATTTAAATGAATGAGTGACCCTCTGAGACAAGTACAGTACATTTCAATAACATTAAAAAATATGAAAGATATGCAATTAACACCTTAAAAGAAACATGTAATGAGTTTTGATATCTTAATACGAGACATTATTGACATGCACATAGAAATGTCACAATTTTGTGGTTGTAGGCGCTCCATAAGACCCATCTGCTCTTAATAAATGATCCCATTTGAATGTACATATTTATCAACACACAGAAAATGACAGAACCACAACAAAATTTTACACCTATTACAGAATAAGTCCCAACTTCGTAGATTTTTAAGAAACTACAGTCGAATTTTCACCGATTCTTAGAGATTGAAACACAACATTGTTTATGAATCTTCATACTTTAGAGAATGGAACATAGATTAGCATTTATTTTGAATGAATTCAGAATTTTGACATTGATTATAAATTTATGATTTAAACCCTGTAAAGTGTAAATATCTTTTGTCATGAAACTCACACTGTAGACATTTGATATGATTCGAATAAATCTATTTTTAATTTTTTATATTTTATTTTAAAAAGTGAGATTAGTAAACCTGTTACACTTGAATGCATAGATACATAACTCACAACAATATAACATTTCTTAAATGGAACATGCTAAAAAAAAAAAAAATTAGCTAATGAGTATAAATAAGGAATTCAATTTGAAAGATAAAAACCATTTAATGAATCTATTATTAATGAAATACACATTAACCATTATCACTTGTACATTTAAACAAATAAGTTAAAATAATTTCCTTATCGCACTTTCATAGTCCTCTGATTTGAATGACTCGAAAAAATTTCTATCATAGCAGTAAAAGACTTCTTCACCACGCAACAAAACTTTCTTAGCAATGTTATTAATGTCAAGATTTAGAAGTACTTGTTCAGACACTCTGTCAAACATTTGTAATGGAGTGCTGTAAAGACATTCATGGTAACTTAAATCTTCAACTTGACCAACACAGCCAACACATTTGAAAAGTTTTCTTACATGACACATGATGTTGTCATGAATACAAGAGATTAATTGTTCGAATGCAAAATTTTTGTCACAAATAAGTGATGGTAGAAAGGTTATAGTGTTCTTTATTTTTAATATTTGAGCAGGAAGCCACTCTATAAATATACTTTCTCGAAGATGTATACTAATGTTGTTAACACTATTCTGTAAACATGCTATTTGATTTTTATCTAAGGTAATATGACACTGTGTTAGACAAAATTTTGAATCATATAATTGAATTATTTTCTGCAGATGCAATTTTCCGTTGTCATTGAAACAGAACAACTCACTGCGACTGACGAAAGAGGTATCTACATATAGAATATTGAACGACCACAATTTTTGAGAAAATTCACTCCATGTAGCCGGTGACAGTGTAACACCTTCACGCGTAGGCTGTAATTCATTTCGATCGTTAGAGAGATATTTCCATATATACACTTTTAACTTCCCATGACGAAGTTTCAAATACACATACACATTAGAACCTAAATGCCAACGACGGAGTGCATCTTGCATAAAATCTGAAGAAGTAGATTCAGTCGAAACTGATTCTGCATTGGAAGATAACAGTCCACTATGTGTTAGAGCACAAGAAAGCAGATCATGAGTTGAGTTTTGAACCTCGGTGAGAACTTGTGAATTGACAACGGTAGATGTTTCTGCTGGGGTTTTGGAAGACATAAGATAGGTTTCTAACCAATCCACAGCAAATTTTTGTGAGGGTGAATTAATCACATCTGAGACAATGTCCACAGATTTTGTTTCTTCTAGGGCAGGAACAGTCAACTCCGCACTATTTACACTAGAAATTATTTGCTCGAGTGATGGCATACTTTGAATTTTAGACATTCTTTTTAGATAGTAACATCCAACTACGACATTCACAGTATAAGATTTATTTTTAAAACACTAACATCTTAAAACATTATAATTTTGTCACAGCTATGAGCGAAGCAAACCTATCCACACAACCTCCAAAGTTGAAATGACTTATCAAACAACTTCATAAGTATAATCACGTAACCTAAATCGAGTGTCGTGTGCAAACAGATCACATAAGATATGAAGTGATTAGAACTTATAATTTTTAATGAATCGTACAACATTAGATTGTGGTAAATACAATTGTTATCTACATGAGAAAATTTCTATATTATTTCATTCAGCTTCGAAATCATAGAGTGAAAATATGTACCAAACTCTAAAATATGTACCAAAAACTATATATATATATATATAATATATTATATATAATATATTATATATATATATATAATATATTATATATATATAATATATATTATATATATATAATATATATTATATATATATAATATATATTATATATATATATATATTATATATATATAATATATATAATATATATATATATATATATTATATATATATAATATATATAATATATATATATATATATAATATATATATACTTAAAGTTCCGAATTTTAAATCACATTAACATTATATACTTAGAAAAATTTTATATATATTTTTATAACTTTAGGTGATATGTATCACGCGGAATATACAAGAATAACTACCAAAAACACGAAAATAACTAACAGTATGAGGCCTTCACAAGTCGGCATCCAAACTAGAAATGAACGATAAACACACTAATTGCAACAATTAGATGAGAGCTTATCAGTTCTTATCTTATCTAAGATTCCACATAAAATGACGTCATCACTCCAAAGTTCACAAGATGACGTCATTGGTCCAAGGTTCGCAAGATAGCCATTTGGCCTTTTAAAATTAAGAAGTAATTAAAAATCGATAGTAATTAAAAAAATTTTAATTACTTCTTAATTTTAAAAGGCCAAATGGCCTGTACAACTGTAGTAGTACAATGTAGTAGTACAATGGTAGTGTACAACTGTAGAAATCTATTTTTAAAAGCTGACGAAACAGATATTTTTTTCATAAAAATGTGTTCCATACAATTTATGTCTACCGATGAAATACAACTATTTCGGACATTTTTAAAAATTTAAAAAGTTTGAAAGTTAGTGTGATAAAATCTCACACAATACTTACTCGTTTCATGTTTAGCAGGTTTTAATACCGGGTGTTGAAATCTAGGTACATGTATGTGCAAAATGGTCTATTCCTATTCAATAGATTTTAAAATGTGTTGGTGTCCTGAAAAAAATAATGTACACTCACTTCTAAGTTCTATAATGGTAGTAAAATTACGATGTTAAAATGGTGATATCATATTCATTGGGTTTTATTTAAACTGAATGCTAAAATTTTTTGGGGTGAAAATTCGTTAGCTTGTTAAATTCTAAACTTCGATATTTCAATTACATCCACCATTTTAAAAATGGTCAAATCATATTCAATGCACATATCATTAAAATGATGTATTTCAGATTATGTGTAGCAAATCAGACCCTTGAAGTATCCAGTTAGTAGAAATATATTATTAGAAAAAATAGGTGGCAACACCTCATACTGCTGACGTCATTATAGATAAGATCTAATTTTTAATAGTGTAATGAGAGTGTATCACTCATTTGGAGTTTGCCCATCGGGTAGTGAAGACGTCGTTCCGTGAGTTCTAATTTTCATTATTATTTTTATAAAAAGAAAAAAAAATCATTTCGTTATTAGTCGTATATACTGTTAGATTTATTTTTAAAAAATCACACACACACTTAGAATGGTCAAATCATATTCAATGCACAATATCATTAAAGTGATGTGTTTCAGATTACGTGTAGCAAATCAGACCGTTGAAGTATCCAACTATTAAAAATATATTATTAGAAAAAAAAAATAGGTGGCAACACCTTATACTGTTGATGTCATTATAGATAAGATCTAATTTTTAATAGCGTAATGAGAGTGTCTCACTCATTTGCCGCGTGGACGCGAAGCTGTGAAGAGGTCATTCTGTGAGTTCTAATTTTCATTATTATTTTTATAAAAAGAAAAAAAAAATCATTTCGTTATATGCTGTTAGATTTATTTTTAAAAAATCACACACACACACTTAGAATGGTCAAATCATATTCAATGCACAATATCATTAAAGTGATGTGTTTCAGATTACGTGTAGTAATGAGAGTGCCTCACTCATTTGATATTTGCCCAGCGGGTAGTGAAGAGGTCGTTCTGTGAGTTCTAATTTTCATTATTATTTTTATAAAAAGAAAAAAAAATCACACACACACTTAGAATGGTCGAATCCTGTTCACAAAACATAATTTCAGCTATGTATTACATTCATGTTTTTAAAGTTTGTGTATACATTTGTTTTTAGATACACAACACTTAAAATGGTCGAATCGTATTCATTGAACACAATTTGTGTGTTCATTGGAAATCCGTAATCAATTTGTTTTTAAACATTCGAAATCATTTCGTTATTATTATAAAAATCGTATTGATAGTTAGATTTATTTAAAAAAAAAAAAAAAAAATCCACTGAATACAATTTTAGCTAATTATTACATTCATGTTTTTAAAGTTTGTGTATACATTTGTTTTTAGATACACAACACATAAAGGGTTGAATGCTATTCACTTAACACCATTTTGAAAATGCGTAACTATACTTGGGTGTATTCCATTCATTTTAAAAAAAATCATATTGATAGTTAGATTTATTTAAAAAAAAAAAAAAAAATCCACATTGTTATATATCACTGAATACAATTTTTGTGTTCACTGAACACAATTTGTGTGTGCACTGGAAATCCGTAATCAATTTGTTTTTAAACATTCGAAATCATTTCGTTGTTATTATAAAAATCGTATTGATAGTTAGATTTATTTAAAAAAAAAATCCACATTGCTATACACACACACTTAGAATGGTGAAATCTTGTTCACTTCATTTTAACTAAATGCGCTATTTTAAAGTTTGTGTATACATTTGTTTTTAGATACACAACATTTAAAAGGGTCGAATCCTGTTCACAAAACATAATTTCAGCTATGTATTACATTCATGTTTTTAAAGTTTGTGTACGTGTATAAATTTGTTTTTAGATACACAACACATAAAGGGTTGAATGCTATTCACTTAACACCATTTTGTGTCCACGGAACACAATTTGTGTGTTCATTGGAAATCCGTAATCAATTTGTTTTTAAACATTCGAAATCATTTCGTTATTATTATAAAAATCGTATTGATAGTTAGATTTATTTTAAAAAAAAAAAAAAAAATCCACATTGCTATATATCACTGAATACAATTTTTGTGTTCACTGAACACAATTTGTGTGTGCACTGGAAATCCGTAATCAATTTGTTTTTAAACATTCGAAATTATTTCGTTATTATTATAAAAATCGTATTGATAGTTAGATTTATTTAAAAAAAAAAATCCACTGAATACAATTTTAGCTAATTATTACATTCGTGTTTTTAAAGTTTGTGTATACATTTGTTTTAAAAAAAAAATCATAATGTTATAATACGCAATTTTATATTCACTCCGTAGTATTCTGTTTTAAAACGCACCCTTTATAAAGTGCATCGCTATTCACCGAGCGATTCGAATGAACTTTGAAAAATAATCTAGCTTCCACTGATAAGGTACACTTCGAAGATAACTTACTATAAAGCACGGGTGCTTTGGCACGATGGTAAGACGCTCGGCTTCTAATCAGTTGGGCCCAAGTTCGAATCCAGCTCCTGACCAGTGAAACATTAAATTCTTTTGGAAAAAAAATGCCGATAGATGGCAGCACTTCATCAAAATTCGCCAGAGGGCGCTTTAACTACGTCACGCTGATAAGATCTTTCACTCTGTCACTGACCAGCAGAGAGGGAGGACGTGTGCTAAGGAGCTCCAAGGCGCGACACGTCATTTCCAGATTGTGTGATGCTCAGTCATCGATTGCGAAATCCCTTGAAACCACTTCCTCAGGTCAAGGGTCAGTCAGCGATTGTGACATTCCCTCTCAAGACTCCGAGTGAAACTCATTCCGTATCAGTCATCATGCCTCTTTCACAATACTGTGAAAGACTTCGCAATTGCCCTCTTCCGAAAGAGGCATCCGGTGCTGCGCCTCACCAAACTTCCAAAAGAGGGGAGGGGGGCAGTGAGAGGCATCCTCCCTCCTGGGGGTCTCAAGACCCTCCAAGGAGGGTCCACTCCAAAGAGGCATCCTCCCAAAGAGGATCCTCTCAAGAGGGACCCTCCTCCCAAAGAGGGCCTCCTCTGGCACCACACGGCACCACCTCCCCGATCCGCCGGTGAACCCCCAATTTATAACTACTTACATGGGACTTACCTAACTAATTTTGTGAAATTGGATCAATTAGTTTCTCAACTAGAGGTATACGATTTTTGCTGACCATTTCGCAAAAAAAGGCAGGTTCTTTTTTCCTGAATTATGCCAAAATCTAATTAGCTTAAGGATCACCCACAAGTGACTTACCTACCCAATTTTATGAAATTTAATCCATTAGTTTTTGAGTTAGAGTTGATACCTACATTGCACAGATAGACAGACACGCAGACATATACACAGACGTCACGCTAAATATAGTGTTTTCGTGTTCTAGGGTCCTCGAAACGTGTAGATCCGTCGAAAACTCCAGTTTCGATTTTCGACACGATTCCAATACTTTCCTTATATATTGCCACGTATTGTGGGGAAAGCAAAAATAGTGATTTACAGTGAACATTAAAAATAGTGATTAGAGTACTAAAACTCAGAATTTAGAATGTGGGAAAAAACACAAAATACAAAACTGAATCTATATAAATAAAATTGAAAATCTGTCTGCCTGTTTGATTGTGTCATCATCACGGGAGAACGGCTTAACCGAATTTGATGAAATTTTGAAGGTTTAATGAAATTTTGTAGGTAGCTTTGAAATAGTTTTTCTATTAAATTTTGTCCAAGTTTTGAGTTTCTAAGACCAGGGAATGTCGAAGTATTAAGGAAAAACGAAACTTTTCATAAGAGTCTAATTTCCTGGTCACTCTAATTTCCTGGTTCCTCCAAACGAAAAAGGTTAGAAATCGTTGGTTTAAAACCTGAGAGTGAATTGAAACTATATCTCTGAGTTTGGTGGGAGTTTATTGCGCTAATCAGTCACATTTTGAAAACATGAATTGTTTGTAAACATGAATGTTTGAAACATGAATTGAAATGGAAATCTATCATCCTGGTTTATTTTTACAAGCTCTTGGTCAACAATGAAAAATATTATGAAATCAAAATGGTTACTTAATTATCCGCATTTTATGAGGAATATCATATCTTATATCATGTTGCTCAGCAACGCAATTAAATTAAATGTGTTTGTTAATTTTTATTATTATTTTTTCAATTTGAATAATAAACAAGAAAGATCAATCATGCTTAAAGCATTGATTATGAAACACTTTCCAACTTCAATGCAATTTTATTTAAACATGTCTAAAATGCAATACATTCCTCGGTAATATTTTAAAACTTATCACAATACTACATTAAATTATTATATTTGAAAACTTAAACCTTCATCGAAAAAAATGAACTTCAAATGACGGCATTGAAATATAAATTGCCTGTTTTAAACATCTCTAAAATGTGATACATTCCTCGGTAATAATTTTAGAATTATCATGATACTACGATCAATTATTATATTTGAAAACTTCATCGAAAACAACTGAAATTCATTCAAATGACGTTATCGAAAAAATAACACGCCTGGCTCTCTCTATGAAAGCAGCATTTCATTCAAAAATAATTTCCCATTCATGTCATTCATCACAACACTATAATAATTTATTTTATTTAAAATTTAAGACCATGGAGCTACAAGCAATTAAACTCTATGCGTAAAACTTCATCGAAAAAAATATTTCTGCTCTTTGTAAAATCAATGAATATTTCATTCCTATCAGCTATGTAGACTCCATGAACTAAATGATTTTGTATTAAAGAAATACAGCAATTCTAATACAACTTATTCCACATATTTTGCTGTTTACATTTTACATAGGTGAAAAATAGGCTTCGTTGTAGAAATAATCAAATTTGGATGAGCATTTAAACTCAAATATATTGTAATTGCGTTGTTTAAGTATGTAGATGCACAGAATTTAAGCATAAATAAAATGGTTTTAGGATGGATACAACACTCAATATGAATTAAAAAGAACTTTAAAAATCACGATTTTGAGACAAGATGGATACCATATATCATTTTGAAGTGGGTCACGTGATCTTTTCATATCATGGTCACGTGATCGCTTCATATAAGCTGTGTTATTATTATTTAAATTTTTATTTTAAAAACTACTGAATATATTTCGCTGAATTTTGTTTTATATATTTTATGGAACAATTTGAATATTACCTAACATTTTCGAAGCAATTTGTGAATTTTAAATCCGCTTAAAAATTTTTTGAAAAATTAGATCCCATAGGGCTCAATGTATTTCATTTTTTCAACCCGGGTTCGATCCAAAACTAATTAGGTGATATTATTCATTTATATTCCCATAGGTCCTACAGATCGTCTGAACAACATACTAAAATTTCATTTTGATTAAGTCATTTTTACGGAAGTTATCGTGCTAACGGACAGACAGACAGACTGACAGACAGACAGAATGAACAAAGTCATAAACACTTTTTAACTTTGTTGTAAAGTGTTAATAATAAATTAATATAAAAATATATCTCATAAATGCACGGTTTGGTTTTTCTTTCAATTATATTAATTACGGACTGCGTACATCACTTTCATTTATTTTGGCAAAGAGTTTTTAAAATTATATATTGTGTTTACCCAATAAACTCATATATTGTGTTTAGCCAATAAACTCATATATTGTGTTTCGCCAATAAATTCATTTAGCCGATTGTTGAAATTGAAAAGGAGTAGAACTGGTATATCTTCTAATACAATTTTCGCGTTTTCATTTGGTATATACAAACGGGATCTGGATGTTTTATTCAAATCTGAAAATTCAGAGCTACGAATTGGCGGCATATCGCTAACTTGGCTACTTTTCTTAAACGTCTCTCTTTTTCAACTTTTCTTTTTTGCCAAATTGACGGAAATGTCGGCAATTGTTAAAAACGACGCAATTCACTGAAATTTATTTTGCTTTGTTAGAAGAAAGTACTGAAATGATCTTTTGGTAGAATTTGTCTGTCAGTCCAACCATCCTACTTTGTAACACATTTAGCTAATTTTTAAAATGTCACCAAATTGATAAAAATGCTTATAAATCCATAAAAATATCATGAAATTGATAAAATTGAGCTTAATAAATGAAATCAATTGTGCTTTTTAGGGGATAGTATTGTGACGATGTTTTGTCAATTTGTCGCCAAGTGGGACTGTCAGTTCTATAGTCCCACTTGGTGATAAATTTGGCGATTTTTTAAAATGTCGCCAAACCTTCCATAGAGATAGCATTATTCAGACGATATATTTTCCACCAATTTATTTGAAGCAAATGATACCATGTCGCTTAGCAACGGATATAAATCCAATGTGTTTATGCGGCATACAATTTTTATTAAATCTTTTCCGATTTATAAAGATATGTATATAAAATAAATTTCATTGACGTTGCATTTTTGATTAGATAGTATCAATTACGGTCTTCAAGTTTAAACATTATTATTATTGATATTTTTGGGGATTGTTGATTCAGTATTATTGATATTTTCAAGTTATTATGCCATTGTTTTATTACGGCAAAAATTGTTGAAACTCATATATTGTACGTTGTACGAGTAATCTTCTACAAATGCACGAGTATATCTTCTTATCTACGAGAATATAAGTAGTACAAGTATATTAACATATATTTTGATATATATTGGTATATATTTTGAAATATATTGGCATATATTTTGATATTTACTGGCATATATTGGAATCTATTACGGCCTTCTGGTAAAGATTACGAGGATTATTGATATTTTCAATTTATTACGTCAGCTATTTTAATTTGGAAAATTCATTTTTGAGACACATATTGTAATACAGGTAATCTTCTACTAACACTCGGATATGTTTTCTAATCTACGACATCATAAGTAGAACTGGTATATCTTCCCATATAATTTTAGCACTTTCATTTCGGCATATATTGGAATCAATTACTGCCTTCAGGTTTAAAGATTACGTGTTTATTGATATTTCAATATATACGTACATGTAATCTACTAATACGGGTTATATCTTCTAATATTGGCGTATATAAGTAGTACGGGTCCCATACAATTTTAACGCATTTATTTTACATATGTTACTTATTCAATTTCATATGTTTTGTAAATTTGCTTACAAAAGGGGCCAAGATGTTTTATTCTTCATATCTGCCTGTGAAGGTAATTTTGCATAGTAAGAACAGATATTCTTAAGCTTCTTTTTAGGAGCAATAAATTTAATATTTTAACAGAATATTTTGATTAACAATGTCATTTAGTACATTATAGGAATTTACACATGATTGTGAATTTTAAGTTTATGAATATTATATACTCCTTCTCTGTACGAAGTACAATATACAAATGAAAAACATTTACAAGTAGTTTGGTGGGTCATATGAGAAAATGTTCAAGAAGTCCAAAAAACACATTAAACCTTATGAAGTTACTCAAAAATATACTTAACAATGAGTTCATGAAACACATTCAACATTATGAAATTGCTCTACATTATGAACATTATTCGGAGAATACCAATTTTACAAAACAAAGATGCAGAATTGTGACAAAAATTGGCCAAAAAGAGAAAACTGTTCTAGTCAATTTCAATCTTCGATCTTATGCAGTAGTGCATCTGCGGAGAGGTGCAAGAGGTCAGTGCCTGCTTAATGATTTTGGGGTCAGTGCCCAATTCAAGGGCCATATTCAATCGTAATGCAATATCCACATAAATCTTAAATATTTTTAAAATGTCAATTTTGGATCTTCTTAGTCCTGGGACAATAAATCATCCGATAAAAGGCCCACGCACAGCTTAAGATATTCAAGGGACCACAGGTGCATCCAATGAAAAAAAAATCTGATGTGGACAACACATGACTTTCCTTATATAATGCTATGAATTTACAACATTTACAGTAAAAAAATAGGTTATTCTTATAGTAGATACTTATATTCTTTCCAAGATATTGAATTTTCATCAATGAGTCGTCATTTTCATTGATTTAGCATCATTTTTATCCATTTGACGAGATTTTCGTTAATTTGGCAATATTTCAAAAAGTCGCCAAGTTGACGATATTCCGTCAAATTCATCGCCAAAATCTCGCCAAGCGTTATGGACGGAGAAATGAGTTATTCTTATAACATATAAATGACTATTGGCATTCAAATGTAAAAGTGTTACTCAAAGTATCTTTTCTCATGAAAAGAACGAGTTAGGTCCATGAGAATGATGTCACCAAATTTTATGGCATGATATTACATATGAAAAGTAAACATGTTTTTCAACAGTTAATATATTTTTTTAATTTATGGGATTTTTTGACAAATTTATTTGAAAAATGGGCAATATCTCGAGAACGGTTCATACTAGCGTTCTAAAGTTTGTGCCAATCGTTTTCTAAGGAAAAATTCCATAAGAAATGTCTATTTGCATAACTTTATTAAATATTTTGATTTTTTGATGATTTTTTCAAAATTTCACTCGAAAATTTAGAGGGGTTCTGAACATTCGATTTTTAGTACCAAATTTCATTCGAATCACTCCAATCGTTTGTAAGATATCGTCTCCACACACACACATACTTTCACACACACAGACATCACCTGAAAAATGTTCGATTCGTGATCAGGAATGCTTGAAACATGTTCTCCCGTCGTAAACTCGAATTCGATTTTTCAACCCCGTCACAATACTTTCCTTATACATTATTGTATATAAAGAAAGTAATATGCTGGGGACAGGATTCATAAAAGATACAAATGCATGTAAATGCATCATGAAAATGCTGACATTGTAAAAGTTAGAACACGAAAGTTTTTGATTGACCAGACCAACCTCTTCCTGAAAAAAGAACGGGATGAGAAAATCTCCATCCCGGTCCTGGGTGGAGATTTATTTAGCTTATTTATTTATTGATTTATTTATTAAACTTTATTTATTACTATGTCTATTTCCTAATGTAGATGTTCTAATTATTCTATTTTTATACTTTACAAGTGGAATAGGTATTTTATTCTTATTTGAAGGCATTTCATTTTTCATACATTTCTAGCTGTTGTGTTCCATATTTAATTAGCCCTTCTTCCAATCTAATTTCAGACGTTGCCCATTATATCCGGGGTCTGTGTTCCGGATTCCTGCTCATCTTCTGAGTTACAGACACTTTTAAAACTCTTAATAGGATTAGGTGCGTATCTTTTGATTATAAATGCTTCATGCCTCTTCCTATTTATTCATTTCCAGAACAATCGCAAGAATCGGAAAGCTCTCAACTTTCAAGTTCCATCCCAATCAAATGGAAGGATTTTTATTAAATTTCTACAAAGAGGATGATTTGCACGATTCGATGATTCCAGCATATAATGTAAATATTAAAGACCAGACCCACTACCTTAATATGTATCCATTATCTTAACATTCTGAATTTTATGTTTGGATAAAAATTAGGATTCACAAAGTACACAAATGCCAGTATTGAACTTAACCTGGGCATGTTGCCTTTTTAATTATTTTTTTTAATTATAGCATTATTTTTAATTATATTTTAATTATCATATTCATGATTTACAACTTATTTCTGTATTAACTTTATTTTCTAAACATTCAACAGTTTTGAAGTAAAAATGAAGACAAATTAATCGCAGACAGCAGAATACAAAATGAAGTCTCCCCTATAGCATCTCTACTAAAAATATTGTTAATGAACATTTTTAATGGATCCCCTACATTTATTTAATTCATCTTTTGCTAAAATACCAGCAGGAAAGCGATGACCAAATAATATAATTAGAACAATGTTACCATCATATTTAATTGTAAATAATGTGCATTGTAATCAAGGACATTACAAAAAAAATCAAATATTTTCTTTATTTATTGCATAATATAAAATTTATGGGATATCTGCATTTGTTCTCAAGTTGTTTTATATACACCTCTCAAACATTCTTTGAATTGAAATGAGTGACTGTTTATTGCCCTTAAAAATTATGTCAAAACGTCTGACAGACACCAAGAGGCGATGCAAGGTAGAACCAACAACGCAATGTAATGTTCAAATGCAATGTAGAACTGACAATGCACCCGTCGTCACGTAACAACGTGAACGAAATGGATCTACATATAATCGAGAACACTTATACATTATATATACATAGAATATATACATTTGCCTGGCACATGCTGAAAGGTTGTATTGTATTTTGTTATTTTCACTGACCAAAACCGCTTTATCAAAATAACATGTGTCTTATACCAATCGAACATTTGTCTGGCTCTATATTTGGAGGTGTATACGCATTCAAATGCCACATACATCTTCAAATAGAGCCAGACAAATGTTCTACTTGGCAAATCCCTTTTTTCGACTACATTCTCGATAGACGTTCGTCACACAAAAGGCACTAATACACAGATGCGTCGCCATCTATTTAACTTGAGAGAATTTCATCCCCTACTTCAAATTTTGAAAAAAATTGGCTTATCCCAAGTAAACGATCTTGAATTAAAAATACTACTTAATATCAATTCTTTAGTCTGATTGGAAAAAGATATTTCCTTCCTAGGATCGAAAAAACGAGTTAACTTCGAAAAGCCATTACTGAGCACCCCCTCCCCCCCCCCTACACACACGCGCACGCACACGCGCTCACAAGTTGACCTATATGGATAAATATTTGCACACGTGTAGTATCGTGTACGAAACAGGAGTCGGACTTTCAATTTGTTCTTCAGGGTACGGCAAATTATTGAGGGGGGGAGGGTTAAAAGTCTATTCATCCCGCGTTCTCCCCCCCCCCCTCCTCAGTGAACCTAACTGCTGAAACTTTGGCATACTTACAGTGTCAACCACAAAAGAAAATCGGGATTGGACAAATTTAAGATGACCATTTTCGATGCAAAGAGCAATGTATTATGAAAAATAAAACGGATTAAAAAAGTTTCAACTTATTTCTTTAGGAGTGTTATTTTCTCTATCTTTGACAAGCTTAAATGATCTATAGATGATCTATAGATGATCTATAGATGATCACTGATTGTGTAATTTAAAATTCACTCTTTACAAACTGGGCAGTCTATAGTTTTGAAGCTTGAATTTCAGCACAGGACGAAAGTCTCAGTTTTCAGGTAAAAATGTGGGTAGACGAGAGATAATAATTCTAGGAGACATTAAAGTAATAAAGTAATAAGTTTTGAGAAATGTAACAATATCTTTCTTTTAAATATTTGCTTTTTCTGCGATTTCATTTTTGATTGTTAAACTAAGAACAAAGATTACTTTCTTATCTTTCTTCTGTACCTAATTAAATTTTGTATTTATTCTATAGCTTTCCCCGCTGCTGGGGAGACAAAATCTCCATTCGAAGTTAAGTCGCTGAAGTGCATTCCCTCTGAACGCCACCTGAACGCTGCTTCCAAAGCTATCATGTAATGATTCCATGCTTCATAGATTCTCAAATAGTTCTCAGTTTTCCCTTTGATTCTAAACTAGCTTTGATCTCCAAACCATATCTATATGGAATTCTTTTTAACGTAACATTCCTTTTAGAATACTTAATGTTTTCAATTAATATAGTTGCACTTATGAGTCTGCTTGTACATGCAATTTATCAAGCTGAATAATATTAGTAGCACTATTAGTGCACAATATTAATAATAATATTAGTGTACAATATTATAATAGTATAACGAAGATGTATCGTAACCATGTTCTCCGTTTTACTTCTGTTATTTTAATGTTGAAGGAGGATGTACGATGTCGAAGGCATTAACTAATGATCAACCGGCATACGGACTCATTTGTTTTCCGATTCTCAGGTTTCGGTCCCTTTACCAACATTCAACTTCTCCACATCTTTCGACAGAAGATCAATTATAAAAAACATTCAGTTTGTTGGAGTACCTGGGCTGGTAGGGATACCAGTAGATATCCTATATAGGAATACCCGTAAATATCCTATATAGAAATAGCCGTAGATATCTTATATAGGAATACGCATTGATATCCTCTTTAGGATATCTACTGGAATACCGGTTTTTACCTCTAGCGGAAATTAAGGGGAATGGAAAAAGATATTTTTGAAATTAGGAATTAAGAGAGAAACAAGTATTCTTCATCACAACATCCCTCGACAGAGTAAAGTGATAAAAATGATTGGACTCTTACCATTGATACACATCAACTCTTGAGACATCGGCGGAGTTTAGACATGGGTTGCTATTAACTTAGCAGCTAATTTAATACTTCTAACGCCAAATAGCAGTTGTTAACAGCTAAGATCGATTCCACCAAACTGCTGAAAATAGCAGATGTTTCTTTTTCAGTACCAGGGGACTCTACCACCTGCTTACTGCGACTTACTAAGAGCCGGAGTTCACAGCCTGCTACGCAAGTGAACACGCACAACGAGATTTTCAATGTGTTTGCTGACGCTCACCAACCCGAGGAACTCGATTAGCAGGCTCTTTCACCCCATCCGCCTAGGGGGTGGACGCCTCCTTGCTAGTCCTTCGTGGACTCAAACCTACGTTTAGTTATTATTCCAAGCTATTCCTATGGCGGGAATAAGACGGCTATCCCGATACGGTTCAAAATGCAAAGAATAAATATATACCATAAAATAAAAAGCGACATAACAAATTTGGCTAGCTGCTCCGGTTCTCGAGTTATTCCAACGAAATGAGCACTATCCTATGACGGGTCCTGAATAGGGTTGCCTGGTGAGGTTAATAATCCAGAGAATTAAAATATAGCATAAAAAACGACATACTAAATTTTGACTTTCCAGCTGTTCGGGTTCTCGAGTTACTCTCCAAAATCAAGTGCATATCGATGGAGGGCTCCAGGACTAACCAATCTAATAAGGATGAAAGTCCAAAGAATTGAAATATACCATAAAATAACGAGATGCTAAATTTGAACTGTGTAGCCACTCATGCTCTCGAGTTATTCTCCAAAGTTGAGTATATTCTTATGAAAGCCCCAAGGTGGACTAGCCAGATAAGCTTCAAAATACAAAGAATTAAAATATACCACGAAAAAAGACATAAAATTTGGACTTTGTACCTGCTCTGGTTCTCGAGTTATTCCTCCAAACTGAGTAACATAACTATGGCGATCTCAGGACGAGATAGCCCAGAAGGTTGAAAGTACAAAGAATTTAAATATACTACAAAAGACAACGAGATAATGAATTTGAACTTTCTAGGCGCTCTTGTTCTCGAGTTATCGAGTTATTCCCTAAAAAAAGTATATTCCTATGGGAGGGGAGAGAAGCAAGATAAGATAGAAGATGAGATTCAAAATACAAAAAATTAAAATATACAATATGCTAAATAAATATATGATATACTTAATTTGGTAACCTTCTAGTTTCTCGGGTTAATCCACCAAAATGATTCCTATGGAGGGCCCAAAATAAGCAATCCCGATAAGGTTAAAAATCTAAAAAATTAAATTATACCACAATTGACAGAGTCATACTAAATTTGAACATTCTAGCTACTTATATGTTATTCCTAAACCTTAACCCATCTTTGTATGGTAGGGAAAGACCTTAACCATCAAGGTCTGTTAGACCTTAAACCATCAAGGTCTTCATCTAAATTAACAAATCCCTCATTCCACTGCACTGCTATGTTTCGAAACCTCTTTCCTTCCACCGTAGTCTTTGGCAAACTGGACCTCATTACTGATGTATATATATATATATATATATATATATATATATATATATATATATCGATGGAGGGCTCCAGGATATATATATATGTTGAATCATCAGCCTCATTTAATTTAAAATTTTGGGTAACAGGTAAAACAGACAGGAACTATTTAACAGGAGATAATTAAAATTAAAATTTATTTACCCTAATTTGTTCATTGTCTGCCCTATACTTTTTCTAAGTTCTGACATTTCCACATCTTCTCTTGGGACCCATCTTAGTTTGAATGATAATTTTTTAATGTTGTCATTTTTTGTAGTGCCGTGTTGTCCTTCTTTTGTACTCTGGCTGTGCTAGGAAGCTCTATTACTGCTGTTAAGTACATTTTACAAACTGTGAAAGAAACTACGGGACAGCCATCCTTGGTTATCAATACCCCACCCAAAGATCCTGACGCTACCTTAGGAGACAATCCCAAGGAAGATGATAGAAATGATAAGGGGCTGCAGCAGAATGGTTCATCGAATAAAATCCATGGTATGCATTTTCTCTTATGTCTTAAATGATGTTTGAATGGAATTTTAATGTTTTGTCAGTCTGCCCAAATGCAGCTTATTTTCTATACCGCGGTGATGGAATTCTGGAACTAATTTCGGATTAGAAAGAAAATGTATAACTCTGCACAGCTATTGAAATTCATTTCTGTATTGAAATGCGTTTCATTGCAATATAAAAAAAACGATATAGAGGTCTCATAAATAATAGAGTTGCGATTTTCAACACGATTCCAATATACATTACCATGAATTGTAGGGAAAGTAAAAATGGAGCTATAAATTAAAATCTATATCAGAAGCTGGTGTCTGTTATTTTACTAATTTATTGTCCACTTTTTTTTTCCTTTTGCAGGTTACTTAAGGACGGTGGAAACATTTTTGGGTTGCTTTTGCATCTTCACGAATGGTGCAAAACTTCTAAATACAGACGGCAACGAAGGACAGCTCCTCTGCATCCATGGAATCCGTTTCCTGAGCATGAGCTGGGTCATACTGGGACACACTTATTCGACCGCTTTCTCAGAAATAAGTATGTAAAAAATTTTAATTTAGCCTTCAGATTAGAAATGATCTGATAAAATAAAATAAAATAATGCAACATTATTCTGCTTGCTCTGCTCAAGTCTAGACATTGGGAATATTATGGACAAAGTTAAGCAATCTTCATTTGGAATAAGTTTACCTGCTTCGTGAGAAATGTATGAAATTAAAATTCTAGCTGGCCATATACACAAGTTGCTTACTGAGCGGTCAATCGGATAGTGAATGTGGTCATCGTTCTGTTAACAGTTTCACACATCTGATAGCAGATAGTAAGGAAAAAATTGCTAGTGTTGTGTGTGTTGTACTTGAACACATATTAAAAGGAAAAGGTGAAATGCTTGCCATAATAAGTTGCTTTCGAAAAAGAAGACATGCTTCCATATATCATTAATGAAGGAATTAAAAGAAAATATTACGAAAGACGCTTAATGAAAGATGGATGGCGATATTTTTCATAAACTCACAAATTTACTACATCCATACAATATTGAAAAGTATATTCTTAGCATTTTATTCGCAATACAATTTTCCCAATGCATTATCAGAAACAGTAGACTCATTTAAATGAATGCAATTAGGTTATAAGGCAAATCGCATTCAGATAGTTCAAATATGTAAATTTAAGAAAAAGGTTTAAGGTTTTTTAACTAAATCATGCAATAACAAAAATGGTTGAAATAGGGCTGTGCTATAAATACGTCCATAATCCGCATAACAACGGAGGGACACACTCTTTCAGTTGGAGCAAGTGAACTTGATACGAGCTACATTGAATTGTGAGATATGTTTTAAGAATAGTAGCGGCCGTTTTGTGAAATTAGTGGAGCATGTAATTGCTGTTTTACTGTACCAGTTGTTTATACGTCGTAACAAATATATATATAAGAAAAATAGGGAATTAAGCCAAAACAGGAAAATATTAAATGGCCAAGGGGGATTGTGACTCCTTGATCTCGGTTATAGCATGCTATTACACCATGGTAACACTCCCGGAACCGATACCTTGCTGTAGCTTAATTTCCGAAAGCATGTCAATTATATATTATTCCACACAAATCGTGGAAGAGAACCAAAGGAGAAAGAGTTGGCATACGACCTTTAAAAGAATGAAGAATACGCTGAAGATACTCAAGAATGTGTGCCGGTTTTTATACATCAGAAATCCCAAATAACACGAAGGTGCGGGGCTCATTAGCTCCAAAGACAGGTTAAAATTACAGTTGCACATTGAGTTTGCCATCATCAACTTCAAATTCGAATATTTCCAAAATCCGCAAAAAATGCGTTATTTACCTTATTGTAGATAGCATTGTAGTTGTGTCTTGGGAATCGTACAGTATAATGCTAATTAATACAATACTGTAGTAACTATTAACTTTGCGATTTTATTGGACATGATCAAATTGAGAGCATATTGATTTGGTAAAGGAAGATCAAAATAAAGGCAAAAAGGAATATTTTATTACAGTATTCATGAATAAGGGATATGATTCAATACCTTTTAAAGCAATTTTAAAAGACATGACTTACCTCTTACCCAAACCTAATATTGAAAAAACTACAACTTATAAATTCGTAAAAACCAATGGACGCAGCATATTCAACTATAATCATGCTGGTAAAAATGTGAAACTGTATGAATCAAATGATTGCATGTGTGCTAATAGCAAGTACCTCGATCCAGAGCACGGCCACATCATAACAGGGGACCTTTAAAGCATTTTTACAACTAGGAACTAAATTCAGAAAACAAGAGTTTGTATACATAGAAAAGAATTTTAAGAAAGACCTCAATGACTTTATTTATAAACTGGCAGTAAAGTACAGTGTACCATTAATAGCATTTAATGAATGGAAATTTAATATTTCAGAGTTATCCGGATATTACTATCGTTATCTTGGGACATGACAAGAATCAATGCAAGATTAATGAAACCATCATGAATAAATATAGGAACCATTACGTAATAACATATACGGATAAAGTCATGTCTAATTATACACTTACGTATATTAAATATTATGTGGATATATTAATTCATAATTATAATAACGGACTTATGTATACCCATTTAAAACTACCTGGCAGAACAATTGAAAATAAAATCAAAGCCTTATACAAATGTATCGGTTATGAAATAAAACATGTAAGATTTCCATACCTTCTCATGATTCCTAAGTTACATAAAACCCCAGTCAAGTTCCGTCCGGTCACTGTAGGATTCAAGATTTACTTGACTATTGCTAACTCTAAACTTTTAGCACTGTTGAAAACCATTATGTCTAAAAAAATAAAGGTTCTATTATGGTTAATAGTAGTTACGAGGTACTGAATAAGATTAAATATATTCCTGAGCGATTGAAATATCGCAACTATGACTTTAAAGATCTCTTTAATAATATTAATCTACAAGACCTCTTGAATATATTATTAGAAATTTATGAAATCTACAATATACATAATTGCATTGCATTAAATAAATATAAAACATTGATCAAGATCATATTGTTTGAAAACATACTTTTTAACGGAACAGATTATTATCAAAAAATTAAAGGCATTCCTAGGTGTGGAGGATGTTTCTCAATGCTTGCGGACCTCTATTTAAACAAGTATAAGGAAGGCACTCATATTTTAAATCAAATTCCTTATTTTAGATTCGTGGATGATATTCTTATAGGACAAAACGAAAATATGAAGGATTTTGACTTCAGCTTCTACCCTACGAATTTAGAACTTATCGAAACACATATGGAAAACAAAAAAGAGGTCAACTTCCTGGACATCAGCATCAAATATGATAACAACGACAGAATATATACTATTTTATACGATAAAAGAAACTCTTTCAACATCAACATTACTCACATTATAGATTGGAATTCTAATTTGAGAAAAAACATATTACGCAATATTATTAAAAATCATTTATATAGAAACAATCGGATCCATACATTCACATTTGATCGTACTATCAATGACAGAAAAATTATAAGTGAAGCAATCATAAAGCATTATCCTGTATGACTCCCAAGACACAACTACAATGCTATCTACAATAAGGTAAATAACGCATTTTTTGCGGATTTTGGAAATATTTGAATTTGAAGTTGATGATGGCAAACTCAATATGTAACTGTAATTTTAACCTGCCTTTGGAGCTAATGAATCACGCACCCTCGTGTTGCTTGGGATTTCTGATGTATAAAAACCGGCACACATTCTTGACTATATTCAGCGTATTCTTCATTCTTTTAAAGGTCGTATGTCAACTCTTCCTCCTTTTGTTCTCTTCCACGGTTTGTGTCTTATAATTGACATGCTTTCGGAAATTAAGCTACAGCAAGGTATCGGTTCCGGGAGCGTTATCATGGTGTAATAGCATGCTATAACCGGGATCAAGGGGTCACAATCCCCCTTGGCCATTTAATATTTTCCTGTTGGCTTAATTCCCCTTTTTTTCTTTATATATATATATATATATATATATATATATATAAGCATTTTCTTTATATATATATATATATATATATATATAATTACCAATCCTTACCACGTGTAATTCTTTTTCAATTCCTTGACTTATGGAACAGGGAAAAGGGGGCATTTTATACCAAATTAGTACCTGTTTTATTTATAATGTTCTCTTTAACATCTTCACAAGCTTGTCGTATAGTCACTATTGATATCAAATATTCACTTCAGAAAATCTTATTTTTGCTATATATATATACATATTTATTATATGTATTATATATATATATATATATATATATATATATATATTTATTATATTTATTATATATATATATATATATACATATATATATATATATATATAATAAAAGTTTGAAAATCCAATGAAAGAATAGAGAGAAGTTTCAACTCTAAAAACCCCAAAATTAAAACATACCTTCCAAATAAAAGTATCAAATAGAGAATCATCAATCAAGTTGAGAATAAAATGCAAACCTCTAGTCATCAAGCTGGAGACAAACAAAAAACATCAATGGAAGGGAATCGATAAAATAAAATAAAATCCAAGAATGAAAGCTTTACACGTGGACAAGCCCTAGGCCTAATAATGAATTGTTCATTTCGATAAAAATCTTTATCAAGTTCAAGTATTTTATAAAAATGAACACAAAATGCATGTTTCTGATATCAGTGATAGATTATATCTACAAACACTGATAACTTGGACAACATACATAAAGATTGAAAATAATAGGAAACAAGAATACCTGAAAAAACACTGCATACATTTGATCCATTTGAGCCTTGAATAAAAAGACCAATGTTGCCAATCTCAAAAAATAAAAAGTTGAGAACTGCTTGTTGTTGCCAATCATGAGAAAGAAATAACAGTAATGCAAAAAGATGATAAAAGGTGATATTCAACAGTGAGAACATGTAAATACATAGTAATGCTTATACAAGAGAAAGTGGATGTCTGGTTAAAATAAGATACTAAGGAGAGAATTTAAGTATAATCTACCATTCCAAACTTTTTAACTATACTATGTACTAAATAAGCTGGATATTTATATAATTTGCTAGTAATTTTAAGTTTATTAATATGCATAGCATGACATTTTTTATCAGATAATCTGTACATTCTAAAAAGCTGATTAAGTATAATATTTACAAACAATTGAATCGTTACAGGAATTAAAAGTTAATATTTTATTAATGTTAAAGTTAAAATAGTCTTTATTATCATATAAATTAGTAACTATCCTATTAGTAGGTTCAATAATAAAATTCAAGTCCAAAATATTAATGTTATTACTAATGGTGGCTTCATTAGGAATGAGTTCCAAATTATCCGGATAGAAATCTAGATCTATGACACAGTTGTCTGTAAAGACGAAACAAATCAGATCATCAACATATCTGTAAATTTTATAATCTGTTGAAGTAAAAGATTTTTCTCATAATGGTAAAGGTATAAATCAGGTAATATACTGCTACTACAGTCACCTTTTGAAACCCCTGAGACTTGTAAGTATAATTTATTACCTTGAAATATATAATCATTGAAAAGAACAAAGTGAAGAAGTTTAGGAAATTCGGTAAATATAGTATAAGTAGTATGACTTATAATATAAGCATTATATAGAGCTAAAATTACTACATAAAGATCAGATATTATTAAAAAGATCTTTAAAATCAAAAGTTTGAAATCCAATTACTTTACCAAGTGATGTTAATTTATTCTTTAATTCATATATATAAATATATATACAAGCATCCCTCAAACATTCTGTCATTCTGTTTTAATCTTTAATCTGCTACAGCATTTAATACTTAATTGTTTTCCTTTCTCCTCTTTTAGGAAATTCTGTTGATACAGTGAAACTGGCTAACACGTTTCCTATGCAAATTTTCTTCCAAGCTTTATATTCAGTTGATTCGTTCTTTGTTTTAAGGTAAACTATTATATATAGTAGCTACTTTTGATTTAATAACTCAATAAACTGTTGCAGTTTTACTAGAAAATCACAAATAGTTGAAAGTTATTACTGTTTCAAGATAAAGCAACTGATAAGTTTCTAAATCTGATGCAAGAATAACCCATTTCTACTTCTGTTGCTCTTAGCAACGGATTTGGTGGAGTATCGCCCAATCCAGCATTTATTTATGCATATGCTTTGTAATTTAACAATTTTTTAGTGGTATCTGATTTTTCGACGATCCATATGCAAATTTTATTTCGCGGTGTGGGGCTGTGTATAAAAGCCCAGGTTCGTCTGATCTTAAACAATATACTGCATTACCACTGATGAAGGACTTGGTGACGTCCTGAATCTTTTGTAATTTAAATATACGTCATGAATGGTGTTGATATTAAAAACCTTTCTCACCAAACAACTTGGTTGTCTTTGTTAAAGTTTTTACCACATTGGCATGTTTCCATTCATACGGATGTCGAAAGTACTTTAACGAATGCAGTTCTGTGTGATTTCATAATTTTTTGAACTGAGGAAGAGATATTACTTTCCCTATATACATTGTATAATGTGCAGGGAAAGTATTGTAACAGGGCCAAGACTTCTAATTCGAATTTTTGACGAGAGAGCACGTTTTAAACATCCCTGAACTAGAATCGAAAGTTTTTGAGATTATGTCTGTGTGTGTGTGACAACATCTCAAGAACGAATGAAGCTTTTCCAACAAAATTTGATACAAAAATTACAATCCATGCATATTGGAAGCCTGTTGATTTTAATTGCTATCCGATGTTCGGAAGACCCCAAATTTTTAACGAAGTATTGAAATATTCATCAAAAAATCACAACCTTCAATAAAATTACGTAAATAATCATTTACTGTGTAATTTTTCACTTGAAAAAGATCAACACACATTTTAGAGCGCTAACGTGATCCCGTTCTCCAGATATTGCACTTTTAAAAATAGTGTATAAAAAAAATCGCATTATATTAAATAAGAAAGATCAATCATGCATAAAGCATTGATTATGAAACACTTTCCAACTTCAATGCAATTTCATTTAAACATCTCTAAAATGCGATACATTCCTCTGTAATATTTTAAAAATTATCACAATACTACATTAATTTATTATATTTGAAAACTTAATAAATGAACTTTGTAATATAAATGAACTTTATTTAAATGACGTCATCGAAATATAAATCGCCTCTACATAAAAGCAGCATTTCATTCATAAACATTTTTCTAATCGTTTCATTCATCGCAATACTATAATAATTTATCTTATTTAAAAATTTGAAAAACTGTTATCTACCATATTTATTACTTTCCTTATATGCATAATGTATAAGGAAATTATTGTGACGGGGTCGAAAATTCGAATTTGAGTTTTCGACGGGAGAGCACGTTTCAAGCATCCCTGATCAGGAATTAAACATTTTTGAAATGATGTCTGTGTGTGTGTGTGTGTGTGTGTGTGTGTGTCAGTGAATCTGTGGGGACGATAACTGACGAACGACTGGACGGATTTGAATGAAATTTGGTACAAAAATCACAATCCGTAAATACTGGAAGCCTATTGTTTTTATACGCAATCGAATGCTCAGAACCCCTTAAATTTTCGAGTGAAATTTTGAAAAAATCGTAAAAAAATCAAAACCGCTAATAAAGTTACGCAAATAGACATTTCTTATGTAATTTTTCAATAGAAAACGCTTGACATAAATTTTAGAACGCTAACATGAACCGTTCTCGAGATATTGTACATTTTTCAAAAAAATTATCAAAAAGTCATATAAAATAAAAAAAAAAATTCCTATTGAGAAACATGTTCACTTTTCATATGTAATACCATGCGATAAATTGGATGACATCATTCGCGTGGATCTAGCTCGTTCCATTCATGAAAAAAGATACTTTGAGTAATATTTTGTATTTGAACGCCAATAGTCATATATCTGCTGTAAGAATAACTTATTTCTTCGTCCATAACGCTTGGCGAGATTTTGGCGACGAATTTGGTGGAATGTCGCCAACTTGGCGACTTTTTTAAATGATGCTAAATTAACGAAAAACTCGCCAAATGGATAAAAATGACGGTAAATCAATGACGACTCATTGATGATGACGACATGGAAAATGACGATTCATTGACAAAAATTCAATATCTTGGAAAGAATATAAATAGCTACTATAAAAATAATCTATTTTTTTTACTGTAAAAGTAGTAAATTCATTGCATTATATAAGGAAAGTCATGTGCTGCCCACATCAGATATTTTTAAAATTTGAAACCTTAATCATATGTAAAATAATTAAACTCTTGGAAAGATATTTATTATATAATATATCTCTTTTTTTTCTGGGGGATATAACGAGAGTCAGAATTTAATTGAATTTATTTTTCTCCCTATATTAAATAATTTTTATTTAAAAAACTACCTAACATATTTTACTGAATTTTTTTTATCTATTTTATGAGATAATTTGAATATTTCCTAAAATTTTCGAAGCAATTTGGGAATTTTAAATTTGCTTAAAAAATGTTTGAAACATTAGGTCCCATAGGGTTGCATGTATTTCATTTTTTCAACCCGGGTTCAATAAAAAAGTAAATGGGTGATATTATTCATTTATATTCCCATAGGTCCCACAGACCGTCTGAAAAACATATTAAAATTTCATTTTGATAAAGTTATTTTTACGGCAGCTATCGTGCTAACGGACAGATAGACAGACAGACAGAATGAACAAAGTCATAAACACTTTCAACTATAATGTAAAGTGTTAAAAAGTATTAACTATTGTGAAACGCATTCCATTTCCAAAAGTAATATTATGCAAAAAATTTATTAGCATTATTCTAGTGGATCTAGTTCCTTTCCATTCACGAGAGAAAATATTCTGTGCTTAATTATTTTGACGCTTAACAATTCATCAACAGTCTTTTATACAAGGTAGTATCGAAAAGTTCGGAGACTGTGCTGATATCTCCAACTCTGATGGGAGGAAATGGGAACTATTTTAACGTGGCGTAGAGGCACATGTGAAGCGAGATGTGAAAGGAAGAAGCGGGTCCGCAGTGTAGGATTTTTCAGACAATGCGTGTCAGTGAACTGTATGCGTTCTCATTCATCGAAAACGGAAATGCCGTTTGAAGAACAACGTGCGAATATCAAATTCTGCCAGCGCTTGGGGAAATCGCCGACGGCAACATTGCACCTGCTAGCAGGTGCAATGTTTCCGTCGACGAATGAGAATGCCTACAGTTCACTGACACGCATTGTCTGGAAAAAAAACCCGCTTCTTTTTTTTCACATCTCGCGTCACATGTGCTTCTACGCCACGGTAAAATAGTTCCCCTCTCCTCCAATCAGGGTTGGAGATATCAGCACAGTCTCCGAACTTTTTGTCCTACCTTGTATATAAGAAAAACCCTTCTTTCCTCTCGTCTGTAAAGCTTGACGATCCATTCAGCAAACTTGGCGACACTTATTTAGCAAAATAACATCATTTCGCCTCAGATTGGCAAAAATATCGTTAAAAATGTGAAAATGATACCAAGTTAATGAAAATGACGCCAAATTGATGAATTCATTATTAAAATATTTTAATATATGGACTCTCTTGCTTATTGCGGATGCTATCAATATTGATAATAGTCAATTTAGAATTACGTGAAACATAGGTTAATTGGGTACTTCTAAATAGTTGTCATCCGGAAAAATGGCCCATTCAACAATAAAAGCATGGTACCATAAATCTTATACATCATTTTTTCACAGTGTCAATTACTGCGCAAGAAGTGAATCCATTAAATTATGTAGGAAAAGCTATGTGCTGCCCACAGCAGATTGTCTTGGGAGTGTTTCCAAAGGAGAACATGGATCTGTCGAAAGCCTAAATCAAACATGCTTTCGAAAAATTGAACATGATACTTCACATCTCTTTATGTTTTCATAAATAAAGCATGGTGTGGCGCTTATGTGTTTTACCCTGGTTGCTTGACCTAATAGTGGGTGTTAAAATTCTTTCCCGTTATTGTACACCACTGAAAGAAAAAATGGTGACGAACAAAAAATGTATTGTTTTGGCAGCTGTATTTGTTGTTTCAGAATTCACATGAAAAATGATACTGGTAAACGTTCCACTACTTTCTTAACCAATCTTTACCATAAAACAAAGATACCAAAATACCAAGTCATTTAGAAAACTTCATTATGACTGTGTCAGAGTATTTGTCTTTCGCCAGATATCGGAAAAGCATAAAAAAAATTATATTCTTAAAATGGCGCCAACTATCCCCGGTTTCCACTAATAATAACTAATAATAAAACACCGGCATAATTAGCAATACAATTTTAAATGACTGCAAACAAATACTTTTTTAATGCACGGTCTTGCAGAGAGGGGAGGGGGTTAAATCTTCAGCATTCTAACAAAAATTATTTTTGATTCCATGGGCTCGGTCAGCGTCGGGTAATTCGTTCCAGTTATTATATATATTTCTATTCTATTAACTAACTCATGTATCAACTTACCCCAGTCTTCCTATTAATGTGTAATAGATAGAGATATATAATGCATAGTAATCAATATGTAACACTAAAATAATATCTATCAATCAGAGCTCGACCACGTTTAATTTGTCTTTTTATCTTATCCTTTCACATCCATTTTTTCTATTTATATTCTATTCCTCCACCTTTTATTCCTAAAGTATCACTAACACTGATGTATTTAAAAAGTGGCTCATTTGGCGTGTATCATTTGACTTATTCGTAATGAGGGATAAAATCGATAGCGTGTTTTCGAATCGATCATCTTTTTGCATTTCATTTATGCAGCATTTACACTGCGATCTATTTAAACATCATTACGATTTCCTACAATATCTGTATGATATATTTCCTGTTCTCAAATAAGCACGATAGTTACAGGAAAGCATTGTTATAATTGAAGGACGGGGTCGCTTGACCTCGCGACAAATTTGATGACCTTGGTGTCGAACGTGGCGAAATATCACCAAATTGTTGACACTTCTCAATTTTTTTAGTATAAGAATTTTAAGAATTACGTCGATTTTTCGAGATCATTCTAAAAAGGATATATATAAAACGGCCATCGTTCAGTTATAAGGAGTTGTCTTGGTACGACTAAAAGTGAAGTGTGAATATGTCAGTGTTTTGAGAATACAATCGTCTGTTAAATTTTTCTTTAAAGTTGCTTCCACGCCCCAATTTTATTCTCAAAATAGAGGACTTTATCAATGACATCAATGTTGTGCCACAGATAATATTAATGTCATAGATGTTTTCAACTTTGATGTTAAAAAATATCAAATAACGATCTTATGCCCCAAACTTAATCCTTGCTGAAGGAATGATTTGGAAAAATATTTATGTTGAATTTAAGAGAGGGGAAATTAGAAGACCGGGTTGGAAGAAGAAATGCCATTTCAATTAAAATTTGTTTTTCCATCAGGCTTTGAAATTTCCTTCTCCGTAATATTTTTAGTATTTGACTCAGCATCTGGTTAACTGAGCATTTAGTGAACTACGTTTTGAAAAATTGTTTTTTTTTTTTTTTTTTTTTTTTTTTTTTTTTTTTTTTTTTTCTTTTTTTTTGCGCGTAGTCATCAGACTAGTCTGGATAATGCCTAATTAACTAGGTATTCAGTAACCCTTGTTTTCAAAAATTATCATTACTATTGACCCATTTGGCTGGCGCAGAGTCAACTGGCATTCGGCAAACCCTATTTTGAATTTTTTTTAATTTAGGTTAAATTAGTTTTGTTTAACATTTAAAACGTCAATATTGTTTTAATTATTTCTTTAAACGTATTCCCGAAAGACGTCCGGTTTGCATGACTGCGTTTTTCTCTGCATCGTTCCTTGAAGGAGTAATAATGTTTTTAATTCGCAGCGGATTTCTCCTGACCTACCTCGCCATGCGCGAATTCGCCAAGGGGAAAGGAGGAATATCCTGGCCTTACTTTTACATCCACAGGTACATTAGGTGAGTATGGGATGCTTAATATATTTTCGTTGTGTGCCATTTTCGTTAATTTGGAGATATTTTGATTAATTTGACGGTATTTTAAAAAAAGTCGCCAAATTAGTCGCCCCGTCGGGACTGACAGACAAACTCACCCAATACATCATTACAATATTATCACATTTCAAAACACAATGATTTTCATTGATCTGGTGTTATTTTTATCAATTTGGCAACATTTTTATCGATTTAGCAACATTTTCATCAATTTAGCGATATTTTAATACATTTGGCAACATTTTTAAAAAGTTGTCAAATTTACCGCCAAGTGGGATGGTTGAACTTGGCAGACAAACGCTACCGAATCATGATTACAATACTATCCCCTTTCAAAATACAATTTCATTGATGTGGAATCATTTTTATCAATTTGGCGACATTTTTGTCGATTTGCAAACATTTTTATCGATTTGCAAACATTTTTATCGATTTAGCGACATTTTCGTTAATTTAGCGATAGTTCGATAAATTCGGTGACATTTAAAAAATCGCCAAATTTGTCCGTAAGTGAGACGGTTGGGCTTAGCAGACAAACACTACCGAATCATGATTACAATACTCTCCCATTTCGAAACACAATTAATTTCATGAATTTGGCGTCATTTTTATCAATTTAGAAATATATTCATCGATTTGGCAACATTTTCGTCAACTTTCCAACATTTAAAAAGTCGCCAAGTTGGCAATATCTTGCCGAATTCGTCGCAAAATTTTCGCCAAGCTTTCGCCAAGAGATAGACATGCGGACGGAAACAGGGAAAAATTGATAATTCTCATAGTCAATTCTTAACTATTTCAAATGTTCATCAAAATTGAATACCATTATTTTATTTAAAACACTAGGGCGCTACTCCCCCGTCCTCGCTAGCGCTCACCAACCTCCGTAACTCGATCCGTGAATCGGGAAGCTTTGCCTCCAACTCGCTATCGCTCACTTTCCTCAATTTGACGGCATTACCATCAATTTGGCGACATTTTCGCAAATTTGCCAGCATTTTAAAAAATCGCCAGGATGATATATCCCCATATTTGACTCCGAAAGTGTTCGCCAATCGTTATAGGCAGACAAACAGACAGACAAGCAGAGAGGAGTATTCTTATATTACGAACCATTATATACATAAGGATTCTTATATACATAAGGATTTGATTAAGTAGAAGAAAAGTGAACATTATAAAAAAAATACATTAAATCACATTTTGAATAATTTTGTTCGTTTCATAAAACTCATTAAAATATAAAAAGTTTAATTTTTGATATTAAAATGTGTCATTGTATTTCATTTATTGTCAAATGTATTATTTCATTGTTCTCATGCCGAATATATTTGAGTTCATACCTTAACAAAGATTTATTGAGGAATAGAATAATTTCTACTCAAAGAAAGAAATCCTCTTCCACTTTGGTCCTTATAAAAATTTTAGACGAGCTATTGGGATTTTTGCATTTTGCGAAAATCTGCCTAATTTCTATTTTCCGAAGTTGGCACCAATGCAAATGTGAAAAGTGATACTGAGGTCATGCTATATGTATATTTCATAAGTTATTGATGTAAGAAAGTGCACTAATGTCTGTTTTGTATTTCAGGCTTACACCTGTGTATATGCTTGCTCTCGGGTTTTCCGTCAGTGTCTACAACTACATGGGCTCCGGTCCGCTCTGGGAACATTCCGAGATTGATCCCCAGTGCCGAAAAACTTGGTGGAAAAATTTACTTTACATCAACAACCTCACAGAAGGACCGGTAATTTCTGATACTTGTTTAGCATCAATAAACTCCAGTCTATATAGTATATAAACAAGAAACATAGGCGAGTACAGAATAATAAATCAAATAAAATACTCAATAATAAAAACAAGATAGCAATACAAAATCTAGTAATGAATTACAAAGTGTCTTATAAAAAGTGAATAGTGAAAGATTTTTGAACATTACTTGCAGATACATAATTTCAATTGCAAAAATTTGATGTGGGCAGTACATGACTTCTTTATATAATACTATGAATTTACTACTTTTACAGTAAAAAAAATAGGTTATTCTTATAGTAGATACTTATAATCTTTCCAAGATATTGAATTTTTATCAATGAGTCGTCATTTTCATTGATTTAACGTGATTTTTGTCCCTTTGGCAAGATTTTTGTTAATTTGGCAACATTTAAAAAGTCGCCAAGTTGGCGACATTCCACCAAATTCGCCGCCAAAATCTCGCCAAGCGTTATGAATGGAGAAATAAGTTATTCTTATAACAGATAAATGACTATTGGCGGTCAAATGCAAAAGTATTACTCAAAGTATCTTTTCTCATGAATGGAACGAGGAAATCCATGAGAATGATGTCATCCAATTTATGGCATGATGTTACATATGAAAAGTAAACATATTTCTCAACAGTTAATATATTTTTTTAATTTATGAGATTTTTTGTTACATTTATTTGAAAAATGTACAATATCTCGAGAGCGGTTCATGCTAGCGTTCTAAAATTTGTGTCAATCGTTTTCTAAGGAAAAATTACATAAGAAATGTCTATTTGCGTAACTTTATTAAAAGTTTTGATTTTTTGATGATTTTTTCAAAATTTCACTCTAAAATTTAGGGAAGTTCTGAACATTCGATTGTGTTTAAAACCAATAGGCTTCCAGTATTCACGGATTGTAATTTTTGTACCTAATTTCATTCGAATCGTTCCATTCGTTCGTGAGATATTGTTTCCACAGACTCACTGACACACACACACCCAGACATCACTTCAAAAATATTCGATTCGTGGAAACGTGCTCTCCCGTCGAAAACTCGAATTCGATTTTTCGACCCCATCACAATACTTTCCTTATACATTATTGTACATAAGGAAAGTAATATGCTGAGGACAGGATTCATTTATTTCAAACCACTGTTTTTAGTTTGTTTAAAAGGTTTGTAATACATTTTTGTCGCAGCACTTTACCCATCAGAATGAGAGCTCTTGAAGACGAATTGGTAAGGGCTCTTGCATTCGGTACAGCAGGTGACGAGTTTGTGTAGACTAAGGATCTACTAAGAATCCTCTATATTCCATATTACAGGAGCTCTAGTATAGACGAGTGGCTGGTTCCGAGAGACGAATAAGACGTTGTTCAGTGCTTACGACCCGGACACTCGCATTCAGATAACAGAGAAATAGCTTCAAATATCGATTTCACAGTTTTCCGTAAAGTACTCGTCCTCTTCCTGAGCCATGTCGACTATGAAACGAACCCGTTGTTTGCAGTCGACATATCAGCCGCAGAATAAAAACTCGAGAAGGATGCCTGCTGTACGGGAAACGACGGCAGTATTACCACACTGTATCATTAGGAAATCGGTTGCATTCGCAGTAAATCAAAATCATCTCATAGAGTTACGTATTACTGAACTACGACATAATTCAAACCCCGGTTAAGTAACAGTTTCTGTGAATGTAAACTGTGAATTGACGTGATAGGAAAGTAATAGCTTTACTTAAATATCTGTATAAAACAAATTTGAATAACACTTAGTATATCTACAACAAAGTGGATTATTGGGTGCCCCTTTATTTCCTTATGAAAATTTTATCAATATCAAATTGGATCTTATTACAGCTAAAAAAAAATTTTTTTTTTCAGTTTTACTAAATAAGGTATAGGGTAACATTTTTGTAATTTGACCATTTTTCGATAGAGGGGCTATATACAAAGTTAATTTATTAGCTTATTACAAAACCATGGTACAGCATTAAAATGGCTCTTTCATAACTTCCTTATTTAAAGCATTTTTGTAGTTGGAATTATGGGTCAGCAACCAACCATTCAAGAAATAATTCCTGATTATTGACTGTGCATGATTATATCACATTTGACCTATGCTGCCATGTTAAAAAAAATATTTAAGAAAACTTCTATCTAGTTCTAATTTTCTCGATAACAAAGCCGGATATACAGTTTTCTTAAAATATATTAATATTTGTGGCAGCTACACAAGAAATCGACCACAGACGGTCAGACGGACATCACTCCAAAATATAGTTCAAACGTGTTCAGGAGGTCCTGAAACATATATCGGCATCAAAATTTCAAATTCGAAAATTTTTGCAAATACAATACTTTCTATATGCTGTATTACACAGTATGAGAAAGTGAAAATGTATATTATATATACACGAAAAACGTGTCTAGCAGAAGTGGACAAATTTAAGAACAAAAGGCAAAGCAGATAGAAAGATGCGCAAAACTACGTGAAAAGATGTAAAAAAAATTTTCAAAGATGTGCAAAAAATGTGCGAAGATGTGTAAAGTGTTTTAGTTCCGTATTTTATTTGTATGCTTTCGGTTGTAGCCGTTCACCATTTTTAACACTTTCCAACACAGTTGAAAAGTGTTTATGACTTTGTTCATTCTGTCTGTCTGTCTGTCCGTTCGAATGATAACTGCCGTAAAAATAACTTTATTAAAATGAAATTTTAGTATGTTGTAGAGACGGTCTGTGGGACCTATGGGAATGTAAATGAATAATATCACCCAATTAGTTTTGGCTTGAATCCGTGTTGAATAAGCGAAATACAGTGACCTCATTTTTCAAACATTTTTTAAGTAAAGTTAAAATTCACACATTGCTTCGAAAATTTTAGGAAATATTAAAATTATTCCATAAAATATATAAGAAAATTTCAGCAAATGAGGTTAGGTTTTTTTTTCTTTAAATAAAAATTAAAATAATAATGACACCCATATTATATGTCATTATTATTTTAATTTGACACCCATGACACCCATATTATATGGGGGGCGCGGTAGCCCATTGGTTAGCGCGCTGGAGTTGCACTCGGTAGGCCCGGGTTCGATTCCAGCCACTGCCAAAACTGCCGCCGTGTTCACGCGGAGTACGATCACGTTAAACATGTGGGTCCGTAAGTCCTTCCGAGAGGTTGGTGGTAGGGGAAGGAGGGTACGGTCCCTGTGGATGCCTCCCCCACTGGGTTCCGGTCTAAATTGGGTGGTACTTCCCGGCCGTCCAAACAGTTACCTTACACCTTTCTGGTAGGTCGGACGGTCTGGGTAACAACAACAACAACCCATATTATATGAAAAGATCACGTGACCCGCTACAAAATAAAATATGGCATCCATATTTTTTTCCTGGTGTCAAAATCCTGATTTTTAAAGTTCTTTTACATTTATATTTAGTGTTGCGTCCATTCAAAATCCGCTTTATTTTTGCGTATTTTCTATGTATCTACATTCTGCGCCAACGCAATTACAATATTTTTAGGTATAAATGATCATCACACTTTGATTATTTCTACAATGAAGCCTAATTTTAATGAATGCAGAATCAATGTAAACAAGCGATTGGTTGTAAGATGAGTTGTATAAGAATTACCGATTTTTTTTTCAAGCAACATTATTTAATTTTGGAGTCTGGAATAAAAGTGATATGAATGTAACATTCTTTGCTTTTACATAGAGAGCCAGACGATTTATATTTCGATGACGTCATTTGAATAATGTTTTTAAATATAATAAATTACTAAGCATACCCGTTCTTCGTACAGAGTATACACATAATATAAAGAAACTTAAAATTCACAATCATGTGCAAATTATCATAGTATACTAAATAACATTTTTAATCAAAATACTCTGTTAAAATATTTAATGTAATGCTCCTAAAAAGAAGTTTAAGAATCTCTGTTCTCGCTATAAAAAATTATCTGTACGGGCAGATCTGAAGAATAAAACATCCTGGCCCTTTTGTAAGCAAATTTACGAAAAATCTAGAATTGAATCAATATATGCAAAATAAAAGCGTTAAAATTGTATGGGACCCGTACTACTTATATACGTGAATATTAGAAGATATAACCTGTATTAGTAGATTACATGTATAAATTGAAAATTTCAATAAACCTATAATCTTTAAACCTGATGGCAGTAATTGATTTCAATATATGCCAAAATAAAAGTGCTAAAATTATATGGGAAGATATACCCGTTCTATTTATAATGTCGTAGATTAAAAGACATGTCCGAGTGGTAGTAGAAGATTACCCGTATTACAATATGAGTCTCAAAAATATTTGCCAAAATAAAACAGATGGCGTAATATATCGAAAATATCAATAATCTCCATAATCTTAATACCAGAAGGCTGTACTTGATTCCAATATATGCCAATATATGTCAAAACATATGCCAATATACCTGTACTACTTATATTCTCTTAGATTAGAAGATATACCCCTGCATTTGTAGGATATTACTCGTACAACGTACAATATGAATTTCAACAATTTTTTCCGCAATAAAACAATGGCATAATAACTTGAAAATACCGATAATCTCTGAATCAATAATCCCCGAAAATATCAATAATAATAATGTTTAAACCTGAAGACCGTAATTAATATTATTCAGTCAAAAATGCAATGGCAATGAAATTTATTTTATATACATATCTTCATTATTCAAATCGGAAAAGATTTAATAAAAATAGTCTGCTGCATAAACACATTGGATTTAAATCCTTTGCTAAGCGATATAATATTATTTCCTTCAAATAAAGTGGTGGGAAATATATCGTCTGAATAATGCTATCTCAATGGAAGGTTTGGGGACAGTTTCGTCAATATAGCGCCATTTTAAAAAATCGCAAAATTTATAGCCTAGTGGAACTATAGAACTGACAGTCCCACTTGGCGATAAATTGACGAAACATCATCATAATACTATACCCTAACAAAACACAATTCATTTCATTTATTTAGCGCAATTTTGTCAATTTCAAGATATTTTTATTTACAAACATTTTTATCAATTTGGTGACATTTTAAAAAATCGTTAAATGTGTTAGTAGGACAGATGAACTGACAGATAATTGCTAACGAAACATCATTTCAGTACTCTCTTCTAACAAAACAAAATAAATTTCATTGGTTTGCGTCGTTTTTTAAAATTTGGCGACATTTCCGCCAATTTGGCAACGTTTAAGAAAAGTAGCCAAGTTAGCGATATCCCGCCAAATTCGTAGCTCTAAATTTGCAGATCTAAATAAAACATCCTGATCACGTTTGTATATACTAAATGAAAACACTAAAATTGTATTAGAAGATATACCCGTTCTAATCTTTTTCTGTTTCAACAATCGGTTAAATGAATTTATTGGCTAAACACAATATATGAATTTATTAGCTAAATACAATATATAAGATTTGAAAACTCTTTGCCAAAATAAATGAAAGTGATGTACGCAGTCCGCAATTAAGATAATTGAAAGAAAAATCAAACCGTTCATTTGTAAGATATATTTTATATCCATTTATTTATTATTCGAATTGAAAAAATAATAATACACATTAACAAACACATTTAGTTTAATTACGTTGCCGAGCAACATGATATAAAATTGAAACTTTCTCATAAAATGCCAATATTAAAATAACCATTTTGATTTCTTCAATACTTTTCATTCTTGAGTAAAAGCTTGTGAAAAATAAACTATGGTGATAGATTTTCCATTTAAATTCACGCTTCAAGCCATTCATGCTTTCAGATAGTGACTAATTAGCGCAAAAAATCTCCCACCAAACTCAGCGATAAAGTTTAATTCATTTTCACGTTTAAAACAAACGATTCTCAACCTTTTCTTTTGGACAACCAGGGAGGGAGTTAGTTAGAAAAGTTTCGTTTTTCACTAATATCTCGAGAATTCCTGATCTTAGAAACTCAAAACTTGGGCTAAATTTAAGTGGGGCTATTTCTAGGTTTAACACAAAATTTCATTAAATTTGGTTCAGCCGTTCTCCCGTGATGATGAGACAAGGGAAAGTTTTGTTTTTTACTAATATTTCCAGAACCACTTGTCTTAAAAACTCGAAACTTAAGACTAAATTTTAAGTGGGTCTATTTCAAGGCTACCCACAAAATTTTATCAAATTCGATTTAGTTGTTCTCCCGTGATGATGGGACAAATAAACAGACAAATTTTCAATTTTATTTATATAAATTGTAGCACTGTGATAATTTAAAATATGTCAGCGCCAAATGTATCACATTTTAGAGATGTTTAAATAAAATTGCATTTCAATTGGAAACTGTTTCATAATCAATGCTTTATGCATAATTGGTCTTCCTTGCTATCATTGGAACTTATCTCATTCAGTTAGCGCATGCGCACTCGCGTCGATGGTTGTATTTACGGCGGACGGATAATATTAGCATAATGTTTGAAATATTTTGAAAATGTCAACTGTGAAAGAAGATTAGTTTTAAAAACACAAAGTAAATACATGAAATTTTTAGGCCGGATCGGATGGTATAAAATTTCTTCTTGTACCTTTCCTGAGAATTGAGATTGACTGAGCGGATTTTTAATTTACAGTCCTGCAATTTTATGTAGACGCTACTATTAATATTGCTAAATGCTCTCAAATAGCAGTAATCCTGTAGGAAATCTATTTCTCAGAATTCCATTGAATATTTTCTTTGCTATAGTATACCAAGTTCGTTGAAAATTTTGAGGAGCCGTGTCAGCTGGGGACTCGAATTTTAGATCCTAATTCAGGTCCGACAATTAGATTTTCCGCTACAGAGGACATACATAGAAATACCCGCAGGAACGTAGACATATTCTTTTATTATGTAAGATGACTTTGGGATAGAATTAATTTTTACAACGTGCAATTGGCATTTTCTTTATAGCTCTGCGTGTAATTTCGAAAACTGTTCCAAAAAAATTTTCATAAATGGAATCACACAGGCATCTCGCCCTGTTGATTCTGGTTATCATATGGCAGGATCCTCATCCTGGTGTAAAAGACTTATTTTGCTTCCGAATCTGTTTTGACACTCTTATTATTATTATTTTATGCAGTATACTAGCAAATATCTGATAAATATATTATTATATAAACGAATATATTTCTCAACAAGTACTGACTAATAAGTCGCATGCTTGAAAGTTTCCCTGGCATGTAGCATGAAGAAATCCTATTTTCCAGCCTACCCCTTCTTCCATCCTATGATCCTAATCAAAGTTGTGCAGGTTGTATGCTTGTGTTCCAGAAAGCTTAACCATGTATTCCCTTCCAGTGCATGCCTTGGTCCTGGTATTTAGCAAATGACATGCAGTTCTTTGTCATCAGCCCCCTATTTCTGATTACACTCTGGAGGTGAGTTTCAAAGCAATTTTTAAACTAATTCTTCACACACAAATTGTACGATATGAGCTATTTGAAAAATATACCCAATATAAAATATTTTACAATAAACATGATTTGCTACTTAGAATAGCATACATTTACATATGCATTGTAATAGTTATATAACACAAGTTTTTTTGTAGTTTATGTCATAGTTATGGATTTTTCCCTATTCTTAGCTTATTTCTTGCAACCCATTCTTTTTTTGCAATCCTGGCTGAAAAAAAATCTAGCTATCTGCACAAAATAGAAGTATATCATTGAAATCTAAAAGCATATTTTTTAAAGGATAAATCAAGAAAAATACATAGTGGATCATTTTTGACAGAAAGATGATCTGTGCACTTTTGCATGAGAAGGTGGGAGGTGCAAGTCGCAATGCAGAAGTTAATTTTATTGAATAATTGAAAGTAAAAATGCAAATTTTGAATTAAATAACTGCTTTTAACTTTCTAGTTAAAGTTTTGCTTCACACTCTATAAGCCTTTACAAATAAAGTCTTACTTTACGTTAAAGGTGATTGTAATAAATACAAAACGACTCGGTGGTTAAGGTGCGCGGGTAAAAACAAATTCATGCCAACACTTAATAGTTTCAGTAATTGTAGCCGCAAAATAGCCGCAATTCAATTTTTGTGTTCGTGATATCATTAATCCCCCTCAGAAAGGGGGGGAGCAAGTTACCTCCCGTGAGGGTACATTGTCAAACTTGTTATCAATCGGAAGATTTTTTTTCAAGTCCTTCAAAATGAAGGGTAACATGCTATAATTGTAAATGAACTTCATTCAAATGACGGCATTGAAATATAAATTGCCTAGTTTAAACATCTGTAAAATGTGATATATTCCTCGGTAATATTTTTTAAATTATCATAATACTACAATAATTTATTATATTTGAAAACTTCATCGAAAACAAATGAACTTTATTCAAACGACGTCATCGAAATATAAATCGCCTGACTCTCTTTATAAAAAGCAGCATTTCATTCATGAACTTTTTTCCATTCCGTTCATTCATCGCAATACTAGTATAATAATTTATTTTATTTAAAAATTAAAGACCATGGAGGTAAAGTGATTTAACTCAATGCTTAAAACTTCAATCGAAAAACCCAACTAGTTCAATCCAAAACTAATTGTGTGATATTATTCATTTATATTCCCATAAGTCCCACAGACCGTTTGAACGACATACTAAAATTTAATTTTGATAAAGTCATTTTTACGGTAGTTATCGTGCTAACAGACAGACAGACAGACAAACAGAATGAACAAAGTCATAAACACTTTTCAACTATGTTGTAAAGTGTAAAAAAAAAAGTAGCCGCCACAGCTGTTTGATAAGTTGCACGTTTTCTATCACTTACCGCAAAATCTATAGCATACAAAAATATGAAGTTTGATACAATTGTAAAGAAATATTAGGAATATACACTAATATAAACCATTTTTCGATTTAATATTTATTTTGGGAAATATTTAATATCAAAGTCAAAGAGAGAGTATTTGAGCTGCAAGTTCGACGCATGGACAGACTAACAGTGGAAAAACCTCTAATTTTTGTTGGCATGCACCTGCATAGCTAAACTTTTGGAGGACGGAGCCCTTTTCGTAAATTTCGATTTAGTTAATGAGTTATTCAGTTTTTATGCACTTCTGGAGTGAAAATGTTTTCTTTATTTTTAATCCCCCCCCCCCCCAAAGATTTGATTGGTCGAGCCGATTATCAGCTTCTCTCTCATTGGTTTCTGGCAGAAACGATACAAAATGGCCGAGAACTGAGATATTGAAGCATTAAAAATATTAAAAGTATAGATATTTATTTCTAAGCATGACTACAACGTTAGTTAGTGCCCTTGGGACAACGTGAAATGTTGACAATCCTACTCGTATGCCTTATCATTTATTCTTACAAACAAACAGAGCATTTCGCAACTATTGGTGTCATGAACATTACTATTTAATTGTTGTCTTGCACAATAATTATATATTTTATTGTTGTAAATATCATTATATTAACAACATAACATGACTTTTAATGACTGTATTACAAACAAAAAGCAATACGTACAGTTATGAAATTTTGTCCTTTATTAGTAACACAGTAAGAAATCGTTCTCAATAGCAGGTTGCACGAAGAGGTACGCGATGCAGACAGAAAGTTGGAGACGAAGCCTCCCAACTCACGAAATGGGTTTTGGAGTTAGCGAGTATATTCGAGTTACGGGGGGTTGGCGAGCAGCGGGCAGAGCCCCCTAGTTAGAATAAATTGATAATAAATATCAAAATCCTCACAAATTTCAGCTGATTCAAACATTATATCAATTAATATATTTTTTTTTTCGCGGCCCAGACCCGAGGGCTCGCCAAAAATATGGCTGAGCATCTTAAATCTCGGGCCGGGAAAAAAGACGCTCCCCAACAAAAAGAAGAGCCAACCGCCAACCCAAGCCCACCGGACAAGGAAGGCCGCCGACTCCCCCAAGCGGCCGTCCACGACCCAAAAACGCCCAAGGATTTATTACCAATTAAAAAAAAGGTGTCTGGCCAGGACGGTTACAAAAGCCTACAAAAACCGCACAATCTGCGGAAAAATACACTTTCCCGTACACCTTTATACTTATATATTAAACAAAAATAAGCAGGCCAAAAGGCAACAACAAAGACTTTGACCAGTTGTTTCAACATAAATTAAACCAAAAATCTCAACAAATACAAAATTCTATTAAATATAATATTACAATAAATCAAATATAATTAATATCCAATAATAATTCCAAAAAACAACCATGACCATTACTGCAGATTTAAATAAGACAACCAACAATATTACAAATTTTTTCTTTAAAACATCCACGGGTCAAAAAAGCCACACCCATCCAGGACACCAGCACAAAAGATCCCAACAAAAGACTAAGACACCAAATTCAGCCAAAACAAAACCTATATAAATACCAATTCAATATCTGCCCCAATTAACCCAAATTAAACTATCCATATAAATCCAAGAAACATACAATATTTATCTCACACATTCTCTAAGAATCACAATAACTGCCTATATAATAAAACCCCAGAACCAAATCATTCACCAAGCCTAAGTTAAACACAATATACAAAGATTACAATAAAACCTCACAAATCAATACAAACAGTCTCTACATATAATAATCCATTCTATATACAATATTTACTACAAACCACCCAATTTCCAAACTAAACCTATGCAGAAACCAATTCTTAAAAACAAACAAATCTTCTTCTAATCCAAAAAACTCCAATATACCTTCATCCAATAAAACCATTATTAAACACCTCTAAATCACCCCAAAAACCTATAAACAAATTCTAAAATCTTAATTTTAATTCTACCAAAATTTACTTGTAAAATAATCATCTCTTAACCAAATAAAACCTTAATTACTATAATCCGTAAATTCCCTAGCAATCCTCAGACTACGCAAATAACGAGGACATTCCCTCGACCGAAAAGAATGTCCGGTGTCCAAATGCAAACCAAACTTATTATTGGCCTCCACACAATTAATACATTTAACAACACCAGAACACTCATCGGCTTTATGCATCCGGCTACATAGTCCACAGTTCTCTGAACCTGCGCAACGGGAACGAGAATGTCCCAATCTCCCACATTTAGTACAAAGAATCACATTATTAAACTCCCGTACAGGACAATACCCCATTCCAAAGTATAAACGTCCAAAAGAAAGAATCCTATCAAATAAAACAGGCAAGACCTCAATAACCCAATGTTTACCCCATTTACTAGATATACTAAAACATATTTTAAAATCAGAGCTTTCTTTAAATATATCATTATATTCCATCAACTTCTTCTGAACGGTTTCCCGATCCAAATCCAAATCAATCCCAAAAACAATAATTCTCGGCCTTCTTCGAACAAATTCAGTTACTACAAAATTACCATCAAATCCCGGGATACCAATAATCTGGTTCCTAAGAGCCTGAAAAGATTCAAGTCCCTCTACAACCAATAAAAGTCCACCCTTGGATGCACGTACATACCTTTCAATTCGCACCGGATTAACCACAGACATCAAACCCCTACGTACAAAATCATAGGTGTCTCTATAAGGCAATCCCTTATTAGAAACAACCAACAAGGAACGAGTACCCTCACTAGACGCACGAAAAGCCAGATGAGTATCACCTTTCGCAATCCCAGTACTAGTCTCCCGAACTGTACTCCGAGCAATCTCAAGGGAATCCCTAAGCCTATCCGTAAGGGTCCGCAAAAATTCACAATGTGGAACCAATAACCGATTTACAACAGTAGTGGAAGATTCAAAATCTCCCACATCAGGTCCAGAGACATCCAAATTAACAGAAGAACTCAATACTGGAGGGCCCGTTCCCACAGACTTCATTTCCAAACCCAGAGGGCTAGACCCCAATTCTCTCCTACAAGCAACGAGGGCACCCTCCGAAAACTTAAGGGTCCTAGATGTCAACAACAAACATTTAACCAGAGGATGAACAAACTTTTTAACTAACATCTTTTGTAAGGACTTAGAAAACACCACATCCTTCCTAACAATTAAAAATTTACCCAGTCTAATAAGTATTCCCCTAGCGCTTACTCCCGGTTGCACCTCTCGATCCTCGGAATTAAATACAAAACCTAAATCATCATCAGTAATTTTCCCTAGAGTATACTGCAAGACACCTAAAAAATCAGTAATCTCCACTGGAGAAAACACAACCTCCTCATCCCCAAATTCCGATCCGCAAGAAGCAGAAGAAGGATGAACTTCAGCCCTAGTCTCAACCTCAGACGATTCTAACAAACATTTAGCAACCAGAGGGGACGATTCCATATCCGTTTCCCCTTCTTGCTCTAAACGGGACACCCCCCTCTTTAAAAGTTCAATCCGTAAGTTAAGGTCGTCAATTTCCTTATTCCTATTAACCAAATCAACCCTAAGCCTTTCAATAATACAATTCTTTTTATTTATTATCCTTCGAGAATCATTATTATTAACCTTAGATTCCTTTAAAGCAAGTTCGGCATTATTAATGCTTTCCCGCAAAGAACTATTTTCCTCTGTTAAATCAACTAGTCCGACATTCTGAACACTCCTCAATTTCATACGATAATCCCGCAAAAGATCATCCTTCTGCCTCAGAACATCCTTCAGATCCAAAGTATCCACCTGGGCCTCTGGGGATAAGGTACCAGCCGATGCCCCCCGAGAGGACACTAACCTATCATATGCTTCAGGAAATTTACCTTTTATTAAATCATTTACAGATTGTTCCAAAATGACATTCTTATCTTTCAAAGACTTAAGCAGTTTGTCCTTTTCACCAAGGACACCTTGAAAAGTAGCAATTTTTTCTTGCTTAGTTTTATCCTCTAATTGACTATTATCAAAACTCCATTCTATTGACCTATAAGCTTCACATACTCTTATAATTATATCCTTAAGTGGTACCAGAAATTGTGACACCAGGGATCCCTGCAACGGGCGTGCAAAATGTGCAGACCTCTTCTCATTACAAAAAACCTTAAAATCCTCTAAATAATTTTGAACCTCCTTTAAGGGGTACCAGAATTCATCAACCGAACCCAATGGAGAAGAAATAGCATAATCCTCCCCCGAAGGAAGGGAACCCACCAAAGAATCCACTTCTGGAGCATAAAACATATTAAACAATAATAATCATATAATAACAATAAAACTTTCAATTTAAATACACAATTACAACAAATTTTAATTAAAGTTTTTCAAAATCTTCCAATAGTAAGCATTGAATCACTCTTTAAGTCTCAAATAAATCACCTCCAAAATGTCATCATCAAAGATCAAGGCAATGGTAGGGTAAACAAGCCACTTTAAATGCAACAGATTGTAAGCCATAGTTCACTATCTCCAAGTACTCTCAATCAATTCCAAGCAAAACCTCAAAGGAACAGATGTAAACAAAAGCCGCAAGACATCAAATTGCCTCAGGAGGTCCAAACGTCACAACTTCAAAAACAATTATTTCTAGAAGAACCATGTCACTTGGAATCACCAGATTTAGTTTATAACGTCTCAATAACAATAATATATCAAGGAAATATTTCCAGATTTTTAACTTAATAATTAATCAAATTAAAGAAAAACCTACCCCGCAGAAAAACGGGTAATGCCAATATCGTCGAAACCAGTACAACATGTAATCCTTTAGATGCACCATATAAAAAAACATAATTTTCCTGATTTTTCCACAATCTTCATCAACAATATAAACAATTATTCATAAAATTATAACGATTTCAAGTCTTCAAAATAACAGAGAAAAATCTCAAGTTCTTTAACACTATTCAAATAGAGTTAACCATCTTGTATTCACCAGCACAGCATATCAATCTCATGCCGCCACCAAAGGATGGAACAATACAATGGTAAAGGAGGATCAGGCGCATGACGTCATCAAAAAATAATACTTCAATATTAAATTACCCAGTGGTCCCACAGATCTCAAACTTGATATATACCATATGTACAATATACTCTCACAGTATATATATAAATTATATTTTTAATATTCATAGAATAAGCAGGACAGAAAAACCTGTCCCGCAGAAAGTCAAACAAATCTCAATATAATCAAAACCAGTCAGTAAGTCATCAAAATGAATAGTCCATCATGATCTTAGCAATATTTCTGTGTTTTTAAACATATACATCCACATCAATATACAAAAGTTTTCAAGTAACAATGTTTTAAAGACGCTAGAATTCCAGAGAAAAAATTCGATTTCCAACTACGTAGCATTCACCGCCATTGAAGAGAAACAACATGGAATCACAGATTCACTTAACATTAGCAGATTTTCCAAATGTTTAAACACAATTCATACCTTATTCACACTACTTTAAAGCAAAACTTTACTACCAGTATAAACTACTAGTTACAGAGATTCCTTCAGTAATAATTATACACATGTCCTCTACTTCATATCTATATAATCACCATCTATAATCACAACCCAAAAACACGTACTTCTAGTCAGCCGCCATTGTTGGAGCACAATTAATATATTAAATTATTTTTTTCTGATTTGTTTTTCCAGGTGGCCAAAGATTGGTTACTCCCTGCTAGCAAGCTTTCTGGCTGTGAATTGTCTAGCCAATTTCTTCATCACCTATAAATTTGACCTGATTCCTGGTCTTGTCAGCCACTTCGAAACTGCCAGCGATGTGGCGATCCTTATGGAAAGGTGAGTTTTTAAAGTGTTTGCTATTCTTGAACTAATGTCATGTGCGTTCCATAGAACTTTTTCCAGGAGAGAGGCAAACCTAGAGATCCTATAACACAAGCTGGCCTATGGCCTCCATGTTGAATCACAGAGAGAAACGCGACAAGAAGTGGAATACAGCACCACTGATCTCCAAAATCTTCTTTACTGGTCTCAGTCGAAAGTGCTTGTTATGGTTCTAAATGTTCGTTTAACAAATATATTTAGTTTACGACTCCTAATGTAATAATTTGTGACAGTTTGGGGTTTAGATAGTTTAGGGGATTGCAACAAATCTAAATTAACAAAAACAATTTAGCAGTTTAGAGAATTGTTTTAGGATATTAATGTGTGCCGGTTCCTGAGTTTATTTTAGCTTAGACATTATAGAAAAGGGGGATTGTTGAAACTTCGGAAGGCGCTGCAAACGCGCTTAGTAACCCTGTCTGCCCATCCCTTTACTTATACTTTCAAAGACGCTTGGGGAATGTGAACGAAGGGAAGGTGATAACATCCAACAAGGGAAGGCTTTGCAATAGTTCTCTCGGATTGCAATCTTTCATGTCCTATCTTGTAAAGGACCATGAATAATGATAAAACGCCGCGGCTTTCATCTGCTAAGTGAGAGGGGGCGCCACAATAACAATCTGAAGTTGTCATGCAAACGTGCTCTACTGACGTGTATTATTTACATTTTAGTGTGAAAATATTATCCTTTTCAGTTATTATTATTATTATTAAATAATACCTGAGAAAGCAACAAGATATGCACAGCCGTTAGACTGTTACGTCTTCAATCCTTATAAGGCATTTGTAAAACGTATCGAAGACTACAAAAAAATTCAAGCTGCATGCATTGAAGGGGTCCATATTGAAGACATCGATGAATTTTGAACCAACATCGATGAAGACGCCAACAGAAAGTTAAATGACAGATTATTTTAAAAATGCATTCATTTGTGTACAATTAACTTCACGCTGACATATTTCAAGATATGGTAATATATTCTTGGAAAAAAGCTGGATATTCTATTGAAAAACACATTTCAAAATTTAGCAAGGTAATGGCAACTGTATTTAATATTGGTTCAGCAACTTGATTCATTGTAAATTGCAATGATTATGCATTTGTTAAATGTGCACATTGCAACGTTTTCATTTGTATTGATCATACATTTAATCATTCCCATTCATAATTTCAAACTTACAAAGAATTTAAATCATTCATTATTTTACAGATTTCATTTGCTTTGACTTTCATTGTAATACAGTCAATAGTTTTGTTGATTAGTTCAGTTTTGGTTTCCAAAAATTTCAGCCTTTGTCTTTGTTGTGTTTGATCAACCGTTACGACCATGTCTTGGCAGTTGTTTAGCTAATTAATAAGATATAAATTATATTAGTAATACATTTATCGTTTACTACTTACCATTATTGTCCATTTTATTTCGAAATAATAATAATAATTGAAAAGGATAATATTTTCACACTAAAAGGTTAATAATATACGTTAGTAGAGCACGTTTGCATGACAACTTCAGATTGTTATTGCGACACCCCCTATCACTTAGATGAAAGCCGTGGCGTTTTATCATTATTCATGGTCCTTTACAAGATAGGACATGAAAGATTGCAATACGAGAGAATTATTGCAAAGCCTTCCCTTGAAAGAGATGTAGAATTTCAATCTATAGTGAATGTCAAGAGTAGAGTAAATTAGTTATTTGTGGTTATGTATTGCTTGGATTATTTGCTACCAGCATGAATTTCTAATTGACGACATGGTGTCGAATAAGCGGGAACCTTCATTATTTTATAAGAAGAACCCCACTTGATTCTAGTTCCTTACTTGTATTTAAGCTCATCTCGTCCGGCGCTTAATTTCTATATTTTTTTTAGGTTCGGCGTATATTATGATAAGTTATACGTAAAGCCATACGCAAGAATAGGTCCTTACCTGTTTGGAATGTTTACTGGATACATTGTGTACACAAGGAAAGTAAATAAGACGTCTCGGCATAATTGGGTAAAGTATTCCTGCATTTTGTTTTGTGATGAATGTTCTTGGACGTACACAGTATGGGATGGATGTTTCTAATCCATATATGTAATAGTTTACAGGAAAAGGGTCCAGTTATCAGTCATTTTACTTCTGTCTTAACGTGATTTATACCCATTATATAGACAACTGTATCCTTTTAAGTTTATATGGATTTCTTTCAGTAGCCACAGGCTTCGAAAAGTACAAGAAACGTTTTCATTATGCCCTGTCTGTTTCCAATACTGAGAATTAAATTTTTTCTATCAACCGGAGTTGGAGAAAAAAGACGGGTAAGAAAACGAGAAACCATAAGTTACACATAAAATGGTTTAAAAGAAAATAAAACAAGGTTTGCACCAAAGGGTTTAAAGTCAGCTAACTTTGCTATCAACCAACACTTTTCAAACTGAAATCTGATGTTTTCAACCTAGAAAACTTCAAAATCCTATATGAAAAATCGGAGAATTTTACTATGCTATTTCACTGGCATCCCAGCAACTATTTTCTTTAAATAGACATGAAAAAATGATAGAAGCTACTTTGAGGATGAAAACATTCTCTAGATTTTGTATGTTTCATATATGGATTCATTAGACAAATTAATTCACATTCTTATTAATTCTAACTTTACGTGCAGAAATAATTCCATGGCAATCAAGATTCAATGTATTTTGAATAGTGTATCTGTCTCTGTGTTGCAGATTACTCTGGGACTTGGTTGGGCAGTGACCTCAAGCATCACCCTGACCTGTCTGTTTGGCTTGTATGGTAAGAATCCCTCTCTGCTCGCCAGAAGCTTCTATAACTGCTTCAGCCGCTCTTTGTATGGGGCAGGTCTCTCATGGGTCATTTATGTATGCCTCATTGATCAAGGAGGTAAGGGATCACTTTGACGCACTCAATATTACCAAAAATATCACTTTCATGATCTAACTTCAGTGTCGCCTACCATTTTAAAAGGATTTTAATCGGCGGTTGTAGCTAACCTTTATTACTTTCCTTATATACATAATGTATAAGGAAAGTATTGTGACGGGGTCGAAAATTCGAATTCGAGTTTTCGACGGGAGAGCACGTTTCAAGCATCCCTAATCACGAATCAAACATTTTTGAGGTGATGTCTGTGTGTGTGTGTGTGTGTAAAAGTATGTGTGTGTGTGTGTGAAAGTATGTGCGTGTGTGTGTCAGTGAGTTTGTGGAGACGATAACTGACGAACGAATGGACCCATTTGAACGAAATTTGGTACAAAAATCACAATCCATAAACACTGGAATTATTGTTTTTATGCGCAATCGAATGTTCAGAACCCCCCTAAATTTTCGAATGAAATTTTGAAAAAATCGTCAAAAAATCAATCCGCTAATAAAGTTACGCAAATAGACATTTCTTATGTAATTTTCCATTAGAAAACGATTGACATACATTTTAGAACGCTAATACGAACCGTTCTTGAGATATTGCACATTTTTTTTTTAAATTATCAAAAAGTTATATAAAATAAAAAAAAATATTTCCTATTGAGAAACCTGTTCACTTTTCATATGTAATACCATGCGATACATTGGGTGACACCATTCTCGTGGAACTAGCTCGTTCCATTCAGGAAAAAATATACTTTGAGTAATACTTTTGTATTAGAATGCAAATAAGACATTTATCTGCTGTAAGAATAATTTATTTCTCCGTCCATAACGCTTGGCGAGATTTTGGCGGCGAATTTGGCGAAATGTCGCCAACTTGCCGACATTTTTAATTGTTGCCAAATTAACAAAAATCTCGCCAAATGGATAAAAATGACGCTAAATCAATGAAACTGACGACTCATTGAAGAAAATTCAATATCTTGGAAAGAATATAAGTATCTACTATAAGAATAACATTTGTTTAAACTGTAAAAGTAATCAATTCATTGCATTATATAAGGAAAGTCATGTGTTGCCCACATCAGATTTCTTTTCATATAGAGAAAAAGATGAGAGAACGGGAAGAACAATCTGCGAAACATTCTTTTTAACATTAGTTTAACATATAAATTATTTGGCCTGAGTTTCCGTCGTCAAGTTAAACTCTTCACGACGGAAACTCCACTAGAACACTCCACTAGATAGGTTTGTTCCCAGAAATGAAATGAAAAGGGACTGAAGTGAAATTATAGAGCTTCGTCACTCCGGATGGGGAGGATTACTGGATACTTTGAAATGGGGGAGGCAGGGACATGCACTAAAATATATTAAAATATATAATTTTAAATAAATTGCTCTGTTAATATATTTTAATTGAAGCATAGCGGGGTACGAGCGGAACTTCCTTGCCATCGACTCGAATGTATTTCTGTTGCTGACACTGTTCCTCAACGACTTGCTCAAAAATTGAAAACATATATAACATGTATTTACCAAATTAGAGGTCATGCCGAAACACGAATTCTAAGAGATCTCTTCTGCTTAAAGACACTGCATTATAGGTCACCATTTCTTAATAACAATCTGTTGCAAAAAAATATATATATGCACCCATAAAAATTTGAGCTACAGCCGCGAAACCGACATGCAGTTTTAAGTTGTAAAATGTTATACATGTAGTAAAATGTTGTTTTAAGAGTTATGCAAATGATCAAACTGTAGACAGCAATGATGTTATAGAGCTTATGCAACGCGCATGAGAACAACACATCGTGAAGCATTTAAAACGACCGGTGTTCTCTCGCGGGTAATTAGAGCTGGATTTTCTGCTTTGGTACTGCAAGCTGTGTACGAAGATACCTTTGAGATATCAAGGGATACTATTCAGAGAGGACTAACATAGGGTGATATTAGGTGTCCACATACATTAAAGCACCTACCACTGCCCCCTCAACATAAGTAGAGTCGTCTGCATTGGTTCCGAACTCTGTCAGCCTGGACAGTGTAAGTTATCTTTAGCGACGAATCCCACTTCTCTCTCAGTACTGATGGCCGTCGTATACGTGTATGGAGGAGGATTGGACAGCATTCCGATCCCGCATTTGCTGTCGAGCGACACACGATCATCACACGTTGTATGACAGTCTGGGGAGCCACATCATAGGATATCCTATCTCCTTTATTTCTGCTGCAAACCAATCTGACGGCTTGCTTGTACGACGATGATATTCTGCATCCGAGGATGCCAAGCCACCCAGGTTCTATTTATCAACAAGACAATGCTCGGTCCCATACTGCCCGACTTTCTCAACAATGTTTTCTATTATTTAATGCATTCCCATAGCCATCCAGGTCCCCAGATCTATCAAAAACAGAACACGTTTGGGACATGCTGGGACAGCAATTGCATCCTTCTTCTTCGACCCAGATTGTCCGCCCTACACCTACCCGATGGTGTAAAGCATCTGTTCGGACGGCCGGAAATAGCCACCCAATTTAGACCGTACCCCAGTGGGAGAGGCATCCATAAGGACCGGACCCTCCTTCCCCTATCACCAACCTTTCGAACGGACTTACGGCCCCATATGTTTAACGTGATCGTACTCCGCGTGAACACGACGACAGTTTGGGCAGAGACAGGAATCGAACTCGGGTCGCATTGCATCTTTCTCTGAATACAGCTGAATTAACTGACCTGTTGCAACATTTGTGGAAGAATCTTACACAGAGGAACATAAGTAACTTAATTGACTCTATGCAACACCGAATATCGGCTTGTATAGCTGCCTGGGGAAGATTCTCTTACTAAAATGTCATCTTGTTGCCACCTTTTCTTAATAACGCTTTTTTTTCTCCCCCAAATTCTAATCATTTGCATATCGCCTCAAACGGTACATGCCGAGTTTCGCAGCTGTAGCTCAATTTCTTATGGGTGAATATATATTTTTTGCAACAGCCTGTATTTCTATATTCATGAAGGGTAACCACGCTTCATTGCTAACCATTCGTGTTTTGTGGATCGATCGAGGACACAGGTTTAAAGAACGAAATTACTTTTATACATAAATTAACAGAGACAACACACTGAATCACAATTAACACAACTCATCTAAAAACATAGTATTTCTAATATTTCACACACATCAGGTTGCACGTTTAACATTATACAAAAGCAACAATCTAACACAGCCTGTTTCCCCTCCCCCCCCCCTGGTTCTGCTCTGCTCTGCCGGTCACTCAAGTTCTTAAAATATTTGGCGCGCATGTCCAGTTCGTGCCATGTTGAAACGGTTTATTCCCACTTCATCTCTTCCCATTTCGTCCCTCGCGCTACCCTTTTTTAAAATAGTAGCATTTCATCCCTTATCCAATGTACACCTGTTTCTCACCCTTTCTCCCAACTGAGAAGGGTGCAAATGACTCCCTTAGGGGATGAGTTCCGAAGAGCTCCGAGGAGAACAAATTAAAAATATTGCTTGTAAATATGTTGTTTGGCGTTATTTAAATATATTTAAATAATTTAGATAGAGTAAATCCTGTCTTTTCAGATATCCCTATGAAATGGATAGTTATAATTGTTTTGTAGTACCATGAATATATATGTTTATGTAGTGGTTGTTGTGCAAACCCTTAATTGACGAACAGAATCCAAAACTTTTTAACCTATCACCTTCTCTAGTATTGTAATGTACTCTCTAGTAGCAAAAGTATTATAACTTAGTCAAACATTATAATTCCAATTTTTGACCGCTTTACAAGTTTGAATTTCAATATAACGTTATTAGGGTCATATATTTGTATATAGTAAGTGTATACAGTAGCATAAGCAAAGGGGGGGGGGGGGTTAAGAGTCATACCTCTTCTTGCTTGAAAAATTACATAAACGAAACTTAGTATTTTCAACATCCCAAGATCATGGCTATGTGTATGTGTGTGTAAAGGCCTTACAAAGGCCTTTACACACACATAGACATAGCCAGGACACCTTTACACACACATAGACATACGTAAAGGCCGTGTGTCAAAAATTCAGCTTCACTTTCACCCCACCCGACAGAGTCAATGCTTAAACCCGGCCCGAGCTCGAAGAACTTTACAGGTGTAGAACCCGAGCCCGGCCTAGCTATGTTCAAAGACCATTGAATCTCGGCCCGGTCCGGCCCGAAATAATTTATATTCAAATGTGCTAAACATCTGAATTTGAAAGGTTTGAAAAACGCAGAATTTTTTTAAAAACACAACCCACCCGAATTTTATTGGGCTTTGTTGGGTTTTAGTGGGTATTTTCCAGAAACTCTTAAACTTTGATTTCCTCATATATGTTGTACCTAAATTGATCATTTACTAGTGAAAGCTGGGGAACATTTGTGGAAAATGTTGAGTGTAAATTTGTAAAAGTAATTAATAATGTAACTAGTTTTCAAAATATTCTTCAAACTCAGACCAAGTTCGGGAACTGGAACTTGCGAGCCAAACCAGTAAAAATCTGAAATTTTAGCCCATGCGAATAATTAAAAAAATATTACATCCGACTTTTTTAGCCATTTTTATACGAAATTCCATATTGAAACTTTTAAATTCAGAAAAGTAAAAAAATAAAGAATTTAGTAGTTATGAAATAATTAAATAATTTAGTAGTTATGAAAAAGAAAACATAATGATGAAATTTTAACATGATAATGATGAGTTCATATTACTTGATAAAATAACTTAAAAAATGACCGAAATATTGCGATCAAGATAATTTAGAAATTGCTTATAAATAATTAAACAATAAAACAGAAATTTAAATGAATAAAAAATCACCTAAAGTTATCGCTTAAATTAAAGAAAAATTAGTAGCCTGCAGTCTTAATAATAATAAAAGCAAAATTTTATATCAAATGGTCATTCAACTTAGAAATACAAAAAAATGAAATGCCAATATCAAAAAATTTGAAACAAAGAAAATGACACGCAAAATCGGAAATAATTGGTGATTTCAGTAAAAAATAAAACCTGAAAAATTCTAGAATGATCAAGTAGGGAAGGGAATTTAAAATTGCTTCACAAGTATTTAAGTGCTTTAAGGTAAGTGACATTTTTAGGATGTCCTGAAAAAAAACTGAATAAAACAAATTATAAATCAAGAAACTAGATTTCCTATTGAACATTTTGTCGCTTACTATTTACATTTATCTCTTATATTTACAAATATATTTCGAGTGAAAATAAGCAAAGTGAAGCAAATCATTGCTCGGACAAAAACTGTGATCTTTTCGAAAAAATATTTAAATATTGAAATCATTTTATATAATCATAATGTGCACTATATTTTCCTTTTCAACAAAATAAGTAAAAAAATTGTTTACATATTTAACTAATAGGTTTGGAGATATAAACGTCCAAAGGATTTATATTTATCGTACAGCTTCGATTAAGATATCTAGTATTTTAACAATAAAAACTATAATACTGTTCTGGAGTAATATAATCTCATAAAATAAAACTGCACAATTTAATGTCCAAAGAAAATAATGTTGAGCTTTTTTATCACTTATCAATTATTAATGTTATGACAATTAGCTAATTCTTTAAAATGTCACTCATGGCATTTTTGAAAGAACTCTGAACGTTTCTTTGAGACAGAGGCACATTTGTTTGTAATGAAAAAATGACCTAAATGTCAAAGATATTGTCGAATCGAAGGCAGATTGGGAAATTGCAAGTAAATTATTCTAAATAGAAATGAAAAATGTTTGTTCGGACAATTAGAAAAATATGTCAATGATTGTTAACCATCTTCGTGAGAAAAATTTTCAGGTTGTTCATTTTTCGAGATTTTCATTCTATGTTGTCTTCATTAGCAATATTAACAATAAAAAAAAATTTATGAAACCTACCCATCAGTCATTTTAAATAGGGTGCAGTATACGCGACCTTCATTTTACTACACTAAATATTGAGTTTTGTATAGCGAGAATAGAGAACTTCCTTTTTGGAGCTTTAATTTAATTATTGTAATAGAATGTTTTGAATAACAATGTCATTTAGAATTCTATAGGAATGTGCACCTGATGGTAAATTTTAAGTTTCTTTATAATGTATTTTCAATACGAAAACGGGAATACTGCTAGTTATGTATAAAATAGATTTAGACGAACATAGATCTTCCCAAAGGGAAATTATCTTTACTGTATATTTTTTTAACAAAGTAAAGTCATTCCAAATGGAACGGTCGCAAGGGGAACAAATCTCAATCCCTCCAACAGGCGAGGAGGGCTGTGAAGAGAAGAGACTATTGGGGAACGCACACAGTTTCCCCCTCTACCAACAGGTGAGGACCTCAAGGTAATTAGGAGGGGTGCAAACAGGACGAAATGGGAATAACAAGAGACGCAGGATAAAATGGGAAGAGATCAAATGGGACATCACCGTTGAAACAGCTCATGATTTGCATAACACAATTATATACCCACTACAATTTAATTTTGCTTTCATAACTTTTAGAATTATGAACATTAATTTTCAGATAATTTATTCATTATATTTTTTGCATGTATTTCTCTCAATTTAATATTCACTCTTTATTCATTCTATTAACTTAGACTGCCGAAGATGCGTTTTTAATGAGCAAATATTTCCACAGGCTTTGTGAACAGCATCCTGTCGCACAAGCTGTTTATACCTCTCTCTCGGTTGACCTACGTAGCCTACCTCATACACCCCATGGTCCTCATTTTATTTTTCAAAACCATGACCACTATTTTACAGTTTTCACATGCACATGCGGTGAGTATGAATTATTTTTTTTAGTTTGTATCCTATCCAATGAATTGTCGGGGTCAATCCATTACATTTAGCAAACAAACTATGAAAAACTTTTAATTTCTTTGAAATTTAAAAAATTGGAAGTTTAATTCATTTTATAATAATATCTCGGAATCGGCTTAGCTGAAGACGAACGAGGTCTTGAGCAGGGAAAAGTTCAGTCTTTCAACTTCTAGTTCTGAATTTTAGCTCACTCTTTTTCCAAAATGTCTCTCCTCCTGCGTCGAAAGTGGATCAGAAGTTCAAAAGTCCTCAGATGGTAAATATAAGTACCGCATGTTCGTCTTTTATCATGCAGCAAAAAGAATGCTTTAAGATAAATCTCCTTATTTCCCATTTACAACTTATACATAGGTTAAGAGGTCTAATCCTTCACGGCAACCTGGGGCTTAATACCGATATTAAAAAGGAGCCCAATCAAAATTTCAATTTCAGAGATGAACCAGCCACGGGAAAACTGTCAACGGAGCTCATCACAGGACAGCGTCCCTAAATTACCTGCCAAGCAAAGACTCCAGTCGCCGACGGTTCGAGGTGGTGGGTGACATTAAAAAAATCAGGCCCACCCCACCACTTGGAAAAGCTCAGTTTTGCAACAGTGGTGAAATCCCGTCCAAGGAACATGCCACTTCGGAAAACAAGATAATTCATCATCTTACGACACAAAAGATTTGTGAAAATGTTGGTCCGGCCAAGCACGGTAGGATCAGCAGCATGTCACGACTCTGTAGCATAACCATTATATAATTTGCTAAATTTCCAAACCACACTTTTTAAAGTGTTACATTTTGAGATTTCATTCGATATTGACACTCTTTGTTTCCTCTAAAAAAGCAATCAGGTAAAAAAAAACTAAGACTCGGTTCTATAAATTCTCCTCAGAAATTGAATGAAAAAAAAATGGCCTATGTTTTAAATTTTAATAAGAGACACTAAATTGATTGACTGATAGGATGATTGGTGACACATCGAAATGATCGAGCACTTCCACTATGTCTCTGGCAGATCACGGACGTAAACTCCCAGGTCGTCCCTGCCAGTGGAGATTAATCTGTTTAGAATCTTGGTTTCGATGTCATTTGATCCGTCTCAGCTTCGAGACCGAGGAAAAAATATAAAATTTCGGATATTCGAATTGGGGGGGTTGACGATGTGAAGAAATATCCAAATTACTCAAACCCACTTTTCAAAATAATGGAGCACTTTCACTTGAGCCAGAATCTCGGTTTGGGTCTCAGAAGTAATAAACACGCAATCTGATATATTTTTGCTGCCTATCCAGAAAAATTAAACAATAAAATTATTCTGCAGCGCGCTGAAATAAGATTTAATATTCGATCCGACTCAAATTCCAGGTTAAAGGAAAAATCTGATACTTAAGAATTCAAATTAGGGGTCATGATGCAAGGGGATATTTAAAAAACTCAAAGCCACTTGAATTAATGATCAAGTAGTTCCACTCCAGCTAGAATCTTGGTTTGGATCTCATTCGAAACGTCTCATATTCTAGATCAAAGAAGAAAAAATCTAATATTTTAAAATCTTTGAGTTAGGGTGACGGTGCGAGGGAATAATATGAAAACTCAAAATCGCTTTGTTATCGCTTAACGTTCGTGCACTTCCAATCAGTTTCGATCCGTCTCATCTTCCAGGAATCTAGGTCAACGAAACATTCTGTATTTCGAAAATTCGAATTGGAGGGACAATGTGAAGAGGTATTCAAAATAATATTAAAATTATTGAGTACTTCCAAGCTGGCTAAAATCTTGGTTTGGGTCTCATTCGATCGGTCTCAATTTCCAGATAAACGAAAAAATCGAATATTGGAATGCGAGCTGACGATTAAAATGGATTTTCAAAAATTCCTTTTTATCATCACGCTCTTTGGGTCTCAGAAGTAATAAACACGCAATCTGATATATTTTTGCTGCCTATCCAGAAAAATTAAACAATAAAATTATTCTGCAGCGCGCTGAAATAAGATTTAATATATTTTCCCATTTTACATGTTAACAGAGTTATAAAATGTGTATCATCTTTATGCTTGCTTTTTAAAAGTTGTCAACAACTTAGGTGGATATCATTTAATTTATTTTATTTTATTTTATTCAATTTACGTGGCACCTACAGATGAAATCCAGTTACAGTAGCCACACAAGGAATTAAAAAGTACAGAACATAGGATACAAGAATACTAAGTAGTAAACATGTCAAGCCCATTGAAACAAGCTTTTTTTGAACAGGCAGGAGTCAAGTTAAATATATCAATATCAGCACAATAAGTATTATATAGATCAACAAATTTATAGATAGAATAGCATTTAATGTAGTTGTGTTTAACAGTAGTATTGTGAAAATGAGTTTTTTTCTTAGTATTATTGACAGGTATGTGAAATTCCAGGCAAGAAAGTAAAATAGGGCAATCAATAGTATTATTTAAAACCTTATAATAAAACAAGAGGCAGGACCAGCTTCTTTTTTTAAGAGACATTATACTATATTTCTGTCTGAGTTCCCTTGTATGCATATCATAAGGATAATAGCCAGTCAATCTGTAATCAATAGTACGTAATAGTTTATTTTGCACGATTTCTATCCGTTGAGAATGCAGATTGTAAACAGGGTCCCAAATCATTGCACAATATTCCAAAATTGGTTTAACAAGGGTATTATAAATACAAATAATCGTATCAGAACTGGCAAAAACACGAGATCGTCTTAAGGTCTTTGGTAACCAAGTCTTTGGTAGGCTCTTTTAATAATATCATCGATATGTCTCTGAAAGTTAAAAGTATCATCGAAGTGACACCTAAATCAATAATATGAGTACATCGAGATAGAGATGAATGATTTAAAATATAATTGTAATTAAGAATATTATGGATCCTAGCAATGCTCATAACATAGCATTTATAAATATTTAAATGGAGTTTATTTAGTACAGACCAGTTATACAGTTCATCTAGATCTCTCTGCATCAGTTCACAATCAGTTAATGAGTTGATTTTCATATAAAGCTTCAAATCGTCTGCAAACATAAGACATTTAGCCGTTTTAAAAATCCGGGGGAATTTCATTAATAAAAATTAAAAAAAGGAGTGGGCCCAGATTAGAACCCTGAGGAACACCAGAGGAATTGCTGTATAGTCTAGAGTTAACACCACAGTACTTTACAGAATACAGTCTATCTGAAATATAAGAGTATAACCAAGTCGACAAATAAACACTAAAACCGCTAGTAATCAATTTACGGGTTAATAACCGCAGATCGATGTGATCAAAAGCTTTAAAGTCAGTATAAATAACATCAAGTTGTCTCTTGGTTTTAATAGCATCAACAATATCACTGGTAAGACAAGCTAAATTAGTTACAGTTGATCGTCTTGGCATAAACTCATGCTGGTACGGAGAAATCCATTGCTTAATTTGGGAAAAGATCCTTTCATGTATAACACATTCAAAAACTTTTGAAAAAGGGGAAAGAATGGTAATAGGCCTGTAGTTAGAAATATCATGCTTGTTTTTCTTTTTATGTACAGGAATAATTTGACCATATTTCCAGACATTGGGAAAAGCCATAGTTTTAATCGAAAGATTAAACAAAATAAGCAAAGGGTAAGTTAGAGTCAGCACAACCTTTGATAATGAAAGAAGGAACATCATCACAGCTTAAAGACTGGCTGGATTTTAACTTCTTTAAGGCTTTGGCAACATCATTTTCAGTAATATATTTAACCTTAATTAAGTCAATGTTATTGAGTTCACAATACTTGGTCAGCAGTTCAAAATCAACAGGTTGGCTACTTTGGATATAAGCAGATTCAAAGAAATCAGCAAAGCAGTTTGCAATATCATTAACAGTAGAATAATCAGTATTATTATAGCTCATTGTTGAGCTCCCATGACTACCAGGCGAATCACCTTTACAAAAATTCCAGAAAGCCTTAGGGTTCTTATTGAGTTCTTGTTCCATGATATCAACATGATTGGTAAAATCAGTTTTGATTCCATCTTTCACAGATTTGCGTAGTCTATGAAATTCCTGTAGATCACTTATATCACCACCTCTAATAGATTTTTTACGATACTTTTTTTTTTAATTTAATATTATGGATAGTGCTAGAAGAATACCACGATTTATATCTTCTCTTAGTAGGAATATATTTTGATATACATAAGTCAAATACCCCATAGACACAATCATAAAAACTCGATATAGCATCATTAACATTTGTATATGTATTTAGGAAGTTCCAGTCTGTATTATAAAAGTAATCATATAGCATAGGATAATTGGCCTTTCTACAGTTATATTTCATATTATTATTAATTCTATGATTTCTGCTCACCTTCTTAATCAATATAGTTCCCTCCAGAACAGGATGGTATGGATCCTCTTTAACGAAACTGAAAGTAGAATGTTCAGTAATGATCTGTTTATAGTTAGTCAGGACAAGATAAAGAATTTTGCCATATTTATTACAAACAGTGTTTAATTGATCAAGATTTAGGAACTGCATAAAGTTAGAAACAGCATACTCAACTTGAGTGTGGCCAGACAGGGTACCAGTATTGGAATGGTTGAAATTGACAGATGAAAGATTTAATGACCGTTGCCATTTCGAACATCATTATTTTGATTGTGAAACAAGTAGGATATATTTTGTATTCCTTAAAATTTATATATTATACGATACAAATACTTATTTTCCTTCTTCTATTTCAGATTTTTCTATATTTTGGCATTATGGTCGTGACTTATGCACTATCCTTCCCTGTTGCTTTGATATTTGAATCTCCGTTGATATTATTGGAAAAGATGATAAGGAAGCGCTTCAGCAAGGAGCAAAAATCCGGAGACTGATACCTACATTACTATTGACTGATATTACATTGTGTCCAGTTTTGCTGTAAAAATTTATAAATAAATATAAAAAACTGTGATCTTGCTGTTGTTGCTTTGATGTTTGAATCTCCGTTCATTTTACTGGAAAATATAATAAAAAAGGGCATCAGCAAGTAATGAAAATATGAAAACCGAATACAACATTCCACGACGCTGGAATAGATTTTGCTACAATAATTCATAAATAAATATAAAATGCCGTGATTTGTAGCCTTGCTGCTTTGATATTTCTATCTCCATTGATGTTATTCGAAAAGATAGTAGCATCAGTAACCAACAAAATACTAATGCCTGATTCCTACATTCCATTGTGTTTAATTTAGCTATAATAATTTATAAATAAATATAAAATGCTGAGACTATAGCCTTGCTAGTTATTTTGATATTTGTTGATAAAGATGATAAGAAAGAGCATCAGCAAATAACAAAATTATGGAGATTGATTCCTACATTCCATTGTGTCTAGTTTTGCTGTAATAATGTATAAATAAATATAAATAACTCTGACTTATGGACTAGTCCTCTCTGTTAATTTGATAGTTGAATCTTCATAATATCATTGAAAAAGACGATAAGAAAGAGCTTCAGTAAGAAACAACAAGAAAGATCAATCATGCTTAAAGCATTGATTATGAAACACTTTCCAACAGCAATGCAATTTTATTTAAACATGTCTAAAATGCAATACATTCCTCGGTAATATTTTAAAACTTATCACAATACTACATTGATTTATTATATTTGAAAACTTAAACCTTCATCTAAAAAAATGAACTTCATTCAAATGACGGCAATGAAATATAAATTGCCTGGTTTAAACATCTCTAAAATGTGATATATTACTCGATAATAATTTTAGAATTATCATAATACCACGATAATTTATTATATTTAAAAACTTCATCGAAAACAACTGAAATTCATTCAAACAACGTCATCAAAAAAAAAATAACACGCCTGGCTCTCTCTAAAAAAGCAGCATTTCATTCATGTCATTCATCACAATACTATAATAATTTATTTTATTTAAAAATTAAGACCATGGAGCTACAAGTAATTTAACTCTATGCTTAAAACTTCATCGCAAAAAATCGTCCTTCTCTCGGTAAAGTCAATGAATATTTCTTTCATATCAGCTATGCAGACTCCATGATCTAAATTCTTTTGCGTTAAAAAAATACAGCAATTTCTATACAACTCATCCTACATATTTTGTTGTTTACATTTTACATAAGTGAAAAAATAGGCTTCGTTGTAGAAATAATCAAATTTGGATGAGCATGTAAACTCATATTTATTGTAATTGCGTTGATTTAGTATGTAGATGCACAGAATTTAAACCAAAATAAAGTGGTTTTAGAACGGATACAACACTCAATATGAAATAAAAAGAACTTTAGAAATCACGATTTTGAGACAAGATGGATGCCATATATCATTTTGAAGTGGATCACGTGATACTTTCATATCATGGTCGCGTGATCGTTTCATATAAGAGGTGTTATTATATGAAACTATTTTGAAGTTATTTTTATTTTAAAAACTACTGAATATATTTCGCTGATTTTTTTTTATATATTTTATGGAATAATTTGAATATTATCTAAAAATTTCGAAGCAATTTGTGAATTTTAAATCCGCTTAAAAAATGTTTGAAAAATTAGGTCCCATAGGGCTCAATGTATTTCATTTTTTCAACCCGGGTTCAATCCAAAACTAATTGGGTGATATTATTCATTTATATTCCCATAGGTCCTACGGACCGTCTGAACAACATACTAAAATTTCATTTTGATTAAGTCATTTTTACGGCAGTTATCGTGCTAACAGACAGACAGAATGAACAAAGTCATAAACACTTTTCAACTTTGTTGTAAAGTGATAACAAAGTCATAAACACTTTTCAACTTTGTTGTAAAGTGTTAAAAAGCCAAAAACTGATACATCCTGTGACATATGCTTTTTTAGTAATACATTCCATGCGCATATGCATAAAATAACTATAGAAGAAATAGTATTTTTGTGTTTACATCTGATCAGGACTGACTATAGACGGGAGCTCATACCACTCAGAAACGTCTTAAGAGTAGTCAGAGTATACAATTATAAACTTGTCTGATACGGATTGCAGCAAACAATTGGTATTATTTGCTCGTGTCGTTCGTTCTATCTTAAATTGAAACAGTACCACATTAACTCTTGAGTTGAGGTGGTAAGGCTAGCACCTCATTCTCGAGTTTTTCACCCATTTTCCAACACTCTCAATGGCGTCAGATGGTGAAAATGATCACATTATTTGAGCTCGCATGCTTTGTCCACTCTTATCATATCGATGAAATGCTGGGGCCAAGGAAAATCCCATCGATTTTTTTTTATTATTCTTTTAAAGGAAAAGGTTCATATGATTGGTTCACAAAGAAGAGGAAATTAAATATAAGAGAGAATCCAGGATAAATATTGGTAGGAAACCACCCATTTACATAAACGACCCTGATGTCATGGGTCGTGTTTATTATTTTCTCTATAATATATAAATTGCAATGTATAGGGAAGCATTGGAATCGTGTCGAAAATCGAAACTCAAGTTTCGAGGGATCTACGCGTTTTGAACACCCTAGAATACGACAAAACTATTTTTAGCGGCGTGACGTCTGTGCAGTGTATGTATCCACTCTAACTTAACTAATGGATCCAATTTCATAAAAATGGATAGGTAAGTAAGTCACTTATGGGTCACTCTGGTGCTTATTAAATTTTGGTACGATTCATTATTCGGCCAATAATTATCAGTGTTATTTTGTGCCATTAAACTCACATTAATGAATTGTGAAAGGAATAAAGAGAAAATGACTTTGAGTCTGTAGAAAAAGTCATGTGTTCCCCACATCGGAGTTTTCATTTTATTGAATTCTCAAGTTATTTTGAGTGATTGCAGATTATACTATTCACAAGGCTTGAACCTGCATGAAAAGAACTGCAACAATAGCCATCACATCCCTTCGTCCTTTTGATTACTTATTAAGAAAGTAAGTAGGTGAAGCATGTAAAGTACGACGCATTTTGTATTGCCTGAAATTCTGAAAATGTTTCGACAATATTTTGAGTTCCTCGGCGAGACACATATATCTGACTACATCGTTACCAATATATACCATGTTTTTTCGCTTTCCGAATAACGCCTTGTAAATCTCGTTAACTAAGCGGTAGATGTGTTATGACGTCACATGCTAATCAGATTATTGTAAAGCTGTTGCTTGGATTATATTCGGATTAAATTACAGTTAAATCAAGATTAAAATATCTGATATGTGCAGCACATGACTTTTCTTACAGCCTCAAACCCATTTTCTTATCATTATTTTTTTTATTTATTTATTTCATGCATTAAATTGAGTTTGATTGCAACAATTTAGCGCGATTTTCAGAAACACCAGTTCCTTCCTTTTTTTTCAGATTTTTAAAAACATCGACCGAAACTATTGTTACAGTTTTCATCTTCACACCGGCTAAAAAATCGAAAAATTCCCTTTTTTAAATGGAATAGAAGAATAGTATAAATAGAAGGATTTTCGTGAATTTTTAATATACCGGGTGATTCAAAATTTCGGAGCAAAAGTAAAACGCTATAAAAAAAAATATCTATGGGTCAGAGAGGCATGCGGTTTGCAGATTAATATTCACCGTGGTGGGGGATTTTGTGTGGCAAGAAAAAAACTAGTTCAAATTCTCGACACTCGGGGGGCTGAATCCATGGAGTCCAATAAAGCAATGGAGGTGACTTATGCATGGAGGTGATTGCACATATGACTGGCCTGCGAGATCCCCAGATTTTACACCCCAGTGATTTCTCGTTGTGGGGATACCTAAAATCACGGATCTATAGAGGAAAACCCCAGTCCTTACCATCACTGAAAGGCGCCTGACGCCAGAAGGTAGCAACCATTCCCGTTAATACGCTGTTTCATGCTGTATCAGCCGTAATACCGCGACTGCACTCAGTACTAGAATGTGGAACATTGAGCACTTGCAGCTGTAAATCATGCTGAAATAAAATATCTCATTTCACAATTATTACCTCGCATTGTTTTCTTCGCAGCAGCGCTCCCCTAGTGTCGAGATTTTGAACTATATTTTTTTCATGCCACACAAAATCCCCCACCACAGTGAATATTAATCTGCAAACCGTATGTCTCTCTGACCCATAGATATTTTTATAACGTTTTACTTTTGCTCCGAACTTTTGAATCATCCGGTATATATATATATATATATATATATATATATAGATTTCGTGTGATGAAGACGTAACCCATGTATGTATTGGATTCCCGATAAAAATAAAATGAACACATAATACTTGTCAGGGATAAAACAGATCGCAGACTTCCAATTTTAAAGAGAAAGAGGTCGGCTGACTGTAACAGAGAAACCCCTGCCACTACTTATAAAATGTACATTAAGCCCGTTTACAGTTAATGTGATGAAATTCTAGTGACCACTTCTACTACTACCATCAACTTATTGGAAAAATCTCAAAATCAAGCTCTACGCTTGGTAACGGGATTAGTCAAGTCCACTCCTACCGTTGCTATGCAATTATTGACCACTTTAACTTCCGTGAAATATAGCGTTTATAAAAATGTTGGAATTTCGTTGCAGAAGCTCTGTAGGCTTCCAAATAACGACTATTGGAGAAACTACAACTTTAAAGGATGTAGCTACCTAAAGACCCCAGCAAGGCTTTAACCAAATCAGCTTTCAGACAGCAGAAGATCTTGATAGCAGAAACAGAAGATCTTGATAGTAGAAGCAGAAGATCTTGATAGCAGAAACAGAAGATCTTGATAGTAGAAGCAGAAGATCTTGATAGCCAAGCCAAGACGTTTAGCTTCCGAGGTGCCTGCGTCTCAGACGCGTAACCCCACATCTCAAATGTAACAGTGTCCATTCAATATAGCGATAGCAATAGCGATCTTCGTTGGCACTCATCTCAGTGAAGAGGGTGCTGTGCTGTAGTTTGACTGGGTGTTGGAAGACGATGTAAATTCTTGTCCTGGGAGGCTGAACCGCAAGTAGGTACTGGAAAGGAAAGGGGGCGGGGCAGGGCTAGAGCCAATCAATAAGATCGACGGGTTTACAGGTTAAGTTCAAGTTTTAAGTTTAAGTTTAAATAAGTTACAAGTTACACATTAGAATAAACTATTAGTAAATGAATATGATATATAAGCTATGAATTATAAATAATTACTGTTTTACTATTCACTCGTTGTGGAAAAAAGAGGCCCTTTTCAGGGGACACAAAAAGTCTGCGTGGTGGAGTGCAGACGCTAGCATCTTTTGAGGTGCTATAAATTTAAATAACTTCAAATTAATAAATAATTTCAAGAATACTTTAGAGTATTAAGTCTCTATAAGATGAAGGAACGTGGACAAGGTGTCGCTAACATGAAACGCGAGAGGCAAAAGCAAGCCATATTATTGGCCCGTGACTAGGCCGTGAAAGAAGAGTCGAAAAAACGCCAAGTCCTTGAATCGGAGTGGCGCCATCTATCTTCGATCCGCGAGAATAGTTGAAAAACTAGGAAACACCCGTTTGAGGGACTAGGTAACGACACTTTTTCCATTTGGTCTCGTTAGAGCCAAACAGAAGGTGTCGAGGCCTACGCTTCCTGAGATAGGAAGGCGCGATCGGGTCATAGACCTGATCGACGTCTCTCATACAGAGTCTACTGGAGTTTTTCTTGTAAAAATTTTGAGTGGATAGTGTCGTATCGCATGTATGTTCGATTCGACAGTTTGTGAAACGCGGCTTGGAAATCTCTCCTTTTCAATGCCTGCATTGTGTTAAGCCTTGTCCAGATTCATTTACGTGTGAAAGTCTAGTTTTGTTCGAGAATGTGGATTTAATGTTCTGCTGTTGTTTTTTCGCGGCGCCTGCCTCGTCTGTGGGAAGTTTCGAAAAGCGAAACTTCTCCTCTGCTCGGCAGCCAATGGAGCTTCTTGGCTGTTGTCGGGCAGTTGCGGCCGTGTTCGGGGGCTTTTGGGAGAAGAACTTTGAGAAGTTCGGATGTAAGTTTTCGGAGGAGAAAACGGAACAAAGAGAGTAGGGCCGGTGGCCCATATTGCTGTGGATTATTGATTTTCCCAAAATCTAATCCGGGAAGATGCCCGAAGAAGAATTGCACCGGGATCTGAAATTTATTCTAAACTTAATGCTTTATTTTTCTATTTTAGGTTGTGATTTTGACCGTTATCTGGCGAATCCGGGCGTGGTCCCTTGTTCGATTGAACATTGAGTTCGGATGTCGATACTTCATTGCGGATATTTCGCGGAACTTTCCTTCGGCAATCCTTATAAGGTTAAGATCGGATGCTCTGAAAATTATACGGATTTGTTGTTACAGAACTGTGAGGTAAAATTACTAAAATTCAATTGCATGAACAGTGGAACTTTAAATTATTCATTCCAAGCACTGGTATAAATTTAAGGCTTATAATCTAACGTATTTTAATTGGAATTCTTATTGAAAATATATTGATAATTGTCTATATAGAAATTTAGATTGATAAAGATTCTAAAGAGTGTGATTGATATAATGTTAACTGAATGTTAATTTACTTTGCATAAAGTTCTCTAGTGAAAGAGAGAATATTACAATTGTTTGGAATATATATATATAAATTTAATGGCTTACTTAAGAATAAATGAATATTTGGCTTAATGAGTTAAATTATTTGCACACCCTGAATTCTGTCTTTTATTCTTCTACCCATCTGTGGACTAATGTCTCCAGACCGTAAGTACTCCTGGGTTACATGCGAGTTATATATGAGTTATATGTGAGTATTATAAGTGAATTATGTGTGATTATACTGTGACGCAATGTACTGGTCTGCATATCTTCGATTCTTCTGTGCATATCGGTCGTGAGATCGGTTTCGGTTTCATTTTCGTTCGACTCCCCGCCGATTTGACTCCGGAGCCGAATCCACCGCCGATGTGACTCTGTCGTCGGGAAAAGTCCGAAGCGACACTGGGCTCGTGACTCTCCCGATGCGACAATAGCCCAATATACTCTGTAATGCCAGAGATTTTAAGGTCATGATGTATCACTTCATTCTGGACGTATCTAGGAGCATTAACAATGCATCGCAAGATTTTATTTTGGAACACTTGCAATCTCTCTATGTGGCCTTTTGCTGCCGACCCCCATACTGGACAGGCATACAAAAGGCTCGGTACAATGATCTGTTTGTAAACAATCAACTTGTTTTCAAGGGAGATGGGAATTCCTACCGAGGAGGGGCAGGAGAGCTCTGTACGTTTTGCCAGTAGATTCGATCTTTTTTGTGATATGCTCTTTGTAGGTTAAGTGGGCGTCCAGGGTGACGCCCAGATACTTGGCTGAATGTGCAAAAGGGATGGATTCATTAAAGATGTTTAGCATGAAATTGCCGTTGCCTCCTCGGTAGTGATTCGGCTTGAAAATGACAACTGCACTTTTGGTCGCGTTAATTTTGATTCTCCAGGTCATGAGCCAGTGCTCAAGGCTATTCTTAATATAGGTCTGCAGTGTGTTAATTGAGTGTTGTGGTGCTTGACTACTAGCGATCAACGCTGTGTCATCCGCAAAGATGGCCAGCTTAACATGAGGTGTGCTTGGGATATCGTTGATGTATAAGTTGAAGAGCAGAGGGCTGAGGTTTCCTCCCTGAGGAACTCCGGCCTTGATTGGTCTAATCGAAGAGAGAGTTTTATCAACTCGTACGTAGAAAGAACGATTAGTGAGGTACGAGTTGATGATGGTCAAAAGTTGAGTCGAAATGCCAAGTCGCACCAGCTTGGAAATAAGCCCAGGCAGATAAGTTTTATCAAAGGCCTTAGCCACGTCGAAAAATACTATGGTAGTATACTGTCTGTTGGTAGCGTTCTTGTGGATAGTTTCGACAACACGCAAAAGTTGGGATTGTGTTGAATGCTTAGTTCGGAATCCATGCTGGTCAGGTATTGAAATATTCTTCGAACGGCAGAAACTATCCAAACGCTTAAGCAACACCAATTCATAGATTTTCGAGAGGCTAGAAAGTAGGCTTATTGGTCTGAAATTCTCGGCTAGCGAGAGATTTTGGTTTGCTTTTGGAATAGGGATGATGACAGCGGTCTTCCAACTTGTGGAAAGAAACGAAGTTCCATCATATGGTTCAACAGCATGGTAATCCAGCATAAGTACAAGTCAGGCAGGTTCTTGATGATGCGATTGCTGATTTTATCAAGGCCGGGTGCTTTCTTGGTGATCAGTCCATCAACGATATGCAGTATTTCAGCCAGAGAGATTCTCTCCAAGTCGTTGGGTGCTTGGGTGTGTAGTGCGTTGTGATTGGTCTGCTGTAGATCTTGTTCAGTGTCTGTGTATGTGTGGCTGAAGTTGTGGTCAATATGTGGTGTAAATTGGAGTTCCAAGCTATCTGCAAACAGATTTGCTTTTTCCTCCGCAGTCTGGGCGAGTCCATTAGGGCCATTAATGGGCGGAATTGAAGTTTTAGTTGTTCTAATGCGTTTAGTAGTTCGCCAGAGACTGTGATTCGTGGGTGTAAGTCCCTCAAGGTGTTTTTTCCAGCGTTGCTGGGTGTGTGTCTTAATCATAGCCTTGATCTCATGATGAAGTTTACGAAAGTATACGCTGTAATAAGGGTACCTGGTGCGTTGCCAATCCTTTCGTAACCTATTTCGCTGTCTAATTTTGTCCCTAATATCACCTGGAAGAGTGTGATAATTAGGTCGTGGAGTTTTTGGTTTCGAGGCCTCAGCGACTGCCTCTAGCAGTACATGATTCATATCGATGACACATTTTTCTAAGTCATCAGTGCTGGCAATTTTGAGAGGGGGGGTGCTTTGAAGTTTTGAAGGATGTATCTGAAGTCATCCCAATTTGTATTTAGCTCCTCCGGGTAGTCTAAAGATAAATTGTCAAAGTTAAGGGTCAGTATCACTGGAAGGTGATCAGATGATAAATCAGTATCAGTTCTGATCGTATATTCAAAAGGAATATTCCGAAAGATGGCCAGATCAATAGTACTTGGGTTTCTCCTTCCAGCGAGAGGAAAGTGGGTCGGAGTGGGAGGAGCTAGGATCCTGAGGTTGGCGCACTGGGCCAATCGATTTAGAGCAACGCCATTGCTGTTCGAAGCTGTGTCCCAGTTGCGATGGCGAGCGTTTAGGTCGCCAGCTATGATCATGTTACTGCTGAGTCTCAAAAGTGCTTCTACATCCCTAATATTAGCCGCAGCATTACAATTTGATGGAGGGTTATACACCGAAGCAAGTGTAATCGGGACCAAATTTGGAATAGTGACCTTTACGAGCGTGGCTTCAAGCTTCATGAAAGCCGGGGCGCTCAGACGGTGATGGGGTATGCTATTTTTGATGTAAAGTGCAGTGCCGCCGGTGATACGTCTACGATATGCAGCAGGGTTAATGGGCCTATAGGAAAAGTAGCCAGTATAATTGCATATAGCAGGAGAAGAGGGAGAGGCGAGATGAGTCTCGCTGACCATGAAAACATCAAAGTTATTGTTCACAACAAAATCACGTAACTCGTCTAGCCTGGAATGCACTCCATTGGCATTCCAAAAGCCGACTTTGAGAGACTGCAAGTTACGGGAAGTGGGCCGAGAAGAAGAAGCCAGAACAACAAGGGGGGGGGGGGTTACCCTAAGAGAGCGTTATAACGCTGATAGATATGAAATATCATATCTATCTCAGTTTCAGCTTTTCGAAGTTCAGGTAGCGCTTGGCTGAAGGCCTGCATTAAGATATCTTTATTGTGCGTATGCCTCATCGCCAATAGAGACGACAAAAATGAGGCATAGTCAATTTGCTTCTCTCCTTGAGGGGGAGAAGTCTTACTGGGTCCAGTGGGAGTGGCCAAGCTTGGGCCTGAATTTTGGTTGGATGCCATGGTAATCTTTTTGGTGTTTGCCGAATCTGCTAAGTCATGGCTGGCCATATCGGCCTTACTATTAAAATTTCTGAAATTGAGAATTTCAGGGGGGGCTAACGGCTCCTGGGGCAGTCCAGATGTCACTTGCGCGTAGTTAAAACTATTTGGCATGTTAGATCTTCGGAATGGACGTCCATTTGCAGCTCTATATGCTGGATGGGTGCCTACGTTCTGGGTGTTGTGGAAATGGGGATCCCTACGTTTGTTAGTCACAGACGAGTTGCCAGGATTCCTGGGGCAACCGCGCCAATTTGCAGAGTGTTGACCTCCACAATTACAGCAGAAGACAAATTCTGCTTTACAATCCTTGGCGGTATGGGGCCCTGCACAATGCACGCATCTCAGCGGCAGTGTACATGCGACACTTGAATGGTAAAAACCCGAGCACGAATGGCACTGGGAGGCATAGCCTTTCCTGCCTGTGTAGGGCTCCACGATCACTTCTGTGCCTAACAAACAGTTCACTGCAAAGTTTTCTTCCGGGTTAGTCCCGGGCTCTAACTGGAGGTAGTAGAGAGGAAGTGGCTGCCTGCTTCCTCTCCTGGTTAACCTGATGTTGCTCAGGACCTTAAATCCCATAGCTCTGACAACGTCAGTAATGGTAGCAATCTCAGTCGCCACCGGGAGTCCTCGAATGACAACTCTGACTGGTCTGTCCTCTTTGAGTGAGAAAGTCTTGAATTGCACTCCCGTCTTCTTAAGGAAGTCGGTACACTTCCTAAATTCATCTCCATTTGCTGTATGTATCTTAAAGAACCTCCCTTCAAGTTTGGGAGTAATGTTCTTAGCAATTTGCTTCAGAGAGAACAAGATCGATGGGCAGTCAGGCTGCGAAGCGCTAATAAGGACGATAGCAGAAGATCGTTCGGGAAAAGAAACTATTGGTCGACCCATGATGCCCTCTTTACTTCTGGGACATCAAGGTCCCATCTTGATCCGGACTTAAAAAGACACCTTCCGATTCATGCAATCGCACTCGAAACAAATGAGAATAGGAACCCTAGTAAATAATGCACTCGCGTATACACAAATGGATCCATGCTGAAAAGCAGTGTTAGTGCTGACGCAGGAATCTGCAGAAAACATTTTGCATTTCATAAAGCAGTTGGTAGAGATGGGGGCTATCCATGTAGCCTTAGAACAGATATCAGCTCGTAAATGCACTTTCACCAAGGTCGTTATTTTGTCCCATTCTAAGGTGCCTTGTAAGTACTAGCAATAGAATGTGTGACAAATGTGTAAAAAACCCATCAAAATATGTTGTTGTTAAAGTGTTTTAAATAAAAATTTAAATAATAATTAAGACCAAATTATATAGAGATATCGCGTGACTCGTTGTAAAATAAAATATGGCTTCCGTTTTTTTTCCGCTGTATGTTTTTCCATAGATATTTAAAGATTGTTTAAATTTATATTGAGTGTTGCATCCGTCATAAAACCGCTTTATTTTTGCGTATTATTTGTGTATCTATATTCTGTGAAGCAATTACAATATTTTCTATTTTAAATGATCCCTAAACTTTCTTTATTGCTACAACGAAGTTTAATTTTAACGTGAAACTATAGCATACAGAATGTATGCAACAGGGCAGGGGCTATTTCTCCAGTGCCATCCAATTTATACCGGTACCCAGTGAAAGCGGCATCCACAGGGATCGTACCCTCCTTCCCATACCACCAACCTATCGGAAGTACTTACTAACCCACGTATTTAACGTGCCCGTACTCCGCGTGATCAAGATTACAATTTGGGCAGGCTGGGATCCTTACAGTGCTTGTATATATCAGTCTTTATTATGTCTACAGTAGCAACCACCCGTAGGTGCTGTCGATCTGCTATTACGTAAAGCTTTGTACGGGTCACCGGATATTAGAAAATGTCTTAAACCTAGGTCCCTCCCCCCCCCCCAAAAAAAAAAAAACACGTCTTATTGTGACTGTTCCTCACGTTTAGAGTTGTGTCCACAAACGAGGAATGATGAAATGGTGCACACAAAATAAATTCGCTACCTCCCGGATTGATTACGCAGCCTCAAATCTCCAAAATTTAGCTTCGGCTAAAGACTTTTCATCATTCTAAAGTTGGTGGAAATTCCAACTTACCGCAGCACACGTTTTTAGATGCAAACACGTCGTTTTTGCCGAACGTCAAATTTTCATATTTGGAGCTAAACAATCCCTTTTCGGCTCGTATTTCGATATTTACATACTCTGAATATCTGCATACTCTTCGATATTTGCATACTATTTACATACTCAAAGATCACAGCAAGTTTTGCTCAATAACTGAGAATTTACATTTCCGGCTTATCTTTTGTGATAATTGTAATATGAATGCATTCCTTGCTTTGGCGAATCCGAGTCTGGAAAAATTATTCAAATTTATTACTAGGAGCAAATCAATCCTTGCAAGTTGTAATACACGCTTCATGTTTTTATACGCTACCGTTTAATTTGCAATGCAGAATTATCTGTGCTCATATTTCACACAACAATCCTTTTTCTTTTTGAAATACTCCTATCTGATTATATGTTCCATTGCATTTCAGCGCGCGATAATGCATTGATAAAACGTACTGCAGATTTTCATTGAATACTTTTACTCATTGTGGACTCGTTTCAATTCCCATATTCAATCATGTCATCTAACAAAATTTGAAAATTTTAGAGTTTACATTTAATGAACTTTTAATCATGTATCACTTAATTCCGACATGTTTCTTCCTATTTATCCTGTGTTGCGCATCTGAATTATATATTAATTTTGAAAGTGAAGATCACGTGGTTCACCCTTACAATGATTTATTTAATAATGGTTTGTTTAACTTTGAAAACGTTATAAAAATGAAAAATCAACTTGAAAATTTACAATATAATCCAGTGCATGAGAATTATTTATTTAAATCTCTAAATCTTCTGAAAAATTAAAGCCAATGTTTACAGGATCTTTTATATGCGGTTAATAGCTCGGATGGATCAAATGAATGGGCGTTGTATCGTAAGTATTATTTGAAGTTCTATGAAATTAAGCTTATTTCAAATTTTAGTTTTCGTGCCATTTTGCTATACTTGAACCCCAACAAAATTGTCATAACTGGAATCACCCAGGCTATCCCGTCTGGTTGATTATGGTTATCAGAATGGCAAGCTCCTCATCCTGGTGTAAAAGACATATTTTGCCTCCGAAGCAGTATTGATACTCTTATTTGCTATATAATAGCAAATATGCAAATATCTAATAAACATATCATTAAATAAACGAATATATTTATCAACAAGTACTGACTAATAAGTTGCATGTGTGAAAGTTTCCCTAGCATGTAACATAAAGAAATCCTATTTTCCAGCCTATCCCTTTTTTCATCCTATAATCCTAATATCAAAGTTGTGCAGCTTGTGTTCCAGAAAGTTTAACCTTGTATTCCTTTACAGTGCATGGCTTGGTCCTGGTTCTTGGCAAGTGACATGCAGTTTTTCATCATCTATTTCTGATTCCACTCTGGAGGTGAGTTTCAAAGCAATTTTTAAAGTAACTCTTGACACACAAAATTGTTCGATATGAGCTATTTGTAAAATATACCAAATATAAAATAGTTCTTAGAATGGACATGATTTGCTACATTTTTTTACATATGCATTGTAATGGTTGTGTAATAGAAGATTTTAGTAGTTTTTGTCATAGTTGTGGATTTTTTCTTCCCTCAACTTCTTTCTTGCAATAAATTCTTCTTTTCTGGCTGAAAGAAAATATCCATTGTCCACACAAAATAGAAGCATATTATTAAAATCTAAAAGCATATTTTATTTAAGGGGAAAAATAAAATACAAAGTGGGAAATTTTCTATAGAAAGATGACCTATGCACTTCTGCATGAGAAAGTGGAGGTTGCCAGTTTCAATACAGAATTCATTTTTAATGAATAGTTAAGAATTAAAATGTAAATTTTGGGTTAAATAACTCCAATTACATTTTTTAATTTTCTAGAGAAATTTTTGCTTTACATTCTATAAATTTTTACAAATAAAAGCTTACATTTTATTAAAGATGGCTGTAATAAATACGAAATGACCCCATGGTTAAGTGTGCGGGTAAAATTATTTTTCATGCCAAAACTTACCTTTTGGCTTAACAATAACTCAGTGTAGTGGATAGCGTCTCCGATTGCTGTCTAGTGAGCTTGGGTTCAAATCTCGAGTAAGGCATGAGAGTTTTCTTGAGGATGAAGTCAGTCTTCAGCCTTCTGGGTCCTCGCCAAATGTGAAGCTGCACCCCCCCCCCCCCAGACCTTCGTCAGTGATGCTTGTTTGTGTTAATAAAAACTTTGTGATCTCGTCTTATGTCATTCTTTGTCCTTCTTCTGGCATCACTGGTCCTGTTTGTGGTTCGACCGAAACAGGAGGTTATGAGCAACAACAACAACAACATAACTCAGTGTGAGAGGCTTAATTAATCCTGTGTAGCTGATACTAATTGAATTAGTACATACATCAAAACATTCAAGAATACTAGTAAATAGCATCATTGAATATAAAAAAAAAATAAGTTAGTAGCAGTTAAAACAGGCAAGCTGCCATTAGTAGAGAACAAGTGGAAAATTCTTGAATCAGTATAACGATGTTGTGCATATAGACTTAATTTAAAAGTGTTATTTTTATAGCAAATAAGCTTCCCAGCAATAATCCCTAAATGGTGCATTTCACAATTAAACAATTTACTGCTTTATCAATGTACCAGCGAAGTCCGAGCGTTTCATGCGCTACTCTAGTCCAAATACACCACGGCCATATGCATGGGAAACAGAACTGGCGGACATACACTTCCGCCGACTCGCCCATCCGCTCTTAATATTTACAGACACGTGCGAACCTCTCCGTTCAATATTATTATTTCTTATATGACTCCCTTTCAAAACATACATGTTATACCAACTACTAACATAACGTCATTAATTCATGTTTTCCATAGACCCTCTAACAAACCCATTTATCAAGTTTCATACCTCAAACATTTTATTTCAAGTTTTCAATTTCTGGTCATTATTCTGGTCAAGTTTTCAAATTCTGGTCATTTCTCAACCATGGAAGAAAAGGGACTCATTCTCTCTAACTTTATGGGTTATACAATTTAGCTCCAAACGATCTATCCATATTGTTACGAAAAGTATCCTCAAGAATCGTGGGTGTGTACAGAGGATACAAGAAAGAGTCCAAGTTTCTGGATAACTTACGTTTATTCACAAGCACAAAGTAAACAGGAACAGTATACAATCCAACAGCACTTACTCATTTCACAGAATAAAAGATATTATTCACGAATGTTGACGAAAGTAATTTTACAAAACAGTCGCTACTATTCTTAAAACATTGACAAAAATGACATTCCAATGTAGCTCATTTCACGTCCATTCGTCAATTCCCCTGCAACGGAGGGGTGAATCCTTTTTGTAGTATCTCCATAGAAACTTCTGGAAATATCTATATCTCAAAGAATAATCCTTCTATCGAGAAATTTCTGGAGCAATCCGGAAGTCGCCAAATGGACGATAAATCTCCAAATCTGGAAACCATTCTTCTAACTGGGAAATCCTGGAAACCCTGGACTCACGTTATGCTGGCATCATGCACTGTATTTCTCCGCCTGGTCTTCGAGACAGACGAAAGAGGATGCGCAAAACAGAAAATTGCGCGTTCGCAACAATATAAATGAAGTTTGCATTTATTACCTTGTTTAAAGCGTGAATTTGAAGATAAAGCAAAAAGCAAGTCCCTCCATCTCCATAGTTTAAATATTCCTATTCTGAATTTATAAATTGGGATGACCTCTCAATATTAACTTTCCTATTTAGCTGAATCATGAAGATGATCTCATATCTAACTCTATGAGCTGAATACAGTTTTCCATTTAGTCTCATGACCATGAAACTGCATTGTGCTGAAGCATCTCTTTCGGCCTGAGATTATAGGCACAATAATAGCAAAAAAGGCCAAACTTTGAGAAACTATATTTCTTCATATCCATGGATTATTTTGAAAAGCTGATTTCAGATTTGAATTCACCATGGTCGAACGAGTATATATAAGTTTTTTCAGCAGTATATATAAGTTATTTTTTTCAAACTTTTTTTTGGAAAGTTCACTATACTTTGGACCCCCCCCCCCCCCACACACACACACACACACCGAAATGAAATTTCTGGATACGTCCCTGTGATCGACAATGAAACGTTTGCGGACACTCCGCCGGGTGATCGGCAAAAGAGATAAGCGCATACTGACGTATAGCAAGATGTTGATGCACATACGAGTATGTCACATATCTAAATTTAAATTTTTACACTTTTCTACCAGTATTGTTAAAGGGTATATATAGCCAGAAGAATAATTATACATTAGGTTCTGTATTGAGTTCGACAGATACTTTTACTCATATCACGTCAACAACCCTACTGCACGATCACGAGCTTATGTACCATACCCTCTGTAGAAAGTTCTTGATAATACACGGGCTTAACCAACTAACCGTGAAGTTCTTAACCAATATACAAGATTCCAGAAGTCATCAAGTTGGCTATATTTCGCCAAATTCGTCAGCAGGGCCCACAAATTTTTTTACCAAAGTCAGAGCGTCCGTTATATATTTCCGTTACATTCCTGTCACATTTATTTTAAGATTTACTCTACTCCGCGGCCTAAGATGTTTCACATTAAAACATCCATGCAGCTAACTACTGCAACGTCCTGAGAATTTTAAATTACCTTCAAGACGAAGCCTAAAGAAAAAAACATTGGCGGAAGAAAACATTGTTAAAAATAAAGAACTGAATTTATTTCTAGGCAACTAGGTGATAATATATATATAAACAGATTTGCAGCAGCAAAAAGAAGGAAACTAAATCACTCACCAGTCAGAAGTTCCATGAACACCACAGACACAAGTACACTGCAACAAAGTCAGGAAAACGTCGATACATTCTAGCAGGACATACGAGCAGGAAAAATGGCGATGAGCAATGCACCACTTATAAGCAACACATTGACGTGCTTCAACTACAACATGCGAGCAGGCAAGATGGCCGCTAATACGGATCCAGTAGCACATTGACAAGCTTCAGCTATAACATACAAACAGGCGAGATGACAGCAAACATAGCACACTGCTTAAGAACACACTTCAGCTATATCATACTAGCAGGCAAGATGGCGACTAGTACGCCAGTGAACACACACGTCTGACGCTTCCCGATCAATCCCGATTGATCCGAGTAGGTTTGCCGTCTTGAACTTTTATACTGCCCCGTAAAGGATAGCGTTGGAGAGGAATCCGTAACGGCTGAAAATTGGTAATCACAATCTCAACTGATTATAGTGCGTATTTGGTGGCGATATTGTTCTTTTGTACAAAGTTGATAGCCATTCCGTCCATTCAATAACGCTGTACATTGCTGCGTTTTATTTGTATTAATTTATATTTTTACTGTCATTTTATTTTTTTACAATATGAGTGGAAGTAGTGTTTGCTTCGTTCCAGTTTATAAATCTGATTATTCAAGTGACCGCAAAAGATGTAAATCTGGAAGAAAAAGGAGCCCAGCTTTATATTTCCCTCCTCATATAAGGTTGCATTTTCAAATATTTCCTGTGATAACATTTAGTACCGTTTTCATTATCACTTGTCGATAGGTGATAGTTTCCAGTGTTATGAACAGAATTCCCAGTTAAATGACCAGCATTCGTAGATCGGTTTCGTGCTTTTTAGCCTCTTCACGAAATTGCTGAGGCTGTAATGGGCATATTTATAGAAACAGAACACGCCGATAGGTGATAATTTCCAGTGTTTGCAATAGCGCTCCCAATGAAAGGTCCAGCATCCGTAGACCTGTTTCGTGCTTTTTAACCTCTTCAACACGAAGTTGCTGAGGCTTTAAGAGGAAAATTTATACAAACAGAACACACCGATATGTGATAGTTTTCAGTGTTTGAAATACCGCTCGCAATGAAGCAACCAGCATACATAGACTGGTTTCGTGCTTTTTAACCTCTTCATCACAACGTTCCTGAGGCTGCAGCAGGCAAATTTATAGAAACAAAACGCCGATAGGTGATAGTTTCCAGTGTATGCAATAACGCTCCCAAAGAAACGACCAGCGTCCGTAGACCGGTTTTATGCTTTTTAACCTCTTCAGCACGAAGCTGCTGAGGCTGTAATGGACAAATTTATGAAAACAGAACACGACGATAGGTGATAGTTTCCAGTGTTTGCAATGGCGCTCCCAATGAAACAACCCAGCATCCGTAGACCGGTTTCGTGCTTTTCAGCCTCTTCAACACGAAGTTGCTGAGGCTGAAATGGACAAATTTATAGAAACAGAACAGGCCGATAGGTGATAGTTTCCACTGTCGTGAATAGCTGATACAAATGTTAATGGATTTTCACGAAACTTTTTATCCAGCTTTATTAACGAAAAATCTAGAACTAGATAGAATTTTTCGAAATTCCAGCGAAAACTTTAAAATTTTATACTTTCTTAACATTGCAGCATATGACATAATTTTGCATAAAAGGGGTTATCCACTGATCACGAAACTTAGTTTCAGTCATTGTAGTGAAAAATAACCGCGATGCAAGTTTTTTGTTCGTGACATCATTAATCCCCTCAAGGAGGATGGCATCTCCCGAGGGGATGTATTGCCAAACTTGGTATAAATCGGAAGACTTTTTCAAGCCCTTCAAAGTGAAGGTATGCTATAATTACGATCATTAGGACCCACAATACATGTTTTTCAAATATTTTCTTGCAAAATTTGCATAAAAATTTACAAGCTATTTAAAAATGGATTCTGCTGTGAGAAAGTCAAGTTAAGCAACATTCCAGTTAATTTCATAATGCATAGAGACATTCAATTTTAGTGCTTGTGAGCAATATATAATTTGTGACAACAAAATCAAATATCTATGAAATGGACAAAATTTCTAGTTTCGCTTTTAAAATAAAATATTGTAACGGTTCTATATAATCACTACACATAATATGGAATTATCTCATCGAATTTGTAGTTCTATTCAAATAAAGTACTTCAAAAGTGGCATATTTAAAATACATTCAAGAATATCAAAACAATCGAAAAGTGGATTTTATGAAAATTGAAAAACATGAGAAAAATATTTTAAATAACATTTTCAATGTGCATATTCTCTATTTTAACCGTTATGTTAAATAATATTAGGCTTAAACAGCGAACCATAAAATACTTATACAAAATACAAATAAACAATGACAAAACAAGTTCATTGGAAATAAATGGAAACTAAGATCATCTTTTAGTTTTGGAAGACCGCAATAAATGGCGCCCCCCATCGCGATATATGCTAAAGTACAGAAGAAGTTTGTCATTATGAAGTACGTCCTTTCACCTCCTACTCGAGAAGTTTTGAAATTCGAGAAGTTTCGAACATTTATCAAAATCAGGAAATGTTATAATTAGAATAGATTAATAAGAAATATTAGACAAATCAATTATTTTGTTAAATTCTTTTTTTTTTCTAATTTGATATTCCAGGTGGCCAAAGATTGGTTACTCTCTACTAGTACTCTTTTTGGGTGTTAATTGTCTAGCCAATTTTATCATCACCTATAAATTTGACCTGATTCCGAGTCCTGTTAGTCACTTTGAAAGTCTGAACGATGTGGCGGCCTTTAATGCAAAAGTAAGTCTGTAAAGTGTTTACTGTTCTTGAACTAATGTCATGTGCGTTCCATAGAACTTTTTTCCAGTTGTGGAGCAAACCTAGAGCTCCTGCACACAGGCTGGCCTATTTTTCATGTAGAATCATAGTGATAAACGCCTTGGCCAGTGGTCGGAAGTAGCGCGCTATAAGTAGCGAAACTACTGTAGTCACTAATTTTTCTTGTAGTTTGTAGTGTAACGCGCTACTTTTAAAAATAAGTAGTATAGCGAGTAGTGCGATGTAATAAATCACTAGTTTGTATGGAGTTTTAACGTTCTTCAGTAAACAAACAAGGTGTCATTCTACATATCATGTGATCACCCTTTCTGCCTTTGTAAGAAATTTGATGTTCTACGCAACGATGTACGAATTGCAAAGTGATAAGCCCTTTGGAATAAATAAAAAATGTCGGTTGTTTTAGCTGACAAGATATCTTCAGAGGTAAGTACCCGTCTCATAATGCCAAATAAAACGAGATGGAACTCAATGCATTCTGCCGTCGAATGTATATATGCCGATTCCTTAGTGAGAACGAGGAGAAACTATACAAGATTTTCGATGCTGCAGGGTTAGGAAGGCCATTACCTCAGGAAGTTGATTTTTTATATGGATATATTCAAATGTGTTATGTCCCAAAAGATCCTGCTTATCTGATTGAAATTTTGAGTTGCAATTTCTACTAAAAATGAACAAACATTGTTTTTAAATAAATAGGTTTTACTTTTATTTTATTTTATACTTTTGTTTTATTTTATTGTTTTCAGAAGTGGGTAAAAGAGTAGATTGGTAAGGTAAGTTAATCAGTAAATTTGGGAATCAGTCAATTTTACTTATTTAGAATAAGTATGTTAAATTACTAAAGTATACCTATATTCTCAATTGTTTGTGAAAATTGAAGCTGTGGCAAAATTTGTCTTATAAAAGTAGTTATGTAGTGACTCCATTTTAAAAGTAATTTATAGTCACTACTTTTTTAAAGTAGTTGTAGTTGTAGTTAACTACATTTGTCATAAAGCAGTTGTAGTTGTAGTTCATTACAAAAAAGTGACATCCAACACCACTGGGCTCCTTGCTGATCTCAGTCGAACTCACCTATTATGGGGCACTTACGCCGATAGCGACAGAAAAAAAATAAATAAAATAAAAACAAATTATTAAATATCCTTTGTGTAATTAAATTATTAATATTATATTTAATTTTGTCTACAATACTTCAAAACATTTGAATAACTGAAAATTTGATAAACTAAGTAAAATTTTAATAATAAAGTGAAGTAAATCATAAATTAAAAAAATCATCTCCTTATTAGTGTAAAAACCTTTTGACATAATAAAAATATATTGCAACATATTCTGCTTTGCATTTCCTATTACGTAATACACATACAAAGCGCCTCTACTCATATATATTTCCATGTTAAAATTCCCCTACTTGGGGGTGGGGGGAATAAACTGCTTTCTACGCCATCGCCAAAGGTGGCTTTTGGGGGATAATGTTCCAGATTGCTCGTTGGTTTTCATTATGTTCTGTGTGTTCCCAATTCCGAGAAATGAATTGTTTTTAATCGGGGTTAGAAAAAAACAGATTTAAAAAGACGAAAATCCATGGTTTAAATAAAAACAAACCAAGGTTTACACCAATGGAGTTAAAGGCAACCCACTTTGCTATCAACCAACACCTTTAAAGCTGAAATCAGATGTTTTCAACCTTGAAAACTTCAAAATTATATAGGAAAAATCGGAGAATTTTATTATGTTATTTCAGTGGCATTCCAGCAATTTTTTTTCTTTAAAGGATATAATTCTTTTTTCTTTAAAGGATATTTATAAAAGGATCGGCAATCCTATAGAATAAGAATTTCATATGAAATTTTGTACGAGGACATGATAGAAGCTACTTTTGGGATACAAGCATTCTTTAGATATTGCATGTTTTATGAATGGATGTATTAAACAAATTAATTCATATTTGTATATTTCATTCCTAATTTTATATGCAGAAATAATTCCATGGCAATCAAGATTCAATGTATTTTGAATAGTGTATCTTGTCTTGCAGATTACTCTGGAACTTGGTTGGGCAGTGGCCTCAAGCATCACACTGACCTGTGTGTATGGTTTGTATCATAAGAAACCTTCTCTGCTTGCCAGAAGCTTCTACAACTGCTTCAGCCGCTCTTTGTATGGCTAAGCCTCTCGTGGGTCATTTATGTATGTCTCATTGATCAAGGAGGTAAAAGATTAGTTTGACGTACTCAATATTAACAAAAATATCAATTTCATGACCTAACTTCAGTATCACCTACCATTTCAACACCCATTTTAAGGGGACAGTGGACGTTGAAATGAGCAAAAATCGAATTAAAAAGTTTTTTTTCTTTAATATATAACATTATTTTACACATTTAACCTTCTGCTTACGGGTGGGACAGCGTCATTCCCAAACGAAGAACCTCCCAAAAAGACAGGTATTTGACAGACCCTATCCCAAACAGTTTGATCCCCCTTTGCAAGCATTGGCGTCCCTGGAAATTGCTGACAGAAACATTGCACCTGCTATGTTTGCAAGATGAATTGTATAAGAATTGCTGATTTCTTTTCGCGCAAAATTATTTAACTCTGGAGTCTGGAATGATGAATGAAATATTCACAACTTTTACATAGAGAACCAGACGATTTATATTTCGATGACGTCATTTGAATAAAGTTCATTTTTTTTCGATGAAGTTTTACATTTCCAAATAAAATAAATTATTGTAGTTCTGTGATCATTGAAAAAATATCGCAGCTGAATGAATGTTTCGCATTTTAGAGATGTTTAAATAAAATTTCAGTTGGAAAGTGTCTCATAATCAATGCTTTATGCATGATTGAACTTTGTTAGAATTTTAAAATGATTTAATTATTTATTCCGAATTATTTTAATATATGAATCATTAAAATCCTAAAAATATTGTTATTTTTTTTAATCACAGCTCGCGATGCATTTTTGTAAGGGTCATGGTGGTCTGGCAAAAGATACGTTTGTTATCTTCTTTAATATGGAGAAACGGATGAGATAAAAGGAAGAACATTCCGCGAGACATTTTATGTATTACTTCATTCTGGACATATATTACTCTCCGCTATTAAAGGGTGCTCTGTAGTGGTCCAGAATGAAGTAATACAGTCTCTGGCATTACAGAGCAGGTTGGACTCCTCACTCAAAATTATAAAATATAAAAAGCTGTGATCTTGCTGTTGCTTTGATATTTGAATATCCATTCATTTTATTAAAAAAGATGATAAAAGGAGCATCAGCAAGTAATAAAAATCTGAAGATTTATTCCAACATTTCATTATGTCCAATTTCCCTATAATAATTTATAAATTTAAAATGCTGTGAATTTAGCCTTGTATGTTGCTTTGATATTGCAATCTTTTTGTTGATTTTATTCGAAAAGATTATAAGAGCATCAGCAAGTAACAAAAATCTAAAGGCTTATTCTTACATTCATTGTGTTTAATTTTGTTATAATAATTTATAAATAAATATAAAATGCTATGACTTTAGCCTTGGTTGTTATTTTGATAGAAAGAGCTTCAACAAATAACAAAAATCTAAAGACTGATTCTTACATCATTTCATTCTATTTAATTTTTCTATAATTTATAAATATGAAATGCTGAAACTTTAGTCTTGTCTGTTGCTTTGGTATTTAAATCTCCATTGATTCTTTTTTTTTTTTTTATGATTATAAGAGCATGGGCTAAAAATGACAAAAATCTTGAGACTGATTATTCCATTTTGTCTAATTTTGCTATAATAATTTATAAATAAATATAAAGAGCTGTGAACATGCTGTTGCTTTGATATTTGAATCACCATTGATATTATTGGAAACTCGATGATAAGAAAGAGCTTCAGCAAATAACAAAAATCTGAGGACTGATTCCTACATTCCATTATGTCTAATTTTGCAATAATAATTTATATATAATTATAAATAGCTGTGAGTTATGGACTAATCCTCTCTGCTACTTTGATAGTTGAATCTTTGTAATTTCATTGGAAAAGACAATGAGGAAGAGCTTCAGCTTAAGAGAACCAACCACCTTTTCAAAATTACTCAACATAATGAAATATCGAAATTATAATTACTCTATTTCAAAGACTAAGAACCTGATCAAAAATAATTAAATATCCTTGTAGGACTTTTAAAGGACTACAAATTACTTCTTAACGTTCATAGCTAACACTTTTAGTTTTTGAGATATGAGCATTACAAATTTGAAAAATTTAAATTTTTTTTATCTTTTTTTAACTTAACAATACGATTCTTCGAAAAATTATAGTAGCTTTGTAAAAGCAAATTATCAATCTAGGAACTGAATTTCCTACTGAGCATTTTTGCCACATATTGTTTATGTCTATCTTTTAAAGTTTTGAAGATATGTCAAATGACAGTAATCAAAGTGAGGTAAAAACTCACACAAAACAGTTTAGTTTTTTTGAAAAAAAAATTTCAAATTATAGAAATTATATTTTACATATTCATAAAAAGTACCCTATTTCCAACAAAACCAGTATAAACTGTTTCATTTATATCCATTAGGTTCAGAGATATAAGCATCCAAAGTGTTTATAGTAGTTTTTGTAACACTCTGATTTCAGCCAGAGATACACCAATCATATTCACATTATAAGTAAAGGTAGTTATTAGATCAATCGAATGTCATAAACCGATTGTCAAAACTTTCTATATTAAGGACACAACATAAAATAATAAAATTAGTTTATTTATACTTGAAAAGCATATAACAAATGTCAAACAAATACTAAATTTTACACAGTTCGTATAATTTAATAACATCAACAAAAACATGCATCCAAATGTAAGGCCTCATTTTGTAGGTCTGTAAGAAAATGGCATTTTCAAGATGAGGAAAAAAAGAAAGCAACATGAGTGATCACAGGCAGCAGTAAGTTCTGTTGCTCAAAAATGAGCCAAACTGGACTTATTACAAATACTTTAACAGCATGGTAACAAGAATTTACTTCTATTAACAGGAACGACTTTCAAATATCTAATTAAAAGTATCTTAATTTTAATCTTCCTACAAACTCAATGTCTTTAAAATTAAACAAATTAAGTTGTACCGGCTGTTTCACAAAGAGTGTTTGAAAGAAATGAAAAATCAACGACTGGCCGTAGAAATAAAGTGAAAAATGAAAAAAAAATTAGCAAACAGAGGATAACTCAGTTGTGATAGCTACATCCCCCCCCCCCCCTCCAGAACTAATAAGTTCATAAAAATGCAAAATGTAATTACTTTCCCTACAACACATGATAATGTGTAAGGAGAATATTAAAATTATGAAAAAAATCGAAGCTTGAGTTTCCGACAGATCTACATGTTTCAAGTCCTCTAGAATACATAAAACCATTTTTAGTATGGCATCTGTATGTGTGTCTGTGGAATGCATATATCTACTTTAGCTCAAAAACTACTATTCTATGAAATTTTGCAAAATTTGTCACTTATTGGACACCATGGTGCTGATTTGATTTTGGTACAATTCGGAAAATAATGACATTTTTATTTCTTCTTGTGATGTACGCCGCAAAAATTGTCAAAATCTTTAATACAAAACTAAAAACACTTTATTATATTGATAAATGTTTTTTCATATGTAATTTTTGATGACAAAAAGAATAAGACCAACCCCATTTTTCTAGGATAAACCGTTCTTAAGATTTAATTGAGGTAAATTTTGCAAGCTGGTGATGTTTCATAATGTAATAAGTAGCCAGATGAAAGAAAAAATTTTAAAACTAACATATATAATTGAATATAAAATTTTCAAATAAATACAGGGTGAGTCGGAATTGTTTTTACAAAAGCAGAGGGGTGATATTACCCCACCAGACGAGCAATAATTACCATGGAACATAGGGTCGCATTGCACTCTGAGAGGCAGAAAAGAGGCACGTTGAACCGCATCGAGCATGCCGCAGTCAGCGCCTCGGACGTCATTGTGTACCTGCCTACGTAGTATCTCTTACACCAGACACGAACGCAGTTACAGTATGCAAATGTCCAGGGAGCAGAATCAGCATAACTGGCTCCTAGTAGGTTCCGGCGATAGCCAATCAAAGCACACGTTGCCCTTTAAAAACCAGCACAACTTCAACGTTGCAAGTTATTCTCATGATAACATCATCCTACACGTTGCGTGAATGCTATGGCAGAATACACCTACGAGGAATTGGCCAACATGCACCTCACATACGGTGAAGCCAAAAGGAATGGACGCGCAGCACGAAGATTGTACCAGCAGCGGTTTCCAACGTGTCGTATACCCAGTCATCCTACTTTTGCCAGTGTCGATCGACGACTGTGAGAAACCGGGTCATTCGCCATCGCTAACAGCAATGCAGGACGTTCACGAATTGCACGAATGCCTGAACTGGAAGAGCGAGTCCTGACGAGATTTGCAGCAGCTCCGTCCACCAGTACGCGAGCGGTGGCAGACGAAATGGGTGTTTCTCAGAAAGTGGTGTGGTGTATTTTACACAAGGAACGCATGCACCCCTACCACGTGCAACAGGTGCAATCTTTGCACCCAGATGATTATCCCCGCCAGACAGCCTTTGTGCAGTGGATGCTCGGGATGAGGAATACCAATCCTTGATTGCCTGCATTAGTTTTATTTAGCGATGAGGCAACGTTCAGCAGAGAAAGCATTTTCAACATGCACAATCAACAAGAATGGTCTGCCTGTAATTCCTACTGCACAACCCATCGTAAACACCAGCACCGATTTACCGTGAACATCTGGACACGTATCCTTGGTGAATACCTGGTTGGCCCGTACATCCTGCCAGACCGTTTGTCCAGCGCAACATACCGTATCTTTTTGGAACACGTGCTGCCCTGTTTATTGCAGGCCATTCCGCTCCCTATCCAGAGCGACATGTGGTTTATGCACGATGAAGCCCCGACACACTTTTCCATCATGGTCTGGAACTTCTTGGATGCCACATATTCCGCACGCTGGATCGGACGTGGCGGACCTGTGGCATGGTCTCCTGTCCTCGCTCACCAGACCTCAATCCACTGGACTTTTTCTTCTGGGGCCACATGAAATCTTTAGTGTACAAGACGCCTGTGGACTTGGCGGAAGATCACATTGCTCACATCGTTGTTGCCGCAGACCACATTAACACAACACCTGGAATCTTCGAGAGGGTGCATCAGTCATTCCTTCGCCAGTGTGAATGGTGCAACGACACGCATGATCGCCACTTTGAGCACTTGCTGTGAGTTTGTCGCTGCACAATAAATCCCTGTTTGTGCAACGTTTGGTATTGTTCATTCGCTTTCCCAACACTGGTATACATGCAGATTCGTATTCTAATTTTACTCTTTTCTGCCTCTCAGAGTGCAATGTGACCCTATGTTCCATGGTAATTATTGCTCGTCTGGTGGGGTACTATCAACCCTCTGCTTTTGTAAAAACAATTCCGACTCACCCTGTATATATATATGTGTGTCATTCTATGCAATTAAACTCTATTCAATGTATAATGAAAGAAGTTAAATGAAAGAAGTTGAATGAGCCTGTAGAAAAGTCATGTGCTGCTCATATCAGATTTTTTTTATATGATCCCCAATAAAAATGTCAAATACTAAAAATGGAACTATCATAGCTAAATACTTCTCTGTTTGCTAACTATTTTTAATATTTCACTTTAATTCTACGACCAATCGTTGATTTTATATTCCTTTTGAACACTCTTCGTGAAGTACGAGATATTACACAATGTGATACCAATGTAAAACATAAACACTCTATTCTAGTATTCCAATATAATAGTTGGAATATATTAAATACAACCTTTCACGTACTGCTGTTTATAGCAAACACAACTTTTCATTTGCATTTAATATAATCAATTTATAACGCAATCAAAGCATGATAATTTAAATTCATACTTCTAACATAAGATTTTAAACAAATTTTACATCTATAATATAAAAATTATTAAATATTGAAGTTAGAATTGTGCTCCTATAACAGATAACAGCATCCATCGACCAGTTCTCTGCTTATTATTTTGTGCATCAGCATAGAATGCTAATATATGCAATGGCAACAAAAAAAAAATGTGCCACAATTTTACAAACCTATATAGAATAACCTCTATGGACTTACAAACTCAGCTCTGCCACATAGCTGGTTTCAAATTTCTTTAAAATTGAGCTCGGACTACATGGAACTTCAAAGGCCAAAGTCATACTCACAGTCACAGTACCTGCCCATCAAGTTGCATTCCCAAAAGTACAATTGTACTTCTATTCCATATCCATAGAGGTACGTAAAATTGTTGCACACAGCACATTTTAATATTGCCTTTGCAGGTATCAGCTATTCCATTCTGAAGATGGCATAATAAGGGCAAAAGTGGTTCACAGATGCTGTTATCTGAAATAGATCTATAATCCTAACTTTAGAAATACTTTATATGCGTTCTATGGCTGTAAAATATATGAGTATTAAAAATTAAATATTTTAATTATGTTACTGAGATATATTTATATTTCAAAATATATCTCAGTAAATCGTTTATGATCTGGACCTCATTAATTTGAATATGTGATGGTTTACAAGAAAAGGGTCCAGTTTTTGGTAAGTTTACTTCTGAGATAACATGGTATACAGCCATTACTAGAATGAATAACCTGGCATTGCCTGGGTCCTAAATATGCACCCACTACTAAAATATTACATTTACAGAAACACCTCTTCAAATCACCAAATCATTTCCTCCTTTAGTTTCAAACCAAATTCCAACACATGCACTTTGCAACTATGGAAAGCAAAAAATAATAATAGCAATAATAAATAAATAAATAACTGGAGTGTGACTGAACTTGACACACACACACACACACACACTTTCTCATACCAGAATCTATTTTTAACAAGCTTGTGATTTTCTTTCAATTTTTTTGCAAATTTTACAAGAAAAATTTTTGTAAAATCTACATCCTTGATCCAAATGATCACAATTATAAGCATGTTTCAAAGGGCTTAAAAAATTATTTGATTGATACCAAATTTGAAAAAGTACCCTCTTAGGGAGGTAACTTGCGCCCCCCCCCCCCCCCCCCCCCACACACACACACACTTAAGGAAGGCTAAAGTCATGAACACAATTGTATTGTGGCTATTTTTCCCTAAAATGACTGAAAAATACTTAGCTAATAATACTTAAAAATACTTAGTTTCGTGATCATCAAGCCATAAATAACCCATTTCATGCATAATTATGTCACATTTTGTCTTGTTGTGCCAAATTAAAAAAATATAAAATTTCAAAACTTTTGCTCAAATTTCAAAAAATTCTATCCTGTTCTAGATTTTCCAATAACAAAGCAAGACAAAGTTTTGTAAAAAGCTATTAATATTTGTGCCAGCTATAGTGTACACAAGAAATCGACCAGACAGATGAATATCACACTATAAATAGCCAAAACATGTTCAGGAGGTCCTAAAATATATATTGGTATCAAAATTTCAAAATCAAAAATTTTCGTGCAAGAGAGAAGACATGGCTTAAACTGCATTGCAGTCCACCAGGGAGAAAATTCTGCATTTCATTAAGAGAAATGTATTTACCATTTTTGTATGTTTGCTTGAAAAATTACCATAAATACGATAATATAGTAATTCTAAAAAACATTTTTTGTTAGAATACAAAAATATACAAAATTTTTTTTTACCGGGCGCAGTAGCACAGTGGTTAGCGCACAGGAATTGCAGTCGGTAGGCCCGGGTTCGATTCCCGCCACTCTACCCAAATTGCCGCAGTGTTCATGCGGAGTATGATCACATTAAACATGTAGGTCCGTAAGTCCTTCTGAGAGGTTAGTGATAAGGGAAGGAGGGTACGGTCTCTGTGGATGCCTCCCCCACTGGGTTCCGGTCTAAATTGGGTGACACTTCCTGGCTGTCCAAACAGTTACCTTACACCTTTCTGGTACCGGCCGTCCAAACAGTTACCTTATACCCTTCTGGTAGGTCGGACGGTCTGGGTCTCAACAACAACACCTTTCTAGTAGGTCGGACGATTTGGGTCTCAACAAAAACACAATTTTTTGCCAAACAACAGAATTGTGCCAATCTTTTTTTGGATGCAGTGAAATAAGTATCAGACAACCTAAAAAATGCAAATTTTGATGTATTTAAAAATTAATAAATAAATATGAAGAAATTGTCCTACAGATTTGGATAAAAGATTGCTGAAAAGAACATTTTTCAAACTTTATGATAGTGGGTGGCAAGATGGAAACTCTGTGATAATATTTTCAATCACCAATTTGTGCAAAAATTGCTTAAAATCATGCCAAAACATAAAATAACTAAAAAAAAAATTTGAATTTTCAAAAAGTCTGACCGAAGAGTATTTTCCTAATTCTGAAGTACCTCTGTACCAAATTCCACCACTGTCTGATGTTTAGATTTCCCACTACATATAACACACACATACACAAAGATATTTTTTATTATTAGATACCGACAACTATACCCTTTGTAGTTTTTATATGCTTCTCAAAATTTGATAAAAGTTTTCATTATGCTCTATATGTTGTTGATTTCAAGAAATAAGTTTTTTTCCAACTAGGGTTGAAAAAGAAAACTTTTTTTTTCTTTTTAATGAAAATCCATAGTTTAAACAAAAAAAAAATGATTTAAATAAACAAAAAAAACATGGTTTAACCCTTTTGCGGACAGCGGCATTCCAGAACTGCCATGGTCTAAAGGATGGGACACTTCACTTCTGAATTGTTCCCAAAGGACGGCTAATTTTTTTTGTTAAGCCTAACTCTAAAAAAAAATTCACTAAAAATCACCTGTTTAACACAGCAATCTACTTTTTCAGAAATAAAAGAAATACTTATTTCTTATTTGATGTATATTTTTCATACAAATCTCAATACAAAATACTAGTTAGTTGCTTCTACTATAAATTCTACTAGTTCATCATCGAAAAATATGCTAAAAGAATAAATTTCCTTATCTAAATTAGGCAGCATAATATTGTGATCGATTCCAGGTATGCTCAAAAACTCAAAATAATTTAGATCTTTCAAATCTCTTGTCCAAACATCATTTGCAGAAATAGCTACTGAAGCTGGCTGCATTGTAATAATAGTACTCTCAAAATCTAAATAATCACTTGCATTTTCAGATTCATCATCAGAAATACCACAGTTCCACGAATCTTTACTATCTGCATCACTTTCATTACTGTCTGGTTCGTAAAATATATTTTTCCACAGAAAGAAAAAGTCTTAGCCAAGCCATTCATTTATCCAAAGTAACCTAATAATTTCACTGCCACACATTCCTCTAAAACCCAAACTTCAAGAAATACTCTCTTATATTTCTATGATTTACCAACAAAACCATTAAGCTAAAATCAAAATGAGAACCGAAACTCAATTATAAAATAGCAGAGGCTACAACAAGTACCCTGTTTGTTTATATCACAAAACCATGTTTCACTGCTCCAGATGGAGAAATGATTCATTATATCCCTCTAATGCCAAGGTCAAGTATCTGCAAAATACATTGGAATTGTTTGCATGGACATTTAACACCATCTAGTACACAAATAAATTAAAATAAAAATGTTCCATATGAAAATGCACTTTAGTGGCTGCCGTGTATCCTTGAATGCAAGTTCGAGGTCGACACATGGGTGCGTCAACAATCCACAAAGGGTTAAACCAAGGTTTAAACCTACCAGCTAACCCTGATACCAACCCCAAAATTTTCAAACTGCTTTTCTCGATTTTAATGTTTTAGCTTAATTAATAATGTGAAATTTGTAAAATGAGTTGCAATTATTGTTAAGACATGTGGTTTTGTTTTAAATAATCAGTCTGAAAAGTTGCACTTAACAAGGCCATAAACCTTATTTTGAAATTTCTGACAAGTGGACCCTTTTCTTGTACAAAATTGCTTAATTCAGATGATGATTTTAAAGCTGTGATGCTAAAGAAGGCCGGAATTACAGCAGTGATGTAACCTTTCTTAGGGCATTTAATATCTGACCAAATACTAAAAACTTATATTTTGGTATATTCAACATTCAAAATATTGACAACATTATCACTGGTTTTCAAATTTTAATGTCATGCTCACCAGAAAAATTGCAGAAGAAACAAAGCTTATTATTGTTTTGAAAGAATATACTTATTTTGAAAGAAAAAGTATTTTAACCTATTCTATTAAATATGAACATTAAAAGAGCAGCAATGAAATAAAAAATATTAAAATAATAAAACAATGTTAATAATCATCTTGCTCATAAATTAAAAAAAAAAAAAGAAAAAAAATATACACCATACAAAGACAGCAGTAAAATATAACATAAGTATTTTCATAAGTTAATGAAAATACTAAAATGCATAAGAAAATCTCATATTAGAATATAAAATGTAAAAGGAATTATAATTTTTAATAAAAGTGCTGTGCGGTTTCTCTGTTTTTTATTCTAAAAAGAAGCTGTTTCTTGTATCTAAAACTGGTTAATACCATTATTAGTGCTTGTATGTACCTTTAAAGAAGTTTTTTTTTTGTGTGTTTTTTTTTTTACTTTACAGTTAAATAAAATCCATGTCAAAGCAGTATTGAAACTTCAAATCCTGCCCTCCTCCAAATAGTTTCTGACCTAATTCCTCTACAATTTATAATTTCCTCAATATTTATCCAAAATTTTCTCCTGAGCTCCTTTACAAGCTCTGGTCCCCAGGATTGTGGTGTTTTATGGTATGGTAGTACTTACTTTCTTTTGACTTAACCGGAGGTGTAACAGGGTTCCTACACCTCAAGCAGAAAAAAAAAAAAGAATAAGGCCTTTTCAAGGCCATTTCTTTTTTTTTTATAAGGCTACTTAGAATTTAGCAATGCAATCAAAGAAAAATTAAACAAATACACATTAGAGAGAAAAGATGCAAGTATTATTAAATAAGTATTTTTAAAGAATATTAAATATATTCTTCTATAAACACCCTTTTAAATATATTTTTCTATACTAAACAGAAATAAATAGCATGGATAAATGTCAACTAAGTAAACTTTAAAATCAAAGAAAATCAAAACCAGGTTTAAAAGTCCTTTAATAAAATCTCGACGTACAAAATTACATGGCCAAAGTGCTTTTGGGTATCACTAGCCCTTCATCAATGGCTTCGCCACTGATACCCGAAAGTGCTTTGCCAGTATAATTTTGTACGTCAAGGAAAAGAGATTTTATTAAAGGACTTTTAAACCTACAGTTTTCTATGATTTTAAAGTTTAAACAGAAACAATTAACACTTCTCCTTTAAGTCTTCCATTTTTCATTTTTTTTTTTTTTTATTTATGCCCCCTAACTCAATTATTTTTTTTTTGCCAATCAGTGAAGCAATGACGTAGCATGGAGACTCAGCCACTTACTATAAGATGAGTCGTAGGTTAGTCACACACACCTCAAATATTTGCACAAATATTCAAGATGGACAAAAAAAAATAGATGAATTTAAAAAAAAAGGGCCTTTTTAAGGTCTTTCAACAAGAAATATAAGCTTTTTAAGGGCCCTTAAAAACAAAATGAAAAATAAGGCCTTTCTAAGGGTTTCTCAAGGCCCGTGGGAACCCTGTATAAGGTAACAGTACAGTAGTTCGGTAAATTTCAAAAGGTTCACCATGTAAAAGAATAGTAGTTAAAGATACAGATCTGCACAAAATCAAATTTGATCCAGCTTAGATCAAATGTAAATTTCTTTAAATAAGTTCTTTAATTTTTTTCCCTTTCAAATGTTGAAACCATTTGTATGGACTTGGACTAATTTTTGTTTCAAACTGCCCTGGCTCAAACCAAACCTTTAGTTGAAAAAACGATTTTTATTTTTTCCCATTCTTATTTTAAATGTTAAACAAAATTTTATAATTAATAAATTTTAGATTATCAGCTTTTTTAAATAACTGGAAGTCTACCGTATAGAGATGAGATGGGATTGGGCTCTAAACTAACTTTTAATTTTTATTTAATTTAGACATATACTTTATAAAATAGTTAAAGATAGTCAAGAATTAATGATCAAACAAAGGTGTTAAAATTAGAAACTTCTTTTATGATGATAAATGTTTCGAGTTTTATTTCTACTATATCTGTCAAAATATTGGAGCAATAAGAAAACACCAGTATTTATTTTAATACTACAAAGAATTGTATTGATAAATCGATATATTATTGTTCCAAACAGTTTTCATGAAACACTATTTGTTCTATTTCTAATTTCTGACATTCTTGAATTTCTACATTTTTATTAAATTTTTTGTATTCCAATTTAATCATTTATTTTAACAAATAGATCTTTTTTTTAATTAGTAACAATTATGTAGAAAACTTGTGAACATCACTCAGGCTCTCAACTCATCTCTACTACTGTATATTAGAAAAATATTAGCAAAACAACTACATGACAACATTAGTGTAACATTCTATCACTATCGGTCTGCTGATAATGAGCCACTTCTTGAATTGAATATTTAGAACACTAGAATAGAACAGAAAATTTTTATTAAAGTTTAGATCTTTAATACTCATTTAAATATATAATTAAATTAAAAACATCTTATTTATAAATAATATTCATATTTCATTCATAAGCATATATATTATACTATTAATAGAATTTTTCAGTACATCACATAAGTCTTTATAATCTCAGCATATACACTCGGTGCAAAAACAAACTATTCAAAATCAAATGCTTTAGATTCATTTATAAAATGAATATATCATACACTTTATGAAAACAATTTTCATAAACATTTTAGGTCTATCATAGAAGTTTTTAGTAAGAATATAAAATATATCATTCCTTCCTGAAGACAGATTGCATCATGCAAAAACCATTATTCTAGTTTTTTAATCTGTGCCAGCTGAAAATACTTATATTTGAAATTATGTGCAAAAATGCATTTGAATTTGCTAAATTACAGACTAGTAAGAAGCCTTGGGTGCTTGGTTCATTTCCTGAGATCAACAACTTCCATAGTTGTATGTTTATCCATTCTCACATGTACACTTTCCTAAAAAAAGAAAATTAATTATATTAGACACGAAAAATAAAGCTTAAGAGTTACATAAGTCAAGACTGGATAAATACTGACATCGGGTAATGGTGTCCAGCATTATAGACCAGGCCATAGCTGCTTAAAAAATTTGATTTACTTAAAGTTTCCCATCTGGCACAAATCCCCCATAGTGTGAGTTCCCATAAGGTCAAAACTTTCACTTTCAGTGATGATCAGAATAAGAATTGCAATGTGTGCTCATCAGTATATTTGATTTTGATCCCTAGCTCCAACAGAAATTTCATGTTTTGATCAAAACAATGGGACATGTATGTGTTTGCAAGATATCAGGCAAAAATCTTCTGTTAACATTAGTTAATGTTTGTATTACATTTCTTTTAACTTGTTTAATTCTCTTAATAAAATATACAAATAGCACAAAACACAATATTTTTTTTTTAATCAAAGTTACTAAGGATTAATTATCAGAGTTACTAGGGTTAAAAAAATCCCTTTGTCTAGATATAATACAAAGGATATCCAGATAGTAAGTCCCTATGATATATTAAGATCATAGGGACTTACTAGATCATACTTGAGTGGAATATATTATAAACCATTTATACTGCTACTTGATGCACATGACTTACACTACTTTTCGACATATTTTCTGTTATTATTGAGGAATTCTCATAGTGGGGCACCACAGGTATTGTATCACTTCATCATAGAAGGATGTTGTCTGCAATGCAAACCACACATTACTGGCTTATTTTACTTCGCTTCATGAAACTGCCAGCCAGCAAGGTAGGATTTAAGAGGCTTGAACATATGAAAACCGCTTAGTGATAAGTCTAGACTGGGGGGAGGGGGAATCAAATTGTTCCCAGCTGATGGTCAAGAGGAAATGTTGTGTTGTGGTGCAGAGTGTGAACAGGCATTGTCATGAATCATCACAACACTTTAGTAAGTGGAACGAGATAATGAAGATGATGATTTTAATCTTCAATGAATTTAATGTTCCTCACATTCAAGAAACAGATCACAGACTGCATTTCACATGTTGTGGGAATCTCAATTTTTCTAAAAATCTTAAACACACAGCACAATGTGTACATGCCAGCTAAATGTTTGAAAATGGTGTCAGTGCCTTGCTAAAAAATTAACTAACTTTGAACACATGTGCACCATCACAACAACAGTGGTAATATTTGGAAACAAAACTTCCTTGATATCCCTCATATGATATATAAAATAAATGTCTAAATTTCAAGCCTTGATTGTGATAGTAAAAGAATTTGTCCAACCCTGACATAAGTAAAATAATATATAATGAAGAAGTATCTGCGTACACAATCACCAAGTTAAAAATAAAAGTATTTAAAACCTGTGATGCAGAATCGAATAAAAATAAAAAATATCCATATAGATAAATGTTGAAAAAAATTCTATAAACATTTGGAGTGTATGATAACAATAAAATTAGATAATTAATTAAACAAGAAAGATCAATCATGCATAAAGCATTGATTATGAAACACTTTAAAACTGAAATGCAATTTTATTTAAACATCTCTAAAATGCGATACATTCAGCCGTAATACTTTTAAAATTATCACAATAATACAATAATTTATTATATTTGAGAACTTAAAATATCATCGAAAAAAATTAACTTTATTCAAATGACGTCATTGAAATATGAATTGCCTGGCTCTCTATGAAAAAGCAATAAATATTTCATTCATACACTTTTATTCTATTCCTTTCATTCATGACAATACAACAATAATTTATTTTACTTAAAAACATAAAACCATGGAAGTAAAAGTAATTTAAGTCTATGCTTAAAACTTCATTTGCTAAAAAATCGTCTGCTTCTCTTTATAAAATCAATTAATGTTTCATTCATATCAACTATATTGAAGACTCCAGAACTAAATAATTTTGAGTTAAAGAAATTCAGCAATTCTTATACAACTCATCTTACAGCTTAATGTGTTTACATTCTCCATAAGTGAAAATTAGGCTCCATTGTAGAAATAATCAAAATTTGATGATCATTTAAACTCAAATATATTATAATTGCAATGTTTCAGAATATAGATGCACAGAAATTAAGCCAAAATAAAACAGTTTTAGGACAGATACAACCTCTAAATAAATTAAAAAGAACTTTATAAATCACGATTTTAACACAAGATGGATGCCGTATTTTATTTTAATGTGGGTCATCTCTTCATATGACATGGGTGTAATTATTATGTTATTTTTTATTTAAAAAACTACCGAATATATTTGCTAAAAAAAATTTTTATATTTTTTATGGGATAATTTGAATATTTCCTAAAACTTTAGAAGCAATTTATGAATTTTAAATTTGCTTAAAAAATGTTTGAAAAATTAAGTCCCATAGGGTTCAATGTATTTCATTTTTTCAACCTGGGTTCAATCCAAAACTAATTGGGTGATATTATTAATTTATATTCCCAAAGATCCCACAGGCCGTCTGAACAACATACTAAAATTTCATTTTGATAAAGTAATTTTTTATGCCAGTTATCATGCGAACGGACACACAGACAGAATGAACAAAGTCATAAACACTTTTCAACTATATTGTAAAGTGTTAAAAACATGCCTAAACAAGTAACTATTTTCAAATTATGTTCAAAATATGCATATTACTGTGGCATATGCAACAAAACAAAGGAAATATTTGTATTTTACCTGTTGGACCTTTAATCAAATATTTGCTGTACTAACAAAACTTTATTTGTCAGTTTAATTAAAAAGTGTTTATGGCTCAAAACATGTATTTCAGTCAAAATCTCCAATTAGATAAATTTTAGTAAAGCAATAATTTTTCTATTTCAGTATGAGAGAGTAAAAATTACTATTTTAAAAACTGTATGAGCACTTTCAACAAGAAAAATTATTTAACATCTAACTTACTTCATATATTGCAGGTTCATTTGAATGAGGATGAAAACCTTTTTGTTGACACTGAGATATATAATCTAAACCATAATCTGGAGTAAGGGAAAATACACACGTTCTGAGGAAAAAAGAGAATATACTATACTACACATTTTGTAAAACAAGTTTGATAAATAAAAAAAAAATACAGAACATGACTTTTAAGTACAAACAATAAACAAATAAATAACACTGCAAAGTGATGTGCAAATAAATTGTAAAAAGCAGATGATCATTTCAAACACACAATATGGGTTTTCTTCTATAGTGCAAGCAGATCAAGACACCAAATAAGCTTATAACATGCTGGTGACTGCACGTCCATTTTTGCATTACATTTATATGTATTACTTTGAATTTTCATTCATTTGACAGAGCAGCACATCTATGCATGTTGCTGATAACCCAAAAATTTAATTCTGTTATAACAATCCTTTGGTGAGATACAGTGCCTACCTTAAATCTATGAGGAATCAGTAGATATTGTTGATATTGAATTTATTTCTTATATTAAACAATAGATGGCAGCATCAAAACTATTATGACTGCCTCAAACATACATTGAATTATAATGAAACACTCAAAAGCTCAATGAAATAATAACTCGATAATATAAAACTTGGTAAATATAGCATAAAACAGCCTTCTTCTTTAGGACTGACAACAAGCATGACTTCACTTATTTAAGAAGTAAGTTCTACAACTGAGGTATGGCACATGTGGATGAAGGAAGGAAAAAAGTTGTTGCCATTGCCATGGAGAGAAAAACCAATGAGGCAGGAAAACAAAAAGAAGGAAACTATGAATGAAAGGTAAAAACCACGAGAGAAAAAAAGAATATCGGAAAATAATGACCAGAAAGAAAACAAGGTAGTAGGAGAATGGATAGCTTCGTTCTGCTATCTGTCCATTTCTTATACTCATACATGCCAACATTTGACTAGGGGTCATCAGTAGCATAAGTTAAAGAGCTTAGGGAGCGTTCAAGTATTACATAAGTATCTCGGGAGGGGGTCAGAAAATCTTATTTTTCCCTATCTTACTCTATGTTCATTTTTGCTTACTGGGGGGGGGAGATTCAAAATTACCAAAAATGTGCTTAAGTAATACTTGAACACTCCCTTACCACAGACAAGTCGCCGTATGCTGTGGTCTATTGTTTGAATGATTTTTAAAAACAAATATAACAAAAAAAAAAAATAATTGCATATTTCCATAATTCATATTTATAATTGGATATTTACATAATTTATTTGACAAAAGTAGAGCTTTCAAATAACCAACATAAAATGGAAAAAAGCTATCAGCAATGTATGAATGGAAAACGTGCACTGCGGGCGAATGGACCGAAACTGCCATAAAGTATAGCAGAGATAGGTAACTGTAAATGCTTTATGCTATTCTGTTGCAATTCTCTGTTTCGTTCGTCGTTGAAAACGAGTATCTCAACACGATTGCTGTCCGTCGGTCTCTCTCCCCAAATATTCAGGATGGGGTGACCGAAATCGAACCGATGCGTAATTACAACAAAGTAACGTTGCTCGAGCGGATTTTGCACATGAGTAGCGATCCGTGAGAATTCGTGATTGAACCAGGAGACATATTTGGATTCTGACACGGCAAACTTATTTTAAACATAACAAGAATTTATTTAAATTTTAACAGTTAAACAATTTTACAGATTAAAATTTATTATAGGCGAATGATCCAAGATGACACATCCTGACAATGGATGCTAAGTAAAATTGCATTATCTCAAAGTCTTAATAGACATGTTGCGGAGACGAGAGGGATCTTGATGAAACCCTCGGGGCATTCAAAATGCGACCGTTTGTCGTGGCTGCTCGCCGAGTGAATCATGACGAACAATAAAGTCCGCCGTATATATATTCCACCAAGTTCATTGGCCCCTGGCTGTGGCGTCTTCTTAGGAACTATGAATTTTGAGCCTAAGCTCCACAAGTGACACATTAATGTTTCTCATGTCCCTATATCGACATGTTTATGTCCCCACACTGCCGTTCTTTGGGCGTTAAGCCCTTGTACTGACACATTCATGATACAACCTCCGTGCAAAGTCTGGGAGATATTTCGTTGGTGTGGGGTCTTTTCCCCGAACTTATACCGCACATAGAGTGCGGGGTCATTGGCATGTAGGTCTCCAGGATATTTTCCCCAGCAGAACCTTACACGCCCCCCCCAAGAGCGAAACTTTCTGCCTACCCAATAGGCAAATTTCGCCCAAACAAAGTTCTGTCTGGACAAAATAGTTACTGTTATTCACTCCTATGCACTATGAACTTGTTCATATTGAAAATCACAATGTATTGGAAGCACAATTGTCACTGGGTCCCGTTATGAGTCCCGAATCTGTGATGTAGGTGAACACACACACACACAAAAAAAACACTTCTGTAGGCACACCCGAGCACTGATATCCGCCGTCGAATGTCCGTAAGTGACCCTCACCCAATCAGTGCTTCTCACCCTCGCGTGAGAGACCCATGCACCTATGGTACATGCCACACTGACATTCATCTGCTCAATTTTCCTACAGAGAATTTACCTAAGCTCACCCAACCTCTACTCCCTATACAAAAAAAATACACTATAAAATACTAATAAAACTTAGGATATCCAGGACCCAAAACCAAAACAAAAAGAGAAAGTTATTTCTCCTACCCCAGTCCTGTCGCTTAGAAGCAATAAACAAAAAAAAATAAAGTAAAACCTACTCCATGTCACTGCACTGCTTGTGGCAACACGAAAAAATAACCAAAAATCAAAGCAAAACAAAAGTAAACAAACAAATGAACACTGTCTCAGCCGGTGTTCAGTCTAGCCCGCTCAGAAAAGAGAGAGCTATTTGACCCACATTTCTAGGATTACCCTACTCCAAATCGGTCCCTAGCTATCCTTTCAGAGCCCCTTCGAATGTTTTCCTTCCTTGCCCGAGTCTCCTGCGCTCGCGATGATCTTTGCTCTCTTCTTTCCCCCTCATCAGCTGTTCGTAACCCTTCACTACCGAACCTCTCTTTCGAAGTAGCGAAATCTGGGGGGTCCGGGTTTCGGCCTATCGCATCCCCTTCCTCATGAAAATCCTCCACCTTAGAGGGGTGTAGGGGCGACCGTCTCTTTGCGAGATAAGCGGGAGAGAATGACCCAATTTCTCCGGCTGCATCCCTGGAAGTAACTTTTCTTGTTGGGTCCCCATGTTTATCCTCCGGAGATTTCATCCGCTCGCTCTCCGTGGTATCGGTATTCGATACCTTGTCAACTCCCTGCTTTCCTAATAGTTCTTTTATCATCCCCGGTGGTAATATTAAATCGGTGGGAAGTGCCTTGACCACTACGCATCGAATTTCCTGTGGTACCTTTTCTTTCCCCGTTTCATCGACTATGGCCATTCTCACGCTTGTCACTGGGCACCTTTCAGCGGCCCCAAAAGTTCCTTTCACAAAAACTTTCGTCTCACCCTCTAACGATTTACCCTGCAGGATTTCCTCTCTGATGATAGCCATTTCACTGCCCGTATCGCTTACCGCATTCACTAGGGTCCCCTCCACTCTCACTTGAACCCTCTCTGCCTCGAAACGCTGTCCCCCTAATGCATTTTCTGGGTCCCATATCTGTACAAATTCGGCCCGAATTGCACGACCGCTCTCCTCCCTGAATATTTCTTCATGATCCGAATCCTCCAATTCCTTACTCACGGCCTCCGCGCTCGCAATACGCGCCGTTTCTCTGGAGCACTGTCGCCCCCCAACTTCGTACCTGGCGCCCCTTTTGGCCCATTTATCTGAGTTCCTTTGAACCCCTGTCCCCTTAGGACCGTACAGTGGGCAGTCTCGTCGTAAGTGCGACGCTGACCCACAACCATAGCAATCGGATCTCTGTTTTTGCTTTCCCGACCCTCCCGCAGAGGTGCGCTCCCTCACTGATCGGTACTCGCCCTTCTCCGGCGTAGCTCCCGGTTCCATTTCCTTCTTGCAGAAATCCCAAAATTCCTCGCGCTCTTGCGGTCCATACGACTTTCCCTTGGCTGCGAAAAACATATCGCACTCTCTTGCCAACTCCTGGGGCTTGAACCACCCATTTCCTTGTCATATCCTGACATGCGCCGCTGTCTCCGCATCTAGCGTCTCGAAAATACGGTCAGACACAATCAATTGATTGATCGTTTCCGCATCTTCCGCGTTTCGGACCTCACAATAATGTCCCCAAATAGCACTCAGTCTCGAGGCTAGCTGAACAAAGTTCTCGTCCGCATTACGCCGGGTTCTCTTAAAATCCTGTAAACATGCCTGCGGAGTCGGTTGAAAATGAGCCAGAACCAATTTCTTGATCTCCTCAAAATCCCTAAACTGCTCCGTCTCTAAATGCGTTACAAAGTTCGCAGCTTTGTCTCCCAGTAAATTCAACAGAATTGATCCTCGGGCATCATCCGGGATCTCCTCGCTCTCAAACGACCGCTGTAAACTTTTAAAAAAGTACGCCCATCCCTCTGATTTGGATGGCACTTTCACCGTTAAAAGTTTCACCGTCCTCACCATTTCGTCCAGAGATTTTCGTCTGGGCGAAATTTCCATATCCGTCCCTCCCGCGGGACTCGAACCGCCGTTCTGTGGTGTATGCTGCAAACGGAGACGCTCCAGCTCCACTTCCGTTTCAGCCCTTAGCCTTTCCCGTTCTAGGGTCAGTCTAAAATCCCTCTCTCTCTCCTGAGCCTGAGCTACGAGCTCCTTCTCCTGAGCTGCGAGCTCTCGTTGCTCTAATTCCACTCTTTCTGCCGTAATACCGTTCAGCAGTTCTTTGACCTCCCCCTCTTCATAATTTTCGCTTGCTAAGATGATGCTTTTAATCTCTATCATCTTAGCATTCTCTGGCACCGCCAAATCTAACTCGGAAGCGAGTTTACACAAATCTATTTTCCTTGCTCTCAGTAAAAACGTCATGTTGAAATAAATTAAATTTAGAGCACTAAGTTAAAAAATAATAATATATAAATACATTAATACAGTGAATTTAATTAACCTTTCGAGATATATGAATAAAATAAAAATGAAAAATAAAACTCTTAAAATTGCTTCTAAAATTTCGCCCCGATATTCGCGATCCACATAAAAACAATTCCTAACCGGATCTCTCACACGCTTAGCAAAAAGAACACTGAGTAGTAGGGTTAAAGGGTCACTAACCTTGTGTCTTTCTGGGGGATCCAGGATCAGCTCTGCCTTCTGTACTGACGATGGGTCTTTCTGCCGGGTAGATTCCTTCTCCGTGCCGTTCCACTTTCCGTCGAATCTCACCGTACTGCCACCATTGTAAATGCTTTATGCTATTCTGTTGCAATTCTCTGTTTCGTTCGTCGTTGAAAACGAGTATCTCAACACGATTGCTGTCCGTCGGTCTCTCTCCCCAAATATTCAGGATGGGGTGACCGAAATCGAACCGATGCGTAATTACAACAAAGTAACGTTGCCCGAGCGGATTTTGCACATGAGTAGCGATCCGTGAGAATTCGTGATTGAACCAGGAGACATATTTGGATTCTGACACGGCAAACTTATTTTAAACATAACAAGAATTTATTTAAATTTTAACAGTTAAACAATTTTACAGATTAAAATTTATTATAGGCGAATGATCCAAGATGACACATCCTGACAATGGATGCTAAGTAAAATTGCATTATCTCAAAGTCTTAATAGACATGTTGCGGAGACGAGAGGGATCTTGATGAAACCCTCGGGGCATTCAAAATGCGACCGTTTGTCGTGGCTGCTCGCCGAGTGAATCATGACGAACAATAAAGTCCGCCGTATATATATTCCACCAAGTTCATTGGCCCCTGGCTGTGGCGTCTTCTTAGGAACTATGAATTTTGAGCCTAAGCTCCACAAGTGACACATTAATGTTTCTCATGTCCCTATATCGACATGTTTATGTCCCCACACTGCCGTTCTTTGGGCGTTAAGCCCTTGTACTGACACATTCATGATACAACCTCCGTGCAAAGTCTGGGAGATATTTCGTTGGTGTGGGGTCTTTTCCCCGAACTTATACCGCACATAGAGTGCGGGGTCATTGGCATGTAGGTCTCCAGGATATTTTCCCCAGCAGAACCTTACAGTAACCATGACATATTAGGAGCACTTTGCGAAATCGCAATATTGGTCTTGAAGCCCGCTTACACGTATTTGCCATGAGCCTCTTTGCAGCACAGGACTGATCTCTACCGAAACTATGCCAAGCACCTTATTTTTTCTCGCAAAAGCATGCTTTGCTTTCATTCAATATACACGTGTTTGTGTACGCCAGTTCCAATGTCTAAATAACGATCACACACATACAAAAAAAGATGAAAATTATTTTTTTTTCTCCTTGGTTTTTGTGTTTATACAAGCAAAACTCAATTCATAAAATCCGTAGGATTTAGGGTAGATTCCATAGCTCCGTAGTTCTATAGGGAAATCCGTAGGAACAACAGACAATCCGTACCAGTTGTCATGTATGTATACTGAACAAGATTTTAAAATCTTTTTTTCATTCTTCTGGACCAAACTCCAGTTTTAAAGTTTAAAAAAAATGACTTGTGTGTGTGTTGAATTCAAAAGCATTTTGAGGATTTTATCTCATTTATCACACCCACTCATAACATAAAACTAGCATAGCATAAAATCAGAAATGAGTGTTGCAATTTCTTAACTTTTTCTCAAAAACACATTAATATAAGGATAAGGATAAACAAGTACAGGCAATAATTTACAATAATTTACCTTTATCAGAATTAAAACTAAAAAGAAATATAATAATATTTCCTAGAGTCAAAATAGAAATAAATTAGTGTCATTTTCTCAATGAAATAGATAAATTGATTCTTTATGAGTTAAATATGTGCTGCATATTGAGGAATTGCAATACTCTCTAAATGTTGTTTTCATATTATAAACTAGCAGCATACCGTACAAAGTATATAATATAAAGAAACTTATAATTCACAATCATGTGCAAATTATGTTAAAATATTAAATTTATTGCTCCTAAAGGGAAGTTCAAGAATATTTGTTCTCACTATACAAAATTATCTTCATGGGCAGATTTAAAGAATAAAACATCCTGGCCCCTTTTGAAAGTAAATATACAAAAAATATGAAATTGAATCAATATATACAAAATAAAAGCACTAAATTTGTATGTACTAATTATAAACTCGAATATTAGAAGATATAACCTGTATTAGTAGATTACATGTATAAATTGAAAATATCAATAAACCCGTAATTGAGTACAATATATGCCAAAATGAAAGCACTAAAATTATATGGGACTATATATATATATATATATATATATATATATTACCCCGTACTACGTATATTGTCGCAGATAAGAAAATATGCCTGTGTGTTAGTAGAAGATTACCTGTATTACAATATGAGCCTCAAAAATCTTTGCCAAAATAAAACAGATGACGTAATAAATTGAAAATATCAATAATCACCGTACCAGAAGGTCGTAACTGATTCCAATATATGCCAGTATATAACGAAATATATGCCAATATAACTATTTATATTCTCGTAGATTAGAGGATATATCCGTGCATTTGTAAAAGATTACTTGTACAACGTACTATATATAAGTTTCAACAATTTTTGTCATAATAAAAGAATGGCATATTAATTTGAAAATATCAATAATCCCTGAATCAACAGTCCCCAAAAATATCAATAATAATAATGTTTAAACCTGAAGACCTTAATTGATATTATCTAGTCAAAAATGCAATGTCGATGAAATTTATTTTATACACATATCTTAATTATTCAAATTGGAAAATATTTAATAAAAATCGTATGCCGCATAACACGTTGGATTTACATCCATTGCTAAACGACATGATATCAATTGCTTCAAATAAATTGATGGAAATCATATCGTCTGAATAATGCTAACTCCATGAAAGATTTGGCGACATTTTCATCAATTTAGCGATAATTTAAAAAATCGTCAAATTTATCGCCACTGGGACTGTAAAACTGATAGTCCCATTTTGCAACAAAAAGACGAAACATCATCACAATACTATCCCCTAACAAAACACAATTAATTTCATTTATTAGGTGCAATTTTATCAATTTCATGATATTTTTGTAGATTTATAAACATATTTATCAATTTGGTGAAATTTTAAGAATTCGCTACACATGTTACTAAGTAGGATGGATGGACTGACCGACAAATGCTACCGAAACATCATTTCAGTACTCTCTTCTAAAAAATGAATTTAATTTCATTGATTTGCATTGATTTTATCAATTTGGCGACATTTCCGTCAATTTGGCAAATTTTAAAAAAAGTTACCAAGTTAGCGATTTTCCGCCAAATTCGTAGCTCTGAATTTGCAGATCTGAAGAATGAAACATCCTGATCCCGTTTGTATATACTAAATGCACACACTAAAATTCTATTAGGAGATATAGCCGTTCTACTCTTTTTCTGTTTCAACAATCGGATAAATGAATTTCTAAACACAATATATGAGCTAAAATATATTGGCTAAACACAATATATGAGTTTAGTAGCTAATCACAATATAAAAGCTTAAAAACTCTTTGTCGAAATAAATGAGAGTGATGTACACAGTCCGCAATTAATATAATTAAAAGAAAAATCACACCATTTTTTTCTGAAATATATTTTTATATTCATTTATTTATTATTCAAATCGAAAAAATAATAATTGAAATTAACAGACAAATTTAATTTAATTACGTTTCTGAGCAACATGATATACGATAGAATCTTCCTCATAAAATGCATTAAATAACCATTTTGATTTCTTTATACTTTTCATTGTTGTGTAAATGCTTGTGAAAAATAAACCATGGAGATAGATTTTTCATTTAAATTCATGTTTCAAACAATTCATACTTTCAGATAGTGACTAATTTGAGCAAAAATCCTCCATCAAACTCAGAAATAAAGTTTTAATTCACGTTGATGTTTTAAACAAACGATTTTTATCCTTTCCGTTCGGATAAACCACGGAGTTAGAAAGTAGAACTCCTAGGGAAAAAGTTCAGTTTTCATTAATATCTCGACAACCCCTGGTCTTAAAAACCCGAAATTTGGACCAAATTTTTGAGGGACTCTTTCAAAGCTACCCACAAAATTTCATTAAATTCAGTTCAGTAGTTCTCTCGTGATGATGAGACAAACGAAAGTTTTGTTTTTTACTAATATCTCGAACCACTGGTCGTAGAAACTCAAATCATGGACTAAATTTTAAGTGGGGCTATTTCCAGGCTACCCACAAAATTTCATCAAATTCGGTTCAGCCGTTCTCCCGTGATGATAGGCAAACAGACAGATTTTCAATTTTATTTATATAGACTAGCAGCATACCTGTTCTTTGTACAGAGTATATAATATAGCATACCCATTCTTCATACGGAGTATATAATATAAAGAAACTTATAATTCGCAATCATGTGCAAATTCTGTTAAAATATTAAATTTATTGCTCCTAAAGAGAAATTTAAGAATATATGTTCTCACTATAAAAAATTATCTTCACAGGCAGATCTGAAGAATAAAACATCCTGGCACCTTTTGTAAGCAAATTTACAAAAAAAAAAGGAATTGAATCAATATATGCAAAATGAAAGCATTAAAATTGTATAGAATCTGTCCTACTTATATACGCGAATATTAGAAGATATAACCTGTATTAGTACATTAGAAGATTACCCATATTACAATACGAGTCTCAAAAATCTTTGTCAAAATAAAAGAGATGACGTAATAAATTGAAAATATCAATAATCCTGTAATCTTTATACCAGAAGGTCTTAATTGATTCCAATATATGCCAATATATATCAAAACATATGCCAATATACCTGTACTACTTATATTCTCGTAGATTAGAAGATATACCCGTATATTTGTAGAAAATTACTTGTACAACGCACAATGAGTTTAAACGATGTTTGTAATAATAAAACAATTACATAATAACTTGAAAATATCAGTAATCCCGGAATCAATAATCCCCGAAAATATCAATAATAATAACGTTTAAACCTGAAGACCGTAATTGATATTATCCAGTCAAAAATGCTATAACAAAAATAAAATTGTTCTTTTCCAAAATATATTTTTATATCCATTTGTTTATTATTCAAATCGAAAAAATAATAATTAAAATTAACAGACAGATTTAATTTAATTGCATTTCTGAGCAATATGATATAAGATAGAATCTTCCTCATAAACTGCGAAATTAAATAACCATTGCTTAATTAAATAACCAAGCTTGTGAAAAATAGGTGCCATAAAACCATGGAGATAGATTTCCCATTTAAATCATGTTTCAAACAATTCATGTTTTCAGAAAGTGACTAATTAGAGCAAAAAATCTCTCACAAAAGATAAAGCTTTATTTCACTTTCAAATGATTTTCAAGCTTTTCATTTGGATAAACCACGGAGTTAGAGAGTAGAACTCCTAGGAAAAAGTTTTGTTTTTCATTAATATCTCGACAACCCCTGGTCTTAGATACTCGAAACTTGGGCTAAATTTATAGGAGTGCTATTTCAAGGCTATCCACACAATTTCATCAAATTTGGTTCAGCCATTCTCCCGTGATGATGAGACAAACGAAAATTTCGTTTTTTACTAATATCTCGAGAAGCACTGATCGTAGAAACTCCAAACATGGACTAAAATTTAAGTGGGACTATTTTAAGGCTACCCACAAAATTTAATAAAATTCAGTTCAGCCGTTCTCGCGTGATGATGGGTCAAACAGACAGACAGACAGACAGATTTTCAATTTTATTTATATAGATTACATAAGTATAAGGAATAACCCTATAAAGAAAATAAAACACTTGAGGGAAGGGAAATTTGATAGTCTAGCCACAGAATAGGGGGGAAAAGTTAGCTCATCCTGTAGCTGAAGAAACAACACCCCCTCTCCTCCAAAGATTTATAATATAAACACCTTAATTTATCTATATATCTATCTCTGGGTGGCGTTGCTACAAAATATTGCCAATTGTGTTTCACATTTCAATTTTTATCATATAACCATGGAGCTTTAAATAGTGTATGACATCATATACTGAAAGTGAGGCCATGATGTGGGCGACCTGTTTCTTACATAATGCAGACTATACTTCTTTCACAACGAAATTATGATGTAACCATGAAGCTTTACATAGGGAATAACTTCAGATACTGAAAGTGAGACCCTGATGTTATTTTATTTCTTATCATTTTATATATTTTTATTTGAAATACCATGCAACTCAGAGTGTTAAGCTCATTTCATTGACATGCTTAACCAAGGCTTAACTATATTCTGCGTCCCGTGCTTACTTATCAACAGAATGCGGGATGCAGTTAAGCCTTGATTTAACATTCCAAATAGTTCAAGCTTCTTCCAACAAAAGTAGGAAATATTATTCTTGGGTGTTTTTAGTTTATTACTTTTAGGACAAAATGCCTGCGAGTCTAACTAGATGAAAATTGACAAAAATCTCTCCAAATTAATAAAAATAGTGAGATTTTGGGGACGAATTTGGCGGACTTATTAAAATGTTACCAAATTCACGAAAAGCTCGCCAAATTGATAGAAATTACACTAAAACAATAAAAATGATGAGAAATTAATGAAAATTCAATATCTTGGAAATAATATAAGAATTTACTATAAGAATAACCTATTTCTTTGGCCGTAATGCTTGGCAAAATTCTGGCGACAAATTTTGGCAAGTTTCTTTTTAATATTACCAAATTGACAAAAATGCTGCCAAATTGATAAAAATGACAATAAATCAATGGAAATGACGACTAATTTGTGAAAATTTAATATTTTAGAAAGAACATAGTAAACGACCATAAGAATAACACATTTCACCATCAGTACATAACGCTTTGCGAAAAATTTAATGGGATATCGCAAACTTGGCAACTTTTTCAAATATTGCCAGATTGACGAAAATGTCATCAAATTGATAAAAATGACGCTAAATCGATGAAAAGCATACGGCATCGAAGCACAGAGCATCTAATTCACATTTAATATCCTGTAGCAATATTTGTTTATCCTGTGCACTGCGTCGGCAGGCATTTGATTTGGCAATGAATGTTATTTGACAGGATTTTTCTGCCCTCTCTCTCTATCTGCATAATCTATAGATGATTTGGTAAGTTCAGTCGTGTCATTTTCTGTACAAATTTTCTTTCTTTTTAGCTCTTCAATCTGTTCAAGTAATTTTCTCTTTTTATCAGTCGAGACAGGCTGTACTTGTTTTCGTTTTTGCTCATCTAAATATAATAAATATTTCTGACGAGCTCCTGCTCCAGACAATATAAGATCTTTTGTAATCACAATATTTTCAAGCCCACCTATATTTCGAATATGGTCTTCAATGATCCGCTTAGCAACAAGAGACTCTTTTCTTTAATTTTCAACCATTACATTTTTGTTTATGGAAAAACCTCTCTCTACAGTAGCTTGTCGGTGAGAGAGAAGTAACAACTTTTTATCACAGCCCATGGTGTTCGAAAAAAATGTATCAACATTATCAGTTAATGGATTAAAAGAGTCTTGACAACAGTGTTTAAATCGCTTTCCTATATCCATAACACTGAAATCCTCAACAAAACTCATATTCTCTAATTATAGTATCACAATTGGCATCTTTTATCTTACCACAATCTGTAAGGGCTATAAGGATATTATTGATCTTTGTCATATTTATTTTTTTATTGTCAATTAAAGAACGCGGATCTAAACATGACATGTTCCTTGCAAGATTGTACTTTAAAGGACACCTCTCTAACAACTTTTTAACCATTTTGATCAAAAATGCCCTACAGTTAATATAAAATTCTATTAACTGTTTCTCAACATTAGCAAATTTCTTTTTAACAAAGTCTTTTATAATTTTTTTGGCAATGAATCCAACATCAATTTTGCTTGCATCTTTATGCAAAGATGAATCCTCCACATCAATATTTAGAAGCTTTATCATAGAAGCTGGAACATGTTCTTCTTTCATAAATTTTAGCATTAAATTTTTGATCAAATTATATAAGTCATGTGCCATAAAAGGCAACATTGGTTTATCAGTTTGATACAAAGTCATAAAAGGTTCTATTTCCTTCGCAATAAAAATGAGAAAATTGCATTTTATAGGAAACAACTTATCGTTAACACTAGTTTGAATTGTTTCAAAACTTTTGTTTCCGGGATTAGTGAAATTCTTATCAATTACTTTGGACACATAAATTTTAACTTGAGGAAGAATTTCTAATACTCTGTTAAATACACTTGAATTTTCTAACAATCGATTCTTGCAAAATTTTATGGGGAATTTTGCATTTTCACTAATTGAAGCAAAATCCCCTCGCCGAGCTGGTGAATCAAAAGGCGATATAGTGCACTTGCCATTTGTTCAATTTCAGAAAATACAGTGCATCCTAAACTAAAAGAATTGTGCATAATATGTATACCACAACTACCTATATTTAATAAATTTGAACTACATTCTTGTTTTAAATGCTCATACATTAAATCAAACACTTTTCAATTAACATTTGGTCCGTCCATTGATAATTGCAATAAATTGCATGACCCCAGCTCTGCACACTTTTCATTAATATTTTTAAAAAGTATGTCTGCTGTTGCATGACCCAAAAAATCTGAAGAATAATATCGTGATACCATGTGATTATGATCCCAAAATCGAACATGGCAATCTAATTGCTTTGTTTGCATATAATTATTCATACTTTCATCAAATAAAAGGACAAATCCACTTTCATTTTTCACTTTTTGTTTCAGACATGTAGCAAAATATGGTGCAATCCCAAATACAGACAAATATGCGCATTTCTTTTCTCCACAAGTGAACTTCTGGCCGATCTCACTGTCCGGAAACATATGTCAAAATACGACATTTGTATTTTCACAAGATTTATATGAATAATGGCTACTTTGAACTTTAAGTGTCCATAATATTTCAGCTTTTAAGTGATCACTGGTGGTAAGAGAATTATCTAACATTTCTGACGCCTTCAGAACACGTGGAGTAATACTTTGGATTTGCTCATCTGGATCACTTGCAATTCTAGAGGTACTAGAATGAGGAATTTGCACACATGGGGAAAATGCTCAATTTTATATTTTCCTGGTAATTTTAGGCTTACGATTTTCAAATATGTCACATTAAATGTCAAAATGATTTTGAATAAATTAAAAATTAAAGTTTAAATAAGTGAAAAATTACGCGATGTCATGTGATCTTGAAACGCTAACCGATTGGCTCTGACGTCACTGTGCATGAAGTATCAGTGTTTACGTTTTAAAAACAACATTAGATCAATTTGCTTCTTTGCATTCATAGTTTAGAAATCATTTTTTGAGCCGCAAATTTTATAATCTTTTTTAATTTTAGAGTATATTTTAATTGAAATTAAATATTCCTTTAAAATCTAATTGAAATTTAATTTTAAAGGAAGATTTTCTTTCAAATATAACGTAACAAGAATATAAAATTTTTTAGCATCAGAAAGAAATTCAGCTTTGTGCTCAACAGATAATGAAATCAAAACTTTCCTGGCACCATTCCCAACATCAATTCCTTTTGCATTTGGTGCATTCTTTCTAACATCAATGTCGTACAGCTGCTCTCCATTTTTATTTTTAATAGCCTCTTCATTTATAAATCGGCTCATGATCTTTTTCATTAGTTTACTTAGCTCATCATACAAGATGTGTATCAATGTTTTTTTATCCTGAAGAAGTTTCAAGAATTCTTCAAAAATTGAGCCAACACTTATCAAAATCAAATATTTCAAATATACTAGCGTCAATGGAGATTCCAATATTTTTACAATGCACTTATATCGATTAAGTTTCATCAATCTCTTGCATTCCTTTGGAATTTCTTCTAAGAAATATGATTTTATACCCGGCAGCAACTCTATAATTCTCTCACATACACACACAACAGTCAACCACCGATTGCTTACATATCTGAGTATTTTGGAATATTCATTATCAAACCTTTCCATAACATTTTGTAAATCCCCTTGACGTGAAGGATATTTCGAAAACCATGAATGTATATTTTCAATAAAATCTGTAATATTTCCAAATGAGTCTATCATTAGACCTTTGCCAAAAGCGTTATAGATTATGTGCAAGTTGCATGTCCCTACATTAATTAACCCAAATTCATTGAACAATTTGACTTCTCTGTCAATCAACTTAAAAACTGCTTTATTAACATTTGGACCATCAGATCCTAACATAATAAGGTTCTTTAAATCGATTTCACATAACTCTGTAATAGATTTTATGCTGGATGATATATCCAAGGCTGTAGAATGTCCTAGTAAGTCACTTCCAATGTACCGTTCAGAAATACATTTCTCATTTGTATTCCAATATCTGACATGGACGTCAAATTACTTTAAGTTTTATTGATTTAGTGTCTCATCATACATGAGTGTGAAAAAGGGATGTTTAGTCTTAAACTCATTTGTAATCTGTTTTAAAAAATATGGCCCAAGTCCATGAGACACAACATAAGATATTTTTCTAGAACACATCTTAATGCCTTTGGGGATAGAAGAATCTGGAAACATTTCTTTGAAAACACTGTTAACGTTGTCACATGATAGGTATGAATAATTATTCAGTGCTACATGGATAACCCAAATATTTTCCGATCGACAAATTCTTTCTTCTTCATTAATACTCCACAGAAGCCTTGGTTGACTAGATGGGCTGCTCTAGTTTGCATCAAAACACACACTTTTACGACCATCGCTATTTACTTTTTCTTTCGACTGGCACTGCGTATGATCTTTGTTTTGAGTATCCAAAGTCTTATGTTTTCAGTGCTCGCATGTTGCCGAAGCTGAATTTTCCCACTGTTGCCGATTGTGAAAGTCTTTTTGCATAACACACAATATGCAAAAAATCATCATTTCCTTTCGTGCACCAATCACTGATAATAGTTCCATTTTTATTGACGACTTTCAACCAATCATCACAAAATTTCGTTTGTCGATTAGGCATGGCACACAATCAAAATCCCCACTCCTTTTTGAAAACCTACATTTTCGAACTAAAAGAAAATTCTAAATTTTGGAAAAAAAAAAAAAGCAGGAATGTTTTTAATTTAAATTGCTTTTAAGTACAACAAAACTGCTTCTACACGTTTGTATTTAATTTTACTATTAACACTGAAAATTAGTAACTATAGATAGTTCCTCCGGAAACTATTGATTGCTGCAATTACTGATATTTCTCTGCCCCTAATCTACAGTACCGTTACCGTTACCACGCTTTCTGTCCAGCCGGCGTGCGTCATGTTTAGAGTAGTATTACGTCACGTGCAATTGGAAACCAACTGCAGACTTCCAATATCCTGTACTTCCACATTTTTTGAAATTCGGGGAAGATTTAGCAGATAGACTGAAAACAAAATGATAGAAATAAGGATTTTATTGCTTGTAATTTGGAAATATAGGATTTATGTTCAAAATATAGGACAAGTGCAAAATATAGGACAAAATAGGACATATTTTATTAAATTTTTTAAAATATAGGAATTATAGGAAATATAGGACGACTTCGACCCCTGCAGGTTCCACTGTCCTTTATCTATAGCATAGAATAAATCTGCAATGGAATTAGATGTATTATAAAAACATCTTACTTGTCAGTCTTTGGAGAGCATACTATGGCAATAGCTTCAGGCATCATTAGCTGATAGGAACAATGTGTATGCAAATCAACACTAGACATAAAAGCTGTTTGGCTGGGATGTGTCTGAAAGGATAACATTAATGCCTATATCACTGTATTGTAACTTATTTCATCTTACAAAAGTTAACTGATAAAACAATTTAAAAACGATGCTGCAAATTTATTTATTTAAGATTTCAATATTATTCAGAAATTGAGTTAAATACTGAATTGTTTCTCTTGACCTGAAATTAAAAGAAAGCATGGTAATTAGCTAGATCTTCTTACATAATGAAAGCAGATGTCTGTATGTGCTGTCTGTAGTGGGAAATCTAAGCTTCTTAAGACCATGAAATTTGGTACTTCAGGAGCCAAATAGGAGCACCTTGGCATTATTTTTTTTAATTTTGAATCAATGTGTTAGTTATTTTATGTTTTATCACAAATCAAGCCAATATTTACACAAACAGATTATTTAGTGACCCAAAATATTATCACAGAATTTCCATCTTAACACCATCAGGAAAGATTGAAAACTTTTCTTTCAAACAAACTCTGAATGGAGTCCATAGATGAATAGATAAATTTTAATGAATTTTTAAAATATATATACTCTTCATGTGCTTTAAACCTCTTCTATTTTTAAAATTGATGTGCCATCCAACGTTCATTTTATTTCATCAGCTGCTTAAAAAATATTGCAGACTACTCCAGAAAAAAAATAATTTCATAAACTCATCCATTAATTAATTATAAATTTTTTATCCAAGGCATGGCTTTGATTTTTTGAACAAATCTAGCAGTCTTCGGACCCAACACAAAGTTGAAACATACAAGGAAAGGGCCCAAACTTATTTTGTTTTGACAAGTAGATATTACGGGGGTTGATATTTGGCAAGTAGATATGAGAGGGTCTGAGTGTGTCATGTTGTCCTGAACAGTGTATTGAATATACAGTCAATTGTGATTCTCAATATTAATATTTTGGTAACAACTAGTTCAAAGTCGGCAGCCTTTAACAATTCTAAAGCACAACCACTCTATTTAATTATTTCAGGGAGAACCATACTATTGAACCTCTTCAGATGTCACTATAAAATATTTTTGTCTGCAACAAATAAAATTTTGACTCAACACATACATAGCTTCTCTATTCTAATGAGGTTTTATATTTTTTCATATTTTTCATAATTATTTTTCATTTATGGGATTAAAGTAAGACCAAAATTTATTTTCTATGCACAATAATTTAGCTAACTTATTCAACCAATGCACCAATTTGATTATACAAAATTTACAAACCTATATCTAATTCATTGATACTATATCCATCACAGTAGACTATAACCATAGAACAATTAACAAGTAGAGCGGGGATGGAGAACCTGCAATGGAGAGGACATCAAGTGTGGCCTATTCAAAGAACCTTTTTTCTTTTTAAGTTGCATATATTAGATTTTTCACTTAAAATTTGCATTTTGCTGTATATATCATAAAAAATTTTATTTGCAACTTTATTGGAGGACAGTTTGTTTCAATTTGGCTTTCAAACATAAAAAGGTACCCAACCCCTGAACTAGAGGATCGGGTCCAGTTTTCAGGCCCAGAGACTGATCAGAACTGTTTCAAGAGTTCTAGAAGCACTCTTTCAAATTTAGAGAAGATTTTGAGACACAGAAAAAGCTGGTAACTTTTCCACCGATGCTAAAAGATGCAGATACCCAAACAAATATTGGCGTCTCATCCAACACTTTGTCAATAGAGTATGTATTTCTTGATATGGAAATAAAAACAATATTGAAATATAGATTCTTGCACAAGACAGTATGTTTCTATGCAGGTTATAAATTGAGTAAGGCAAAAAGTATAGAAATAACATAAAAGAATTCTTTTAACTTCTTAAATCTTATTGAAGGGGGGTGATCATATATAATCTTAGGCACGTACAGCTTTACTTTTTATACAAAATTCTGTGACAAAAATTTCACCAAAATATTCAATTCTTTGCTTAAGTTTCAGAGTCCTTCCATTCTTGTATTTCATTTTTAATGGCTGTTGAATTCTAGTCTTCAACTTTGATTATGGCAATTTTTCACACTGCCAAACAATGCATATAAATGCATTGCTTGTTGGCATTCAGTTGAAATTACTTGACTAAGTATATAATATAAATAAAGTTAAAAATCCGCAATTTTTAAGCAAAAGATGTATTGAACATATCAACACATATATATCAAAAGATGTGTTATCAACATGTCTATATCAAAAGATGTGTTGGCCATATCAACACATCTATATTACAGAAGGTCATTTGCACTTTATGGAAACGATTTTGTATTTACGTTTCTCGTTAAAATTTTGAGATAAAGATTTGGCATTTTCAATATAATTGTCTGCTACTGTTTTGTTTTAATTGGAATGTAGAATAAAAGATTTATTTTGAAAATGGCTCCTGAAATTGATAGATAGCTCGAAGGTTATGTAAATGCACTTTCCGAGGAAAAATATTCGTATCAACAAATCGTAAAACAGTGTAAAAATCGAGGTTATTGCATTTCAAAGAAAGGTATTTTTAATATACTAAATTTGAAAGGGAAAAATCGTCTAGCTGAAAGTAAAAATGAAAAAATGGCTACAAAATCGCATTCTAAGACTGTTCAAATGTGGATAAATATCAAGAAAGTGAAGTCCCTGATCCTAAAAGAAAATCCACCGACTCAAAGATCTATTGCATCGAAACTGGGAATGTTTTCTGGCACTGTAAGTAAAATCGTTTATAAAGATTTGAAGTTAAGAAAGATGTTTAAATCTAAAGTTTATCTGCTTTTGCCAAAGCATATTGCAGAAAGAAAAACAAATAGTAGAAAATTATATGAAAAACACCTAGCTGCTGATAAATGGAAATTAGTGGTAACTCAAAAGGAGAAGCCCGACCCACCCGAAAGTACATGGAAAAAGATGAGCCGTCATCGCGACCATAATCCCGCCTCCCTCAGCACATGCCCCCCAGTCCAGCGACCACCAGCGGAAGCACCACCGGCCGAAGCTGACACCAGCGGGACAGAGCCGTCGCCTCCAAACCGGAACCCCCACCAAACACGCACCGACATCAAGTGCCGAGCAGGCCGTGGGGGACCGACACGAAAACACAACAAAAAGACCACCATCCAAACAAGACAGATCCTCATCCTCTGACAGGAATAACAAAAGCCAGGCCCCCTTGGCCGGTTACAAAACAATACAATAATATACAGTAAACATGCACTTCAAATACAAAATTCCCTAACCAGGAAAACAAAGCCAGCAATAACATTTATTTTACAATACAAGACATTGCTACTCGAGCCAACAAAATATCGCTACTCGAGCCAATCCGATAAATACAAATATACAAAAGCCAAAAGTACAAATAAGCAATACAGCAACAAACATGCACTAATCAATTAGTCCATAATCGACTTTAGAAGCCACAAAAGAAAGTTCTTTCACATAAACAGGACAAGCGGCATCATTGCACCTGTGATCCGTCTTGAATTTGGAACCGAATTTTCCATTGTGCTTTTCACAATTTTTACACTTTACCATTTCTGTACAGTCAGTAGCTTTATGTTCTTCAGAACCACATTTAATACAAACAAGTTTGCCAGGGCAAAATTTCCCGATATGTCCATAGTTCCAGCACTTAAAACAGACATAAGGCCGCAAGTGTTCTCTGAAATTCACTTTGTACCAACCTAAACTGATCTTACTCTTTTTAATTAACTTAGTAAAAGTCTCTGGATCTACTTCGAGTATCCAATTTGTGCCTCCTCTACTCATAAAACTGTACTTTGCTTCTATTTTTGCAGGATCATCGATTTCTTCATTCTGTTCTGTGATCCTCGCAACTAAGTCTTCTTTTGTGTATTCATCTTGGATATTATATAGTATCAATTGAGGCTTCTTCTTTTTAGGTTTACTTATTGTATAGTTGCTTAAAGCATCCTTGTCCATAAACTGTTGAATAAGAACATCAAGGTCTTCACTTTTAGATGTCTCTACCAATATGCCTCCCTTCCTAATCTTCTTCACCTTTTTTACACTAATATTCAACTTGGTTGGATTCACCAGTCCCTGAACTTCTTTCCTTGTTGCTTCAGAAGATTGTTCCATTTTCGGCAGTATTGAGACGACATGGGTGATTCTCTTAGCACTTAGAGATCTTCCCCGTATTTTGATCCCTGGGACCACTACTGTGCCTTTTTTCGGTTTATCTTTCTCAACCAATTTCTGTGCATAGGAAGGAACAACAGTCCTTTCTCTTTCCCCTCTTTTAGATTTCTCAACAGCTATTATTTTCTGTTGCTCTATAACAATCTTAATCAAATTACCAAGTTCTTCTCTAATTTTAACTTGTGGAGCCACATTTACTTTTTGTGAGACTATGGTAGATATAATGCTCTCTTGAGCCTGTAAAGCTTTATCCACATAGTGGTTGAAAAACACCTAGTTGCTGATAAATGGAAATTAGTGGTAACACTCGTATGAGGCATGGTTGTATTTAAGTGACTGTAATAAAAAAGAGCAATTTTCTATTGCTCAACTGATGAAAATGACCGTACGAAATAACTTCATCAATATGCAGAAAAGTTCCCAAAGGGATCATGCAGAATTTTGTTACAACGGTAAATTAAAACTCAAAAAAGTCTGAAGTAAAGCTAAAATTAATTCACTCCACTATCAGCAGAAAATTTTAGAACCAATTTTTGAAAAAAAAATTCAAGCTTTATATGGAAAGGACATCAATAAAGATGAGTTTCATATGGACAAAGCCTCTAGTCACACGTCTAAGTCAACTGCCGCATATTTAGCAAAGAAAGAATTAGAAACAGGAATAAAATGTACCCCATTTAATGAAATACCTGTAAAAGCACCTGACACTTTTCCTATGGACTCTTGCGCTTTCGGTTTGTTAAAACAAGCCTTTGGAAAAAGGCATCCAAGAACACTGAACGGACTTTGAAAAATGACCCAAGAGGAGTGGGATAAAATTGACATGACAGTGCTAAGAAAAGGTTTACTTTCATGGAAAATTTGAGCTAGAGCTATAGTCAAGAATCAAAGCTATCAAAAAGCAAATCACCGCAAGAAATATGCCCTTTATGCATAAAAATTAATTATCAAAATCAGTTCCATAAAGTGCAAACGACCTTCTGCAAAAGTAGTGTTGGCAATACATATTTTAGAAAAATGTTTCTAAAATCATCTTAATAAAGAGAAATCATTTAACAATACAAATACTGTCATATTTTTAAGTCACACCAACTCGATCAAATTGAAAATATTGTTAAGAAATAATTGGTGATTGTAATAATTTGACAAATTATAAACAATATTTACTATGACAACAATGTTATAATGTCAATTAGAGAAAATATTTCATAGTTTAATTTTGTGAGATTAAATTGCGTAGGTTAAAAATTTTAGCAATATTGGTTATTTTTCAAGTTAGCTTCACAAGGTACTGAATTTAAAACAAAATAATCTTGCATAGTTCTGTGAATATAATTGGTTATTTACTGTAACATGAGTAATCTATGAGATAAATTTCATTTCAATAACATTATTCTTTCATGGTGTTGTGATTTTCACAAACAATAGCAAAATAAAATAAACACAAATTTGATACATTAAAATTCCTGTAAACTCACATGAATCCAACCTAAAGTGATAAGATCATATTTATCTTGATACAAGAATATATCTTCTTCATTATCTGTGGTACAAGAATCAGATGTACCGGTTTGTTTCGGTACAAGCAAGTGAGTAACGACTAGCTGGTTGTGTGTCTACAGAGAAAATAAAAAGAAATGTAAAAAAATATGTGATTTACACACATAAAAATAATAATAATTAGTTGCAATAAAAATAATACTAAAATATTAGTCAAAAAATCATTTACTTAGCCATTAACAATGTAAGTGGATCTGAACAACATAGCACATAAATTTCAAATAAATTGCTCAAAATGCAACAAAAATAACTCTAATTAAAAACTTTGTTAAAACACATGTAGCTTTACAAAACTGGCTGTTTCCTTCTGAAATCTTTTATTCATTGGTATTTTTAAAGTAGTTTTCTATAAAGTTGTTTGAATTTAGTTAATGAAGTAGTTTTTATAGTTTTCTGAAGATGGTTGTCACCTTCAAGTTCTGTTATATTCTTCTCAAATATCCAGTCTTATTCACAGGTATTTTTTACAGTAATTTATTCTAATGTTTATTTTATTTAGCTGATGAAGTTAGCAGCTATGGCTTCAGAAACCATTTGTTTCTTTCATTTTGTGTTATATTCTTATTTCTACAATATTAGTGATTTTATTCCTCGGCTCATTGATTCCTTGCTTATTGTGTCTGCAGGGCCCACTGGCATACATACACAAACAGATGGTCTTCCAAAAGTACTGAAAATGAGTTTAGATGGTCTTAAAACAAATACAGATTTCCGTAAAATATTCCTGTAACATTGAGATATATATATATATATATATATATTAATTGCAAAGGCACTTCAGCAAATACATCTATTAACCCCCATGTAACACACAGAGATGCATGAGGTTAGAACAAAAATAATTGAGATAAAATAATGCCTATCTGCTTAAATTTTCAGATAAACAATACTTTCTGTATACAATAATACAAGGAAATAAAAATACATGAATGATAACAAAGCCAAAATATAGAGAAAAATGAAATAGGAAAGGGCTTAGCAAATAAAAAGTAGAACTTACAATTTTTCCTGCCAGAATTCCACATGTTTCAACATTACGTGCAGTATTGGGCTTGGCTAATTCTAAAAATCGATCTACTCCCCTTGAAGGCACAATAACAATTCTTAAACCATGGACATAGGCTGAGTCAGGACCTGGACTAAGTAGAGAACGAGGCTTTGTGCTTCTATCAACATTTGGTGTACTTGGAGGCCTGCTAAAAATTAAAATAAGTTCAATTATAAATATTTTACATTAAATTTTTCTGTATATATATATATATATATATATATAATATATGTTATCACATGTACATTTCAGTCCATCTTTATTTCACTTTTGCTATACAGAACATTTTCTATTAATAATAAATCTCAGGTATATATATTACAAGTAAAATAAAAATTCTTCAATTATATATATATATATATATATATATATATATATATTAGAAAGAAATAATAATAAAAATAATTAATTCAAGTAATCGTGAAATATTAACATCACCATAGAAGCAAAACCACGGCCATAATGCCGATAATAGAAAAGATCAGCACCAGCTCAAATTCGATGATTAAAAAAAATTAAGTTCATCTTCAGTATTTAATTCTAATTAACCCAGACAAATGCCTGTTTCAGATTGGACAATAGTACATTACTATAAAAGTCTAAACTCAGACTACAGGAACCAAAAGATGAAAAAATGAAGATAAGAAACATTAGGAAAATTTGTATTACCATGTGGCAGGAATCCTTCTTCTTTCACCACGTGTATATGCAATAAACCTCAACAGTATAAAATTCTAGAAGCACCGGAATGAACATGATAAAATACAACCTAGGAGGCAGTAAGAAGGTTCACAGCGACACTCCCAGACCCATCCAGTGAGTCAGAGCAGGAGATAGGACAATTACCCGTATAACAAAACAGAATATGAACATGAAGCAAAGATGAAAATTCTTACTAAACAAGTGATTCATAAAAGAAATGGATAAACGAGAAAGCCACTATACACCATTATAAGAGGGCTCAAATAGTAGTTTCAAACTGGCCAAAGTTACAATTTTTTAGCGAAAATAAAATTCAAAACATTAATATTAATGTATCTTATTTTCCAATTTTTTGATTTGATTTTTAATTTTTTTTTTAGCTTACTTTATTATTTTTCATTTTTATTTATTTATATAATTAATATATATATATTTGTTAGCCACTATAATTGGGAAAGTTGTCTTGGATGTTATCGAGTGGAAGTTGATACACTGAGTTGATAATAACGAATTTGAGAGGATATGCATTATTAGTCACTGTACTTAATAATTCCATAAAATGTGCTAATTTATAATTTTCATCACAAATTTTATTGATTCTAAGAACCTCATTTATTATTATATTTCTAAAAACTGATATATGCAAACAAGAGTCAAAATGTTGAATTTTTGATGCATTAAATTTAAAATCTTGCATTAAATTAATATCATACAAGTTTATAGCCATATTAACATTTTGTAAATCTAAATTTAAATATAAAAAGTTTGCAACATTAGAGTCATTATTACTTGCATTTAATTGTAAATTATTAGGATAAAAGTTAAATAATATAGGGATATTATTAAGGGATACACATAATATGTCATCTAAATATCTAAACATGTGCTTATTATGCAAGCTTGGATTATTCATAGAAGAATAAATACAGATAAACTAACAATGATAAGGCACGTCCCCCCATTGTGGGATACCAAACTGTTGCTTAAAAAAAGTACAACCATATATATATACTAATTGCCAAGTGTCCGTCTGTCATGCTTTTTTTAGGCACTTCCCAAATAGACTTGATAGACTTGCAATTTGGTACATGGCTCGGTCGTTCGATAAAACCCCAGGGAAAAATCAAATTTTTCGAAAACATTCTCTAGAGAGGGTGCTCCACGCGAAAACGTTCGAAAATTGAAATGATAGGAAAGCATACTTTGCAATAAGATAGAGACTTTAAATTTGGTGTATAGGTAAATTGTTTGAAAGGAAGAAAGTGTGCAAATTCAGATTTTCAACATTTTCTACTTAAGGGGGTGCCACACACCAAAATGTTCGATTTACCGAATAAATGAGAAATGGCTCCTTTAAAATTTGACAGAGGCTTGAAATTTGGTATAAGGGCTAATCATTTGACGAAAACACCCAAAACAAATAAAGTTTTTCAAAAATGTTCATTTATGGGGGTGCTCCAGAGAAAAAGTTAGGTGAATTGATAAAGAAAACATGCTTTGAAATGAGATACAGATATCAAATTTGGTCTAAGGGTAGATAGGAAGAAAGTGTACAATTTCAGTTTATCAATATTTTCTAGTTTAGGGGGTACCGCACACCAAAATGTTCGATTTTTGGAATAAAGTAGAAACACCCCTTTTAAAACATGATAGAGGCTTGATATTTGGCCCATGCCTGCCAACCTTTGAAAATTGGAATGTGTAAAATTTTGCGTGAATAACATTTATAATGAACTACACGTGCAAACGACATTTCTAATGAATTTAACTATGTACAAGTACCTGCATTAAAAAAATACAGCATTAAATATCAGGCATAGTACTGGTAGAATATGAAAATTTAGGACACCAATTTTATAAAATTTCAGGACAATAAATTATAAAACAAAAAATATATAAAGGTTTTATCCGGTGAAAATTACTTTATAATGAAAACGAATAATGTTTGGCAAAACACAGGTTTTCACTAAAGAGAGTAACAAATATTGATCTTTAATTAAAAAAAACAAAAACAAAATATAGCACTGAATTATATTCCTGCCAAAATGGTTTCCATTTTATTTGCCTAAATCATTGCCCTGATACCACTTTTTAGAAAATAGCCCTTCACAGAGTTCATACCCATTTTTTAAATAGAAAAATTTATATTATGCAAATATAATTAAAAAATTAACCTTAATAATTAGCCATAATATGAAAATAAGCTAGTTTAGTCGATTTAATATGCAACATTTAAAGGATGGAGATGGATGGAAAAAGATACTAACGTACTCTCGACACTTCACGCGAAATAACTGAATTGCGCAATCGCATTGTTTATGCGAAAATAATTAAGAAATTAACCGTAGTAATTAATCAGAATATGAAAATAAGCTAGTTTAGTCAATCTAATATGCAACATTTAAAGGATGGAGATGGATGGAAAAAGATAGTAACGTACACTCGGTAATTCACACTATGTAACTGAATTGCGTAATCGCACTGTTTATGCGAAAATAATTAAGAAATTAACCGTAATAATTAATTAGAATATAAAAATTAGCTAGTTTAGTCAATCAGAAATGAAATATTTAGAAGATTGAGATGGATGGAAAAAGATACTATTGTACTCTCGTCGATTCATGAGAACAAACTGAATTGCGCAATCGCAGTCTTTATGCGAAATTAATGAACAAAATAACATTTTAGCGATTTATGCTGAATTAGACAACCTTTAAAGAAGTATATTTATTATTTTCATGAAATAAGCGATCGAGATCTTAATTTACATTACAAGAGGCCGCAAATCTCCGTTAATTTGATTGGCATTACCCTGGATTTTATAATGGATTTGCTGCGATCCCGGGAATGGTAGATATCAGTGCTAAAAAAGCGAAAAATCGGTGTTTCCGAGGAATTATACCATGTCTGGTTAATTGATAAATTAAAAAAAAAAGCTGGAGAATTTCGCCAGAGATTGATTTCCTAGTAATGTTAAAAAATTCAAATAAATGCGGAAATGCGTAAAATATAGCAATATATGTATAAAAGCGTAAAGAGCAGTTAAAATGCGTAAAAGTTGGCATGTATGTATATGGGCGAATCATCTGATAGAAAACACAAGAAGAATAGTTTTTGAAAACGTATATTTAAAGGGGTGGTTACTCCACACAAAAACATTCGAAAGGTGAAATGATAGAAAAAGAATGCTTTGTGATGAGATACAGACTTCAAATTTGGTGTACAGGTAAAAAGTTGGAAAGGAAGGAAGTGTGCAATTTCAGTTTTCCCAACATTTGCTATTGTAGGGGGTGCCGCTCGCTAAAATATTTAATTTGCCGAACAAATAAAAAACGCTTTCTTTACAATGTGATGGAGGTTTGAAATTCAGTATATGGACTAACCATTTGATAAAAAACCCAAAGATGAATACGGTTTGACAAAAATGTTCATTAAGAGGATGCTACATAGAAAAACGTTCGAAAGGTGAAGTGATAGAAAAAGATGCTTCACGATGGAATAGAGACTTCACATTTGGCGTACGGGTATATTGTTTGAAAGGAAGTAAGTGTGCAATTTTACATTTCCAATATTTGCTACATTAGGGGGTGCCGCAAACCAATATGTTCAATTCTCTGAATAGATGAGATACGATTTTTTTTAATGAGATAGAGGCTTGATATTTGGTATATGATAAATCATATACCAAATTTGGTATATGATAATCATCTGATAAAAAATCCAAGAGGAACTGATTTATTCAAAAATGTTCATTTAGGGGTATGTTCTACAGAAAAACGTTCGAAAGGGAAAATGATAAAATAGTATGCTTCGGGGTGAGATAGAGACTTTAATTTGGTGTACGGGTATTTAGTTCGAAAGGAAGAAGTGAACAATTTAAATTTTCCAATAATTTCTTCTTTAGGGGGTTCTGCACTCCAAAACATTCGATTTACCAAATAAATGTGAAAAGCAAATTATTCAAAAATTTACATTATTCAGGGCTTGCTTATTGTGAGACCGCTGATTTTCAACAGGTATTTGGCTAGTCTATCTATATATACTAATTGCCAAGTGTTCGCCTCTCTGCCTGTCATGCTTTGTTTAGGCATTTCCCAAATAGATAGAGACTTGCAATTTGGTACAGATTTTGGTCGTTCGATAAAAAACCCTGGAAAAATCGAATTTTTCGAAAACGTTCTCTAGAGGGTGTACCCCACACCAAAAGTTCGAAAAGTAAAATGAAGTGCAATTTTAGATAGGAAAGCAAGTTTTGCGATGAGATACAGACTTCAAATTTGGTGTATGAGTAAACCGTTCGAAAGGAAGAAAGTGTACAATTTCAGATTTTGAATATTTTTTACTTAAGGGTGAGCGTCAGTAAATTTTCTGCCCTATCCGCGCTTTGTTAACTTTCGCGGCACACATATTTCGCCGAAATTCTGCTCAAACAGTTGCGAAATATTTTCTTATAGATAAAATGCAATGCTTAGATTATATTAAAACTAAATTTAAGACCCAATAAAACATAGAATATATGTTTTATTTTAATTTAAAATATTTTTGGTGCTGCCATCTGTTATCGTAATTTAATTCATACCGACAATTTTTATTTTTAATGAACATTTTAAAATGTCTATTCCTTCTAATACGCTATTAAATACAACAACAGATCATATATAATGCTATAATCATGGAAACATAACTGAACTTGGACTTGAAGACAGAGGAACTTGCAGACAAAACTGAAGTCCTCAGTGATGTACATTCAGATCCCTTATCAAATTTATAGAATGATAAATTACCTTTCTGTGATTGTGGCATTATTATATATGATCTGTTGTTGTATTTAACACTATATTAGAAGGAACTGATATTTAAAAATGTTCATTAAAAAATAAAAATAATCGGTATGAATTAAATTACGACAACAGATGGCAGCACCAAAAATATTTTGGAATAAAATAAAAAATATATTCTATGTCTTTTGGGGCATTAAATTTAGTTTTAATATAATCTAAGCATTGCATTGTATCTTTCAGAAAATATTTCGCAACTGTTTGAGCAGAATTTCGGCGAAATATGTGTGCCGCGAAAGTTAACAAAGCGCGGATAGGGCAGAAAATTTACTGACGCTCACCCTTAAGGAGAGCTGCACACCAAAATACTCGATTTACTGGATAAATGGGAAACAGCTACTTTAAAATTTGATAGAGGCTTGAAATTTGGTGTATGGGCTAATCATTTGATGAAAACACCCAAAACGAATATAGTTTTCTAAAATGTTCATTTAAGGGGGTGCTCCAGAGAAAAATGTTCGAAAGGTAAATTGATAAAAAAAAAACACTTCGGGATGAGATACAGATTTCAAATTTGGTGTATGGGTAGATAGTTTGGAAGGAAGAAAGTGTACAATTTCAGTTTTCCAATATTTTCTACTGTAGGGTGTGCCGCACACCAAAATGGTCGATTTTCAAAATAAAGAAACCCCCCCCCCCCTTTTTTTTATATGTGATAGAGACTTGATATTTGGTATATGGGTGAATAATGTGATAGTAAACCCAATCAAAATGAAGTTTTTCAAAAATGCATATTTAAGGGGGTGGGTACTGCACACAAAAACATTCGAAAGGTGAAATGATACAAAAAGCATGCTTCGCGATGAGATAGAGACTTCAAATTTGGTGTAGGGGTAAATAGTTGGAAAGGTAGAAAGTGTGAAATTTCAGTTTTCCAACATTTGCTATTGTAGAGGGTGCCGCTCACTAAAATATTCGATTTTCCGAACAAATTGAAAAAGCCTCTTTTGCAATGTGATAGAGGCTTGAAGTTTAGTATATGAGCTCATTATTTGAAGAACAAACCCAAGATGAATACGGTTTTTCAAAAATGTTCTTTTAAAGAGGGTGCTACACAGAAAAACGTTCAAAAGGTGAAGTGATAGAAAAATATGCTTTGCAAAAGGATAGAGGCTTCAACTTTTGTGTACAGAGAGATAGTTTGAAAGGAAGAAAGTGTGCAATTTCAGATTTCCAATATTTGCTACTTTAGGGGGGTGCAGCACAACAATATGTTCGATTTTCCAAATAAATGAGACATGATTCCTTTTAAATGTAATACAGGCTTGATATTTGGTATATGGGCCAATCATCTGATAAGAAACCCAAAGTGAACAGAGTTTTTCAAAAATGTTCATTTATGGGTGTGCTCCACAGGAAAACGTTCGGAAGGGGAGATGATAAAATAGTATGTTTTGGGATGAGATAGAGACCTTAATTTGGTGTACTGGTAGATAGTTCGAAAGGAACATGTGTGCAATTTAAGTTTTCTAATATTTTCTTCTTCAGGAGGTTCTGCACACTGACACTAAAATATTCGATTTGTCGAATAAATGTGAAATGCGAATTATAAAAAAATTACAATATTCAGGGGTTGCTTATTGCAAGAACGTTGATTTCAATGGGTATTCGGCTAGTATATACTAATTGCCAAGTGTCCGTCTGTCTGTCACACTTTTTTTAGGCACTTCCCGAATAGATAGACTTGCAATTTGGTACAAAACTTGCTCGTTCAATAAACCCCCCTGGAAAAATCAAATTTTTTGAAAACGTTCTCTAGAGGGGGTGCTTCACACCAAAACGTTCGAAAAGTGAAATGATAGGAAAGCATGCTTTGCGATAAGATAGAAACTTCAAATTTGGTCTATGAGTAAATCGTTCGAAAGGCAGAAAATGTGCAATTTCAGATTTCCAATATTTTCTACTTACGGGGGTATGCCGCACACCAAAATGTTCGATTTACGAATAAATGAGAAACAGCTTGTTTAAAATTTGATGGAGGCTCGGAATTTGGTATATGGGCTAATCAATCATTTGACGAAAACACCCAAAATGAATATAGTTTTTCAAAAATGTTCGTTTTAGGGGGTGCTCCACAGAAAAACATTCGAAAGGTGTATTGATAAAAAACATGCTTTGGGATGAGATAGAGATATCAAATTTGGTGTACGGGTAGATAGTTTGGAAGGAAGAAAGTGTAGAATTTCAGTTTACCAATATTTTCTACTTTAAGGGGTGCCATACACCAAAATGTTCAATTTTCGGAATAAAGGAGAAACGCCCCCTTTAGAAAGTGATAGAGGTTTGATATTTGATATATGGGCGAATCATCTGATAGAAAACACAAAAAGAATAGAGTTTTCAAAAATGTATATTTAAGGATGTGTGTGTTGGGGGGGGGGGGGGGGTACTCCACACAAAAACATTCGAAAGGTGAAATGATAGAAAAAGCATGCTTCAAAATGAGATAGAGACTTCAAATTTGGTGTACATCTAAATCTAAAAAGTTGGAAAGGAAGAAAGTATGCAATTTCAGTTTCCCAACATTTATTATTATAGGGGGGGGGGGGGGGTGCTGCTCACTAAAATATTTGATTTGCCGAACAAATGAAAAACCACTCCTTTACAATGTGATAGAGGCTTGAAATTTAATATATGGGCTAAACATTTGACAAAAAAAAACCCGAAGATGAATACAGTTTGACAAAAATGTTCATTAACGGGGTGCTACACGGAAAAATGTTCGAAAGATGAAGTGATAGAAAAAGCATGCTTCTCGATAGGATAGACTTTAAATTTGGTGTACGGGTAGATAGTTTGAAAGGAAGAAAGAGTGAAATTTCAGATTTCAAATATTTACTACTTTAAGGGGTGCCGCACAATAATATGTTCGATTTTCCGAATAAATGAGGCACGCTTCCTTTTAAATGTGATAGAGACTTGATATTTGGTATATGGGCCGATCATCTGATAAAAAACCCAAGACAAACAAAGTTTTTCAAAAATGTTCATTTATGGGTGTGCTTCACAGAAAAAAGTTCAAAAGGAGAAATAATAAAATAGGGGTGCCTCGGAATGAAATAGACTTTAATGTGGTGTACGGGTAGATAATTCGAAAGGAACAAATGCACAAATTAAGTTTTCCAATATTTTCTTCTTTAGGGGTTTTGCACACCAAAATATTCGATTTGTCGAATAAATGTGAAACACGAGTTATTAAAAAATTTACATTATTCAGGAGTTGCTTATTGCGAGACCATTGATTTTCAACGGGTATTCAGCTAATGTTGAATATAATTCTCATGGAGAGTGAAATCAAGTAATTTTTTAAAAAGAAAATTTGAATATTTTAGATTGATAGTATATTTTTCAAAAATTCCTATAATAATTCTATGCAGATCATCTATATCAATATTATTAAACAAATCTTTGAAATCAAAAGTATAAATACTATGTCATGCCTGCCAACCTGGGAAAATTGGAATGTGTAAAATTTTGCGTGAATGACATTTATAATGACTTTTTTTTAAACTACACGCGCAAACGACATTTCTAATGAATTTAACTATGTACAAGTACCTGCATTAAAAAAATACTGCATTAAATATCAGGCATAGTACTGGTAGAATATGAAAATTCAGGACACCAATTTTATAAAATTTCAGGACAATAAATTATAAAATAAAAAATATATAAAGGTTTTATCCGGTGAAAATTACTTTATACTGAAAACAAATATTTATGTTTGGTAAAACACAGGTTTTCACTAAGAGTAACAAATATTGATCTTTAATAATAATAATAATAATTAAAAAAAAGAAAATAGCACTGAATTATGTTCCTGCCAAAATGGTTTCCTTTTTATTTGCCTAAATTATTGCTTTAATACAACTGATTGGAAAATATTCCTTCACAGAGTTCATACCCATTTTTCAAAATAGAAAAATTTGTATTATGCAAATATAATTAAAAAATTAACCTTAATAATTAGCCATAATATGAAAATAAGCTAGTTCAATCGATCTAATATGCAACATTTAAATGATGGAGATGGATGGAAAAAGATATTAATGTACTCTGGGCAATTCACGCGAAGTAACTGAATTGCACAATCGCACTGTTTATGCGAAAATAATTAAGAAATTAACCGTAATAATTAATCAGAATATGAAAATAAGCTAGTTTAGTCGATCTAATATGCAACATTTAAATGGTCGAGATGGATGGCAAAAAATACTAACGTACTCTCAGCAATTCACGCGAAGTAACTGAATTGCGTAATCGCACTGTTTATGTGAAAAAAATTAAGAAATTAACCATAATAATTAATTAGAATATGAAAATAAGCTAGGTCAGTCAATCAAAAATGCAATATTTAGAAGATTGAGATGCATGGAAAAAAGATACTTTTGTTCTCTCGCCGATTCATAAGAACAAACTGAATTGCGCAATCGCAGTGTTTATGCGAAATTAATGAACAAAATAACATTTTAGCGATTTATGCTGAATTAGCCAACCTTTGAAGAAGTATACTTATTACTTTCATAAAATAAGAGATCGAGATCTTCATTTACATTACACGCGGCCGTAAATCTCCGTTAATTTGATTGGTATTACCCTGCATTTTATTATGGATTTGCTACGATCACGGGAATGGTAGAAATCCGTGCTGAAAAAGCGAAAAATGGTGTTTCCGAGGAATTATACCACGTCTGGTTAATTGATAAATTTCAAAAAAAAAAAAGCCGGAGAATTTCGCCGAAGATTGATTTCCTAGTAATGTTAAAAAATTCAAATAAATGCGGAAATGCGTAAAATATAGCAATATATGCGTAAAAGCGAAAAGAGCAGTTAAAATGCGTAAATTTTACGCATGATGCGTAAAAGTTGGCAGGTATGCTATGTATATTAGTAAAGAGTTTTTAATTTCTTAACTAATTCAAAACTGTTTTACACAATATGACAATTATTTGAGATCTCATCTGACAAGGATACTTCATTTAATATTTTTAATAATAATTTACCAGCATTAGTAATGTAAGAATTATAATATATATATATTAAAGAGCCATGATAAAATAGTAAGAACCTATTAAACTATTAGAGATAAAGTTTAAAAAAAAAATTAGCATTATGCATTTTACTTTGTATTTCTGAAGAGCACTTTTATTTATTAAACCTGTTTACAGGTTCTTTATTCTTATATAATTTTCTGTAACTTGTCTAACCAGTACTGAGAAGTCTAGGTCAGAGTCATCTTGTGTGGAGTAATAGATGTTAGAAATGTGCTGCCTCTGACTTCGTACTGTGGCAATAACCTCTCCCGAAGACAAATTATTAGATTTATTAAAAATATTAAATGTGTGTGATGAAGCAATGTACTGTATATTTTTATATGATAACATTTTTGTTTATGTTCTTTGCTTAAATGAATGCATTTTACTTTCTATTCATAATTTTGTAAATATATATATATTACACAAATACCTACCCTATTGTTCTGTTGTAATTTAAAATTCTTAGCTTTACATATAATAAAACAGTGTATAATTAAAGATAGTAGTTTGCAATGTAATTATAAAATATAATATATATAAAAATATTTTTATTAAGCAAAAACACATTATTTTTTTTAGCTTGTGTATATATAAGTTGAGGAGAGTTTATTATGTTCTGTTAATCATTATTTAATAAGATACCAATCCAATAGTGGATACCTTTAGATTTTCTAACTTTAATAAATCATAAAAAAATAACTTCTAAAAAAATATTTTAAAATTTTTATAACATATTTATTGCTTGATGAGCTAACTTCTTTAACTTTTTTTTTTTTTTTTGTATTTCACTACCCCAAAATTAAACCAACAACAACAACAAAAAGTCAATATCAGAAACAAACCAATAAATTCTAGTTGGGAACACTTAAATTTCAGTAGTGGATACCTGCAATTATAAATGAAAATAGTTTTATATTGTAAGTGAAAGCATGTCAGTTTAGTTCAATGTGTACATGGTTTCCATGTACTTCTAATGATACAATTTAATTATATTTTAATTCCTAAATAAAGTTTTAGAGCACCTATATCAATGCATAGCCATTACTTACTGTGTGTCCTGAGTAAAACAGTTTTATAACTTAACACAAATGATTTAACATTGTGAAAATTTCTTTAAAATATAATAAACTGTGAGAAAAGAAAAATATTTGCAGCATCAAAATAATAAAAATCTGATTTAGTCATAAAAAATTTAAGGACTTTTTTTAAAGACTGCTTCTTCCTTATAAAATATTCCTTCTTTCTAAAATTTATTAAAAACAAATTTCTCTAAAATAGAGTGTTTCAACATCTAAACTACACAATATTTTTATATTGAAATGTCTAGTGAAAAAGTAGGTCTAATTTATAAATCAGAGTAGCAAACTACATTTAATTATATGAATTAGGCAAAAATGAGATCAAAACATAAAATAACATCACTATTAAACACCAGTATTCATTTCTAAAATGGCAGTTTTGTAAAAGACACATAGTTATAGCGTTGGTCACTACTAAAATTTCTAAAATTATTAATTAACTTCCAGTAGCTATTCTATGGGGAAAAAAATCTATAAAATTGTAAACATGATTTCATTACCTGCCTAACAGTAAGAAATATAAAATACCAGCTGTATCCACATAGATCATCTGCACTCTAGTGTCTTTTAATACTCAGTATCCATTGAAGGCCCAGACCACACAGCCAACCCTAAGTCTTACAGCAGTTTAATGTGTGGCCAGACTCAGTATCCGTTGAAAACTTACTACTTAGAATCCAGGTCTAGAGTGTGCCTGTGCCTTTATTCGACTTTATCAAACATTAATATTCCATAGTATTGAGCTCCGTTTGTCTCACAATCATTATCAAAATGAAGGTATAACTTTTGTACTCCTAATAATCTCAGACATATGCAAATTAATTATTATACAACCCCCCCCCCCCCCCCCCCCAATGAAACATAAAGCTTACATTGAAGAAATCTGGCATAAGAAAATTGAGTGACTTTTATTGTTTCATGGGTGTTAAGAGCCTTCTTACTCCAGCTAAGAACAGCATGCTCTTAACAAATGCTAAAATACAACTGTCAGCAGTTGTATCTTAGCATTTGCTAAGAGCAACACACTGTTCTTGATCTGAGGAAGTCAGCAAAACAAGTATATGAATTTAATTTTTTTTATGCCTATTTTTATCATGGAAGTATTAGAAAGCTATATTCTTCCATGTAGCAATTTATTTTATAATATCTCTATGTGACATACAAATGTACAGTCGGCAAAAAAAAATCTGAACAAGTGAATAAAGTCTACTATAAATAAATGTGCATTTAATTTGCATAATGGGTAGTCTTCATATTGAGTTGTTCGTTATTTCCAAAAATTTCAAATGACAACACCAATTTCTTATGTCTCAAAATTTCCCATGTTAGCATTATGCTAATTATAAATTTGGATGTGATTCTGACAATAAATATGGGAGTTACATGGAAGAATACATTGTGTCCCCCATATTTAAGAAAGTAAAATGAAGGTCACACATACTTTTACCTTATACCAATTATACCTTTTCTATAACACACACAAATATACCTTTTCTATATCATTGATATGGCATATTCTTTACAAAACAGTTTATCAAAAGGCTTGAGGTCTAGAGTCCATAAATTTTAGGGACAATGTAAATGACCTTTTTAACTATCAATATGTTAATATTAAATGAGATTTATTGAAGCCACAAAATTTAGTGCGCGAATGGGGCCACAAATAAATTTTCCTAACGAAGTTAGGTGAATTAGCATTTTATTTGAATCATACAAAAATGTATTTTCAATTTCTACTGATTTAATTAGAAATTCTATAATGTTTGTCTATTGGCTTTTATTTTTCTAGCACACAAATGAGTATCACTTTAAAATGTTGAAAGGTATTAACACTTAATTATGCTTCGCATAATTGGTTCTTTACGTAACTACAAGTTGGATATAATATCAAATAACTATCCATGATATTTTAAGCAATAAAACTCAATTGATAGGATTATAAAAGAGCAAATGAATTTGAGTCTATAGGAACAGTTATGTGCTGCACAAATCAGATTTTTACTTTCCTTATATACATAATGTATAAGGAAAGTATTGTGACGGGGTCGAAAATTCGAATTAGGTTTTCGACAGGAGAGTACGTTTCAAGCATCTCTGATCACAAATCAAACATTTTTGAGGTGATGTCTGTGTGTGTGAAAGTATGTGTGTATGTGTGTGTGTGTCAGTGAATCTGTGGAGAAGATATCTCACGAATGAATGGAGCGATTTGAATGAAATTTGGTACAAAAATCACAATCCATGAATACTGGAAGCCTATTGTTTTCAAACGTAATTGAATGTTCAGAACCCCCCTAAATTTTCAAGTGATATTTTGAAAAAATCATCATCAAAAAATCAAAACCTTTAATAAAGTTACGCAAATAAACAACTATGTAATTTTTCCTTAGAAAACGATTGATATAAACTTTAGAATGCTAGCATGAACCATTCTCAAGATATTGCACATTTTTCAAATCAATTTATCAAAAAACTCATAAATTAAAAAAAAATATTAACTGTTGAGAAACATGTTCACTTTTCATATGTAACATCATGAGAAATTTGGTGACATCATTCTCGTGGATCTAACTTATTCCATTCATGAGAAAAGATACTTTGAGTAATACTTTTGTATTTGAAAGCCAATAGTCATTTATTTGCTATAAGAATAACTTATTTCTCGGTCCATAATGATTGGCGAAATTTTGGCAACGGATTTGGCGGAATGTCGCCAACTTGGTGATTTTTTTAATGTTGTCAAATCAACGAAATTCTCATCAAATGGATAAAAATTACGCTAAATCAATTAAAATGACGACTAATTGTCGAAAATTCAATATCTTGGAAAGAATATAAGTATCTACTATAAGAAAAACCTATTTTTTTTTTACTGTAAAAGTAGTAAATTCATTGCATTATATAAAGAAAGTCATGTGTTGCCCACATCAGATTTTTTATATTGCTACAAAACTCCACTGTTAATCCAAGAAAGGACTATTCTGTACCATCATGAGTATTACTGATGTACTTCAGAAGCACTATCAACTAATCTCAAACTTAGTACAGAAATTATTTACACTATAAAGAAATATATTCTATGCTTACCTATCAATAAGTGGAATATCCAATGTAGAGTATAAAGATGGAGTTGGGGATACAAGAGACAAACGAGAGCTATTATTGCTTCTGATGTCATAATCACTTTCAGTGGTAGGGTCTGTTGAATTAGAAATGTCTAACAAGCCAATTTCTGTGTTTTTCAGCATTTCCCTACCTTGAGCTAGCCTCCAATTCTTCTCTTTTTCAAACTCTTCCCTCATTTTCTCAACTTTCTGCTGTTCTTTCACTTCTTCAAGGAGCTGTAACTGCCTTAATTTTTCTTCAGCTTCCTGTTGCTCCTGAAATGAAATGATAAGGAAATAATTGGATGATATTCTAACCCATGATTTAAAGCTGACTAAAATTTTACTTTAATAAACAAGCTAATATAGAATGTTTTCAAACATATTAACAAAGTAAGCAAATTCTGATACATATAAATATTTTACTATTTTTTTGTGTTTTCAACAGATTCTGAAATAATTTTAACATCTAAAATTATAACAGATATCTGAAATAATTTTAATTTTTAAGAAACTAAAATATCATTTTAAAAGTAAAGACTATTAATAAAAAGTAAATTTATACTTAAGAAAGTAAAGCTTAGTAAAGTAAGTATAGTAGCAAAGTTTTATAGTTATAGATGATAAATTTTACAAAATCTCAAAATTATGAATTACAAAACATTAAGAAAGTGAAAGATGTGGGGTTGTTGCAAAATATAGTTTGAATTACACAGAAATTGAATTTAAAAAATGACCCCTAAAAAAGCTAGTGCTTCTCATTTGAGGAATAATTTTAGCTAAAATGGTAATGTTTGTCACATTCCAGAGTTCCTTTTCCTATTTTGTGTAAAAACAATCATACCTTAAACCCAATTCTAACAAAAACAATTATAAAGTAATTATTGGTTAAGAAAAGACAGAAATGTTTTTTGATGTCAACTTTTCTGAGCAAACTTGTTTGTCTCATAACTGTTCCTCTCAATATTTGTATAAGAGTGTGGTTCACTAAAGTGGTCAATATTGACCCCTAGGACTTGGTCAATATTGACCCCTAGGACAACCCAAAAGGTTGATAAACGACTGAAAAGTCAAACAGAGGTCAATAAATGTTTGGGACATGCTTTGAATTGCACATAAATGTTGTATATTTTTATTTTTATCTTTGCAACAACATTTTGTAAATGTTTAAGTAAATAAATTATTATTATTATTAGAACAAATGCCCAGCTTGAATTCCGAGAAATGCCCCCTCCTCAAGGCATTGTCCAGAATTAAAGTTACAAACATCTGATTAAGCAGGTACTGCATATGATGCATCATTTCAAATTGTGGTGGTACTCTCGCGATACAAAAATGAGTCCGAATTTCTGGGTAATTAACACTTTTATTTAAAAACACCAATAACTGCAAGCAGGATCAATATACAGCGAACAGCTCGATAACTATCTTACAAGATCACTAAACAACTGTCAGGTACAATAAACAACAATTAAATGTTTCACTAATTCACAAAACAGCAGATACTGTTGTCAAAACACTAATGTATTTCACAATTCACTTTGACTCGTATCACATCAACTCCTTCCAACTGAACAATGACCTCCTTATAAAGTCTCCATAGAAATTTCCAGAAAGAAGGTGGTATCATCAAAACTAGTCAATATTTCCGGAAAGTTTTAGTAGATTCGAAAACTCATACGCCAAATAAACGATATTTTACCAAATCTGGCATTCATACCTCAGAAAAGTTGCCAAGGTATGGCAACCCTACTTTCACATGATAGTAATAGTTACCTGTAGTGTTTTCTCTGTGTGGGGAGGCAAAATACAGTGAAACTTTTTATATATTCATAACAATATACATTTAATATAATTTTAAAAATCATCCTTTTTCTAAATTGTCTTTTATCTAAAGTTCCTGGATATTAATATTTCTTTAAAGTCATATACTTTAGATAAGCCATGCACAAATACCATACGAAACTTTCACCACTTCCTATTAAGTGTTTTATGTGTTACACTAAACATAGAGAGAACAACAATAAATCATAGCTGGTAATACATGGAAGTCACTATAAAACCAAATAGCATGTCCATAAAAGGTGAAGTTAAAAATTCCGTCTTTCCCATAATGATGATTTATAGCTGAATTTCTGATAATTGTTAATTTTCAGGTTACAAAAAAAACTTTCGACTATATAGTTTTTACAAATTTTTGCTTGGAATAAGTTCTTGGTAACGTTTATAAAGATTTCTACTATTATCACTGAACTGTTTAGAATGATTTAATGGAATTTTAATGCATAGTTTGAATGTAAACTTTATAAAAACATCATTTCGTTGATACATGTTTTTTTTTTTGTGTGTGTGTGTCTAAAATGTGCAAAATATTTAAACACTATATTTTTTTGCACACTAACTCAAGTAAACAATGCAAACATATAATTTTAATATATATTTTTTTTATGAGAGAAAATATTCATGTCACCTGAATGGCACAGCTTTGCTGAAATGACTGTTTATATGAAAGGGCTAATTAAACAGTATTATTATAACAATGTAATGTGCATTGAATCATTGAAAATCAACTTTTATTTTATTATACCACAAATTAACTAAAATATTTTACAAGAAATGGTAAACATTCTTTAGCACAACATTACAGCCTAAACACTAGAACATACAAAAGTGAAACATTCTCACTATCAGGTAGAACTGCCCATAGGAGGTGGGGGGACAGACCTCCAATATATATTTTTGTGGGAGAAGACATGAAAAAATCACATAAAGGTGAAAATCAAATATGAAGGAAGGGGGCCCATGATAAATGGGGTGCTTAATTTGTATGGGCAACACTTCCCCTTAGGCTATTTTAGAAGAGCACAGCGCCCTGGCTACAGTTTTGTTATCAGAGCAGTGCCCCCTTGCTCTTTTGTGATGAGAAAAGGACCCTGCTTATCCCTTTGTTAAGAGAGCAATGTTTTCCACTGCCTGTTAACCCCAACAATAAATAAATAAAAATAATAAGATTAAGGCCTGATCTAGAGTCAAAGAAAACATCCCCTACCATACTTTACTCCATCAAAAAAAAATAAATATAGAAATAGAAGAAAGGAGAAGATTGTTATGCCAATGCATTCCCCTTTTCACATGATTAAAACTCAAATTTTGTTAAATTATTACATGATTGGTATGCATTTTGGTTAAAAAGTTCCAAAAATTAGAACTCTATAAACATTTTTGAGAAAACCAATATTTAAAAATAAAGCTTTTCTGACTAGGGTTCTTTTGTAGCATTTGCAGGGGCTCCTGTTTGCTTATATTGAGTCAGTCAAAGTCAAAACACAAGAAGATAGAAAGGAAATAATAAGTTGTGTCTAGATCAGCGGATGAGCGTATTGCAGTAACTTCAGATTTTCGCTGGCTGTAATGAAATATGAGAAAATGCTTTTCCTGATATTATTTACTAACTGCATTTTGAGACCAGCATGGTTGTTTTTTGAAAAAGCTCATAAATTGCAATAGCTTCCTTGCAGTAACTGTCGACCGCGTACCTATGCTTCATACGTATGCTGGCAACAATTCATGCAGTAGTTGTTAATAACGTACTCAACTGCTACGGAAGAATATGCAATCAGCGTAAGTTATATACAATAATGATAATCCCACTTCATGAAAAGCGAAATGCACACTGTGCAATGTAAATGTTTTATTAAAAATTTGTGATGTAAATTCTGCATTAAAAATATGTTTTAATTAAAATATTTCATTCTGTATTAACAGATTTTCTTAAATTTTGCAGAAATTCTGATTCGTGTTGTTAATATTTTACTAGGAGAATATTTTAATTAAAATATTTCAGTCTGTATTAAAATATTTTCTTACATTTCACAGATAATCTGATTTCTGATGATCCTGTCAGAGAAAACTACAGAAAAATCCCTAAGGGGGACCAGCACTCCAAAATTGACCAAAAATGATATTTTTCTTTATAAGCTTTTCTTAAAGTTTGGAATCTTACCTTTAAAACGATGTATGACATAAGAAAATCAGAGAACTAGATCTATTTATTTTTTAAATTTCAAAATGTAATGTTTTTAAAAAATTTTGTAAGAAAATTTTAATTTTTCATTTCATATTACTTTTTTAAAAAAATACTTTTATATTGTACATTTAACTTAAATTTTAAAACCAGATTAGAAAAAGTAGTTTCTTTTAATGTTTTAACTGTAACTACAACTTTATTTTATTAATTCTTATTTTAACTGTAACTGAAACTTGATTTGAAACATTTGTTGTTCTTGCTGTTAGTTGTTCTTGCGATTGTTATTGCTGTTCAATTGTGGCTTTTTATATATATTTTTGTGCAGATGTTTTTACTTTTATTAATTGATAACAGTCAGTTATGCCTCGGGTAGGTAGACTTTTCAAAAAACGCAATACTGTTGGAAAGAAAAAGATACGTAATGTATCGCTGAAAAGTGAAACTTCTGAAACTTCGTTAGCAGGAAAGCTGGGCAACTTTTCTGAAGAATATGAGGAATTCAAAAGACAGAAAAGTACTAATGAAATTATAGATATATCTTTACTGGTTTTTTTCTATTTCAAATGTAGCTGCGTGCAAGAAGTGTGGAGAAGATATAACTATAACTGTCATAAAAAGAATAGGCTTAGCGATCTAATTGCAAATATCTTGTTGTTGTTGTTGAAACCCAGACCGTCCGACCTACCAGAAATATCTTGTATATCATGTTCAAATAAAGCTTTGTGTGTGTGTGTTACAACTCTAAAACACACCAAGAAGGTACATTATTTGAAATTAATATCAGACATGTATATGCTCTGAGATATATAGGTAAGGATCAACCAAGTGGTAAAGTATTTTGCAGTGCGATGAACTTTTCACCACCACCATCAAAATTGTACACATTTTAGGGCCTGCTGTAGAAACTGTTTGCAAAAATACAATGAAAGAAGCTGTACAAGAAGCAGTTGAACATAATGATTCGTGTTGCGATATTGCAGTAGCACTTGATGGATCGTGACAGAAACGAGGACATGTTTCACAAAACGGCGTGATGACTGCTACAAGTGTAGACACCAGAAAAGTGATCGATTGCCAAGTCTTTTCAAAATATTGTCGCTGTTCTAACCAGCTAACCAATATTCACGACTCAAGTTATCAAGCCAATTATGTTGGAACTAGTGGTGGAATGGAAGTTACAGGAGCAAAGTTAATTTTCAACAGATCCTTAGCAGAGTACAATGTGCGATACGTTCAATATTTAGGTGACGGTGATAGTAAGACATTTCAAGAAGTTGTGGCGTCCAAGCCTTATGGAGATGAAGTTATAATATCGAAACTTGAATGCATAGGTCATGTGCAGAAAAGAATGGGAACTAGATTGAGGAAATTAAAGATAAAAAGTGGAAAGAGGAAACCGTGGGATGGCAAAAGCATGGGTGGCAAGAATAGACTCACTGATTCTGAGTATTCAAAAATATTACTGTTTGGCAATAAGGAGAAATGTTGACAATATTGAAGAAATGAAAAAAGCTGTTATAGGAAGGGGATTCTTAGTGAATTTTTTCTCCCATCTTAGTGATGCAATCAGGTTTAATTAGCCAAAATCCAAAAATATACAAAAGAATTCCGTAATAGGAAGGTGACTGGTCAGCTTACCAATCTGCACATTTATGAATTTAAATTTCGACAACCTAATTGCTTCACAGTGTTTATTTAATCATCGTATTGGTGCATTAGTCAGCGATGCTGACCTTTCGTGTTGTAAATCATTAACTTTAAATAATGCCGTGTCATCCATTTTAGTAAAAAAAACCTTTTTGTTAACAAAATAACATATTTTATTTTAATAAACATTTCTTGGCTATATATTCATTAATCATAAATCAATGCAACATTATTCGAATCTTTTAAAAATTATCAAAATTTCAAAGGTAGGCCTAAAAAATTTGCCTATATGAATTCTCAATTCAAACTCAATAATCTCTTACTAATAAATTCAAGGTAGTACACACTTCTTAAAATATCAAAAACTCTTTCAGTATAAACTAATATCTCACAAATACATGTAAATTATCATTATCAATTTGTTTACTTTAATATTAAAAAATTATTATATAAATTCAAAAAAATGATATTTAATATGAGTTAGAGTGAGAGTTTCTCTATTTCTTTGTGGACAGGGATACTAAATCAATAATCAATATATATATATATTTCCTAACCTCATAATTGTAGGTGATCACTTTTTAAAAGGTAGTAAAAATTCAACTTACATTGCTGCATGGTATCTTTGTCACTTGGAAACTCTTTTTGTCACATCAATAGCACTACAATTGTTCTACACCTTATTGGCGATTCTTTTTTTTATATATATAACACTGAGTTTAGGATAATTAAATAAGGAGCCTTCAGGAGATCTAGAGTTCAATACAAATCCATGCTAAGTTCCGGTTGATGTTCATAGTCACAATTCCGAAATTATGGCTCATTGGTATTGTTCCATAAGGTGCACTTCAATACTTGCAAGTTGTACAATATTCACTATCCGAATATCAAGTTCATCCATGATTAACATAGTGAATTTTCCGACTGTCGATGAAAGTTCTATTAGGCTTCTAGACACCTTGCCCAATTTTGCTACGTTCCATGTTCCAGCATAATAGTACTTGAATATTCATCAGTTGTGTTAATATAGTGAATTTTCAGCAATTTTTCGAAAAAAAACATGAAATCTCAAGAGCCTCAGGCCTCCAAATAGAAGTAAATGGAGCGGCTGAATGAGGAACGTTCCCATTGGAAGTTCAGACGATTTTTAAAATGGTACTATTGATGAGCATAAGTCCATTATGTCAGCGACATTTTAGATAATTCTATCCTCAGCTGCTAATTCTATTAAAAACATTATTCCTGTAATTGCTGTCTCAACTTAGTTCTTAACTAATTCAGCACCCTAAAAACTTCTCCATATCTTCAGCGAAATTCTCATATGAAGGATAATCTCTTACAAGTATGTTCAAAGTAGAATAGTACGGAGCGTTCCAAATGTACGTCCGCCCTGGTCAGTTGCAAAATACGAAGTGCGAAAACGGCCCAAATCATACAAAATCAGCTCGGGACGGGACAGCCCGTCGACTACCCCGTCCGAGTGTTACTTCGCATCTATCACACTTCTGCGTCCTGTAGCTTTCCTTGTGTAAAATCCGTGGAGCAATACATGTGTTACAAGGTCAGTACACTATGAATGTATTCCTCCGCGTACAGCTGTGTGTCACGTGCCCTAGAAACAGTCTCACATTTCCACTTCTTGGGAGGTAAAATCCCCGGGCAACAAAATAAAAGAAATGAAGATAGCCGCTTGCCAGTAGGGTTTTACTGTACCAGCTGCTCTTATAGGCGTCACTAAATGCCATAAATACTATCGCTTTCAAAGAGCTGTCTGCCTGGTGTTCTGCAGCGTTTTGTTTTTCAATTGTCCCAGTTTCTGGATAGTCATAAAACGGGCGTATGTAGAGACAAAGTTTTTTTGTCCCTATTGCTCAAATTGGCTATTAGTTGTGCTTCCTTTCTCTGTGATTCTGAGAATTCAGGCATTTTTCTATGCTGGTGGTCTGTCGTAAAAAGAGGTGCAGTCCTTGCCTGCACTTTCTCATGGGAAATAATTCTTGAGAGAGAATGCTTTCAAAGTGCCCTTTTTAGCAGTCTTTGCTTTCTGGCAATGCTCAAAATATAAAATGCAGCTTCTCAAATAAAAATTCACAAATATACACAATATGTCCAGTTAATTCTTAATGAACTACGACAGCTGTATGGGCTGAATATTTTCACCTGCTTCCTGACAACAATAACCCTCAACATGGTTTGTTTCCAGACGGCATAGAAAGTTGGTGTAAGTACTGTGTATAGCTGAAGCTTCTGGAATGGCCTATGACCACACCGATCACTTTCATATTTCACCCATAATAATGGATGAAATTAAGCATATATTTAGGGATTTGGCAAATCCAGATCTCCTTAAAAAAGGTACACATGGGAAAATCCAAAATCCTAATGAATCATTAAACAACGTTATCTGGTCCCGAATACCGAAAACAGTGTTTATTTCGCTCAAATCATTGACATTTGGTGTTCAGGAAGCTGTTGCCAGCTTCAATAAAGGCAACATTATAAAATGTCATGTTTTGAAGACTGCTGGAATTGAACCAGGAGCTAATTGTGTCAAGATTATGGAAAAACTTGATATTTTACGCGTCTCAGTAGCAAAACGAAAAATGGCTGAAAATGAAAAAAAAGCCAGCCAAAAAAGAAATAAAAGAAAAACAATGTTAGAAAATGATTTTTTGGAAGAAGAAAGTCCAGATGAACTTTCCTATTCCACTAGAAATTATTGAATAAATGTTTACCAGCATGAAACTTGTTATTTTTTACTTTAACCGCATTTATCTCAAAACTTGCTTTTCCAATGTTTAGGTACATTTTTCTCAGAATATATCAAAGGTTTCAATCTGATTTTTTTACTACATATATACAGGATGTATTTGTACAAACAAATGAGTCAATTAAAATTATCTAATTTTAAAAAAATATTAAAAGTAAAAATGTGTCATTTTTTGGAGTAAAATTATGAAATGTACATTAAAAATTTGTTAATATCCAAAAAATTAAAATATTAATAAAAGCTCTAGTTAAAACGTATAAAAGGTTCTAATAAACAACTGATAAAAGTTTTGTTAAAAAATATTTGATAGCTTTTGAGAAAAATGTACCTAAAAAAGGTCTATTTAACATGGAGTCCAATGGAGGGTGCCGGTCCCCCTTAAACAAAAACAAATCCTACCATAATTTTAAAGCCAAATCGGCCGTATGTCATCCCACGTAACGTAAATCATTCCATTCACATGACACAAATGACCGCGATACAGTTGATGTTTGTGTATATTTTTATTCTGCACAGAAATCGAAACTAAAATTTGAAAATAAGATTTATACTACACAAAACATGCTTTTATATGCTAACAGAAAACATATTACTTTCAAAACTTCATCTATATTAACAATAATTAAATGCGTGACACAGTTGACTAACAATAAATATACGCATCAAAAATGAATAATAAAATTGTGTTTTTCACTTTCCTTAATTATTGTAAATTGGTAAAACTTTAAACAAATATAAAACAAAATTCTAAGTGATATTAGTCTAGAATTTAATCAGGTGTTTTTCCAGACAATGCATGTGAGTGAACTGCTGTTGCCATCTAGTGGGGGAAAAAAATATTTTTTTAACATCGTCGCATTATCGTTGATTCTCGGGGACAATCATGTATAAGCAATTTCGCAAAAAATTATCGGTAAAATTTTTAAGAAAATGATTTTTTTATTTAAGTTAAAATCATAATTTCTTAAACCTCAATCATTTATTTCCATTATTTACATTTTTACTTATGAAATTAAGAAATGAAAACTCAATTCATCACTGGGGGACAGTGACACAAATGATGAATTTGTTGTTTTATGATGTCAAAACTATATTTAATATTATTTAAAAATATCTTTTCTTGAAAAATATATAGAACAGGCGGAATTCTAAATAAATACAGAAAAAAATATATGTTTTATTTATAATTTTTTTTTATAGCTCAAGGAACTCAAAATTGACGATTATCAGAAATTCAGCCTTATCACCTCATGATTTCATATCATATGATATAAAATCATCATATTGCCACTTTAAATGACAAATTTAGACTTTGATTTCTTTCCGTTTATATGTTTCATATATTTACAATAAAAAAGGTGTTATAGTAAAAGTCAAATGTGCATTGTTGACAAATAGTATGCCAAATAACTTGTACCAAGTAAAAGGTGTCCAGTTGACATTCATCAGCTATATCCTTCTCATTATATTCAAAAGCTTCAATAAAAAAGTTTATTTCAATTCTTATATTTTGTATTCATTATTATAAACTATATTACCTTCATTATTATTCAACAAAATTCATTTACATTTAACTGTACTCTAATGGGTCCAAAGACTAAGGTTAAGATAACTTCATTATTATAATTATCATTTGTAGTACTATTTTAAAAATTATTTTTATATAATAAATACTTGGGCATTGATAAAAAATCTGAAGAATCATGAAAGGGTTAATGAGCTGAAGAGTTTGCATACCCTTATACTAGAGCATGGAACTCTTCCATAAAAGTTGGACTGCAAAAATATTGTGATAAAAAATTTTGAAGCGAATTCTCTTTTTTATATTCCTAATACAAAATTAAAATATTGTGCGGAATCAAAAATCCACATCTCAAAATTTCAAATTTAGATTGATTTGCACATTATTTTCATCGATCAATACAAATCCCTGAATATATTAAAGAATGGAAAAAGCAGTTTAATTAACTTTTTCATTAACATTTAAAAATAATTTTCCTGTACAAAATGCAGAATAAATAAACATATAGTGAAAATAGAATTTTTTTTTCTTTTCTTTTTACAGTGAAACAAAATATATTAAAGCTCATATGCAAATAATACAGATTCATACGATATTGTAAAATGTTCTTTCATAAATTTCTAACCAATAAAATACAACATACACCTGTATATCACACATATCCTGTGAACTCATAGTTAAAACTCATATACTAGAAAAGAAATTTTAACCAATTATTGGCAGGGTTCTTAACTGAATATAGCAATTTTCACCAAAACACAGGATTTCATTTTTGAAATCTTTACGAAAATGTATAGTGTGTCTAGAATTTTATTTTGAAAACCACCTTGCTTTTGCCACAAATAATTAACTGCTCTTCTAAAATTTGCTACTTTTATACTCACTTAACCTACCCTCAAATTCATATACTGCACTAAAAATTATTTTTATTTTATGAATGCATCCTGTTTAATGTATTTTAATAATTTATGCCAGACTGTAACAATTTTATAATTATTCAAACACTTACTTTTTGTTCTATCCAAACTTCATACTTCTTTTTGTAATTGGACACCAATAAGGCTTTCACTTCTTCAGCTTTGACAAATATTAATTGAAGTTTCTATTAAATAAAATACCATATTATCAGACACAAACATTAGAATAATCCAAGTGCACACTAATGAAACAATATTTGCTCTAAATAAGGGTTGATAATAAAATTTTAGTATTTTCAGGTTTTTACCACATCCCACTAAAATAATAATAATTTTCACACCTTTTCACATAACTGAATGTGGAAAAGATCATGCTACAACTGTGTAATATCCATTTTTTCCCCTTAATGAGCATCAAACCATCATGTAAGTTAATGAAGCAAAATGGTAGTGATCGTTTATTAAAAATTCTGTAATAATTTTCTGTCTTCAAAACAAGTACATAGCTAATTTCGGTTTGAAAATTATAACAACTTAAAAAAAATTGTTTCATTAATGCAATGTCAACAAGGAAACTTTTATGAGACATAAGTTAACAGCTGATAAATTTTCTTACTGCCATTACAGTAAGAACTATAAAATTAAAATCAGTCCGCTGATCATGGCTGCTGCTTCAGGGGGACATGTTTCAAACAGTAATGTTGTTTTAATAGAATAATAGTAGTAATGATTATTATAATTTTTCAATTCAATGAGGTATATAAAAATATTGTTGATTTGTTTGATAAAATTTTATCAAAATACACTCAAAACTGCTGTTAAGACTTTTATAGAAAAACTTTGAATAACTACAACATACAGTCAAAATTAAGGATGTAAACTGATTTGAAAGGCAAAAAATAGTTTCTTCAGACAAAAAACAGCTTTCTTCAAGACAAGCAAAAAGCATGACCTCACGTATTCAAGCAAGTTTGACATCTGATTCAGATGCTGACAAATGCTGAACTTGCTTGAATAAGTCTGTGAGATCTCGTTTATTGCTTATTCTGAAGGAGGAGATTGTGTTTTTACTTCGAAACCAGTTGACACCCTTAATTTTTATTACATGCTGAAGTTATTCAAAGTTCTTCTATAAAACTGATTATTTTATGTTTAAATACCAATTTCAACTTCAGTTTTATTACAAAATCAAATGATTTAAACATAATAATTCTATCTAAGAATTATACAGAAAGACTGCACAATAAAAATTATAACTGAATGCATAATTATTCCAACATAAAATTTGCTACAAAATTACAATGTACAATAACATTAAAATAGTTTAAAGTAAAACTGATTCCCATAAAAAAACTTGTAAAAAGAAAAGAAGTTATTTTTTAGTCTTTATAAAATGTGTTCTCTAAAAATAATTGAGATGGGAAAATGTCACCAATTTCATCATACATCACAAATGAAAGGTATAAATAGGAAAGTTAAATAGTATTTCATCATACACATTGTGAATTTAGCTAATTTATATACAGTAGAATCAGGGTTGGATTTTTGACATCAAAAACTGGTTTTTGACGTGACATTGGTTTAATCCGTGTTTTAACTGGATAAAACTGTCAAAAACCCAAAAGCTACGAACAAAAGGAGAATTTGATTTAAAAAGAATAAAACCACCATGTCAATCATTATAAGATTGGTCACCCATATAAATTTGAACAACATTATAATAAAAAAATGTAAGTAATTTTAAAACATTATCCTTACAACAATACAAGTACATAAATACCTTTAAAATATTGAAATACTAACAGCAAATAAAAATAATTTTTCAATTATTTGAATTTAAATATCAAGGTATTTTGATTTATTTTTAAATTAAAAACAATATTTATAACTTTTTTGAAGTTTTATTATTTTAACATTTTAGAGAAAGCACAATTTGTTTTTAATATTCGGTTACATCCAGGTAGCATTTGATAACACATAACGAGTTTAGAACTTTTCTCTAGTCCTAAATGATTTCGCAGTTTAGAATGGATGATTCCAAAATTTGAAAATATTCTTTCTATAGAAGCCGAACTAGCTGGTTGGGCATTATTGCTCGTTCAGCTAATTTAAAAGCTGCACTGTTTTCATCCTGAAAACTTTCACACTTCGAAATACCTTTTCACTACGTTATCCGATTGGCGAGTTTTGCACTTGTACTGAAGTAAGATGTTGGGAATGCGCTTTCTTGGGCTCTAAGTGCAATCAGAAGTGGTAAACAGCCTTCAATTTTTTCTGTAGTATAAAAACGAGCAGTTTCCATTTGGCTATCTGTTAAGTCTTTACCCATATATTTCGGATGTATGATATAAATGAGGAAATGGATTAGCATTAATGCCTATTCTAGTGAACAATTCTAACAAAATGTGTATTTGCTGAACAATTCTGAACAAAATGTGCAGTTGCAGGGAATGTTCTTTCATAAGACTTATACAAATGTGGCATGCATCGGCCAGTGTTGCTGTATCTCTTTGGAGTGTGTGGAGACTCAGACTGCACTTCTCCATCTATATCTAAAGTTCTCTTTTGCAAGCACTGTGATAAATGAGTTTTTATCCTTACTACAGAGTTTGCTTGAATACTTTCATAATTTTTACACTTTGCACATTGTTTCCCATCCCTGTCCACTTTATAATAATGTTGCCAAATCAAATCTGTCGGCCTTCCACCATGATTCATTATCACTTTATTCAGCTTAAACTTTAATATACACAAATATCTTTGCAGTACTAACACAGCTTGAAATTGCTAAAAAAAAGCCCCCAAAAATAGACAAACCACAACTAGACTCCAAATGATGTGAAACTAGCAGGAAATCTAAGCTACAGTTATCTTTCTTCCTTCCTTTAGGGATTTGGGTGCTCCCATTTAAAGTAAAGCTTTTATCTCTTCCCTACCCCTTAGGTGTAACGGAATGGACCAAGAAATTTTTTTAGTAAGAATGAGTCAGACCAGTTAGTTGAACTTAACCTAGAATTTGAGCAGAGAAGGGGAGAGGGGTATGCATTGTTCAGGCTTATCAGTTATTATTGTTTAGAATTCAAGAATGTCTATAGAGAAGATGGTGGGGGGAAGGTATGCTGTGGTTAAAACTTAATGTCCCCAGTATTGTGCATTCAAGATAAAGAAGGTCATTGTCACCCAGACCAGAAAACGTGTACAAGTTAGGAAAAAAATAATAGTATATAGTCCCAAATTTTAGGTGGCAAAAAGATTTTTTTTTCCAAAAATTTATTTCCAAGGGGCTATCTATTTTTTTTTACCAATATAATAAAAATAACAATAAATTTATTCAAATCAATTAAATATACAATGTACAAATAGAGTTGCTCTCAATTATTATATATTGTTTTATTGTATTTGTTTTATTAATTCCTCCTATCCTTAAAATAAAAATACAAGGGACTCTAAAGTAAAACCTTTCACAGGGCACATAAAAACTAGTTACGGTACTGATTGAGGGTTGAAGACCCAGACCGTCCAACTCATCCGAAGACTTGAGCAACCATTTGGATGGCCGGAGTACTGATTGAGGGTGACAGGATTTTGATTGACAATATGGTTTGTTTTGATCTCACTTCACAGTTTTTGACAGTTTTTGACATTCAGGTTTTTGACATGACGGTTAAAACCATGGATTAAACCGGATAAAACCGTCATGCGTCAAAAACCTGCCAACACTGAGTAGAATGCTGTTTATATATTTCTCATTATGTTTTAATCATTTATATGTATTCTTAAGAGATCCGGCAGTAACATATTAAAATCAGTGTTATTTTATTTCAGTTGTACATAAACCACTGACTGAGATTTTCATTTATATGTTTTTTCCCTTCGATGACATATGACAAAAATCTTTTTAGTAAGTTACATGTTGAATAAATACTATTAAAACAGCTCAAAAGTGGAAACTGGAAATCATCCGTTCCGCTTTGTTGCTTTCTGAGGATGGGAAAAAAAGAGTCATTTAGTCAGCTAGAATTTGCTTCAATCACCTGGCAGATTTCACACTCATAAATGTCAATATGATTGTAAAATGTGAAACAAGAAGGTGCATGTTGCCTAAAACATGAACAAATTCATTTAAACATTTAAAGATTTTTAAAAACCCTGTAGTTTTGTGTTCTGTTGCATAAAAGTATCTATTGACTATTTCCGGACTGATAAGTTTCAAGGTATAGGGGGGAGTAAAACTTTTCATTGCATATGACAAAATGGTATAGTCAAAAATGTTTTCAGTAAAAAAGTCCATATCAGTAAAAATAAGAAAACCCCAAGGCAAAAGTAAATTAACTGGAGTGGAGTGTGGTTCAACTCGACTTTCTCATACCAGAATCCATTTTAAGTAGCTAGTGGAAGTTTTTTTTTTTTTTTCAAATTTTACAAAAAAAAATTTGAAAATTCAGTATTGTTGGTCCAAATGATGGTACTTATTGGTTATAGGGACCATGGGTTAGTTTCCAAGAAATTGTTGAACACATCGAGGACGACTCAATCATATTTTCCTATTGCTGGAGTGGCTACAAAATTGAAGAATTAGAAGAAGCCGGCTTTCAACATTTGAAAGTAAACCATCAGTATAATTTCGCGGATGCTGAAATGCAGACCATAGAGAGACTCTGGGGATCTGCGAAATGGCATAACAAAAAGCATAGAAACACTGCAAGACAACAATTGGACTCATATCTCGCAGAATTTATGTGGCGAAGCATTACCCGTAGTGATACATTTGATAGAATTTTATCGGCAATAGCTGAGTTTTAACCGCCACAAATTTCAATGTAACACAATATTTTTTTGTTAAGTAAAGTTGATCAAACCTCATTATATATTAAATTTTAATCATTGTGTTTGTAGTGATTTCTCGTATCGGATTATATCGCCAATGTTCATTTTGGCGACAACTCGGAAAAGCAGTCGCTAACCCATGGTCCCTATAACCGATAAGTACCCAAATGATTACAATTATAGTATGATAGTCTTCACGTTAAAGAGTTTGAAAAAATCTTTCGATTGATACTATTTGACAATCTACACATGGAGAATGACTGTATGATGCTTAGCTTTCTTGCTACAAACTGCACAGACAGATAAACACACACACATTTCTTTATTATAAAACTAACTTAAGATTGCATTCAAATTTGAATTATAAACTTTTTCTTAATTATAGAATTTTTAGATCTAAAAATTATCCCCAGATTGTTTTGGGATTGTTCATATGATGGGCATACCATCTAGTTTTTGTGTAGTGCTTTAATATAAATTTAAATTAGGCCTTTAATAGTATACTGGGTTGAAACAAAATCTAATTTCAAATGGTATATTACACAATATTTTATAATAATATCTTAACGTTAAATTTTATTTTTTAATCCGTAGGAAGAGTATTCTAATGTATATCCTTTTACTTTCAAAGGTTATTTATAGAATAGATTCTTAAACATCCAGAATACAACCTGATACCTGAAGTTGAAAAAAATTGAAATAAAGAAGGTGAATATTTAGGGGAATGACTGTATGATACTTAAATTTCTTGCGACAATCTGCACAGACACACACACATTTTTCTTTATTATAAAACTGATTTAAGATTGCATTCAAATTTGAATTATAAACTTTTTTTAATTATGGAATTTTTAGATATCCCCCGATTGTTTAGATTGTTTTTGGAACCTACACAGCTTATTTTCATAATTCATTTTTGAAACATAATACATAGACATATAGAGGTGCAAAATAATTTAACTAACTCAAGAATGCATTTAAACTTGCATTATCACTTTTAGAATTTTTAGCCGTTTATGTGTGAAATTTTGGGTCACAAGTAAATAAGGTTAAAAACGGCTGACATAGTTTGTGACTATAGTTGACAAATACAAAGTTTTAAACATCTATTGCAGTCTCTTAAAGTTGAAAAGTTTCAATATTTTGGTTTCTGCTTAAATATTAACTATGGTACGATCAACACAAGAAACAATTTCAAGCACTTGACATGAAGGAATTTAAAATTTTAATACAAGATTAAAAATTTGATTGTTAAACAAAATGTGTGCATTTGATGAAATGCTATAGAGAATCAACTGCACAAAAATAAAAATTAAATACTCACCTTCTTTGTTTCAATTTTTTCAACATCAGGTATCAGGTTGTATTCTGGATGTTTAGGAATCTGTTCTATAAATAACCTTTGAAAGTAAAAGGATATACATTAGAATACTCTTCCTACAGATTAAAAAATAAAATTTAACATTAGGATATTATTATAAAATATTGTATAAAATATACTATTTGAAATTAGATTAGCCCTAATAGGGTCCACGGCTCGACTTGATACCTGGGCCCAAACTTGAATGTGGGGAGCCTGCTGTGGATAGTAGCACTTTGCTCCAACTATCCACAGATACATAAGACACCTCTTATCAATATTATTTCCCATGTGACTTATCGAAACATACCATCCCCTAACAAAACACAATTAATTTACAATCCCCTAAATACCCAAACAAAATTATCTGTCCCATAAAGAGTAGAACCCACTTTAATTTAAATGTTAAATTAATATTCCCACAAAGTATATTAAATTAATAATTCCCACAAAGCAACAGGGATTATTAAAGAAATTAAGTTTTTAAAAATATCGAATTTTAATCAAATTGGCATCATTTTTGCATAGTTTTGATCAATAGAATAATATTTTCCTTAATTTGGTAACATTTTCAATAATTCCTAAATTTCCAAATGTTGCCAAGACCGCCAAACTTGTCACCAAGTGGGTCGGTCAGACAGACAGACAGACCCTACCATACCATCCTCTACCAAAACACAATTAACTTACGACCACGAAGGACCCCTTAGCAAAACATAGAAGTCTAACAAACAGTGAAATACACTATACTTTGAATCAAGCAAATTAAATTAGCAATTGCCACAAAGCAACAGGAAAAAATTAAACTTAACTTTGTGAAATATGAATTTTCATCAATTAGGCATCATTTTCATTTAGTGTCACTTTATCAATTTGGCGACCTTTTCTTTTGGCAAAATCATTTTTCATGAATATCTCGAATTTTAGCAATATTTTTTTTTTCTGAAAAGGTCTGGTCTTCATTCTTTCATAAAAATAGTTCATTTTAATGAACTAAAATTTGAATATAAAATTTCTTAATACAATCACAAATTTTAATATTCTTTTGTAAAAATTGCAAATGTTAATGTGTTTTGATAAAAATTGCCAATTTTTGTCTTTTGTAAAAAACCACTAATTTTAGGGATCTTTCACAAAAATTGAAATAAATATAAAATGAAAATCAAAGCATGTGAGGAGAAATCAGATAAATTAAAACATCTTGATATTTGAGATGACTATCTTATATTTTTTAAAAATATCAATTCCATACGTCAAGTTCCATATGTTAACTCTGAAACAAATATAAATCCCTATCATTTTGTGAATTTCTAAATCAAATTTCCTATTAACTTTTAAAATTATTCTCGCTATATTTGTAAACACTATATTAGTAAATGCTGCATTTGTAAGAAAAAATAAATAGAAACTATTAAGAAAAACAGTTCCTTCCTTGTATCCTGGACCTTGCCTGGGTAGAAATTGCAAGCCCATTGTCTTTTGGTTCCATTTCCAATGGAATATATTCTAACGTGGGTAGATGGAGAGAGATTTATCTCTCCTGAAAATCCCAATTGGCACGTAAAGGAAACAAAAAAGGTACTGGCATTAAACTCTGTGTAAGACAGAGCAAAAATACTTTATTTATACAGAAAATAGTTAATTCATTTATTTTAGACAATTATATAATTAAAATCAAAGTTACTTGATCATAAATGATTTAGATAGATGCTGTCTCTTCTGACATTTCACCACTGGTCATACCCTACGCCACCCAGGAACCCTTTGAAGTTCAAAGAAATGATATTTAAAAAACAGAGAAATAAAATATTTAATTATCAACCCCCGTCCCATTTGTTTTGTGGCACTGCTATAAGGCTTTAGATTAAAAAAAATCAACAGTAGCCAGTGGCCAGTGACCTCATAAAGCTCAGTGGCCACTTTGATGATGTTAGTGGCCATAATTTTGTACTCGATTTTGATCTCCCCCCCCCCCCCCCCCCAATTTTCTAACAATTTTTTTTTTCCACAAACACATTCAATTTGCTCTAAGCATATATATATATATATATATATATATATAATAATTATTTATTAATTATATAAATAAATAAAAATGAAAAGTAATAAAATAAGCTAAAAAAATTAGAAAAATCAAAAACATCTGAAAATAAGATATATTAATATTATGTTTTCAATTATATTTTTGCTAAAATTTTGTAACTTTAACCAGTTTGAAACTACGATTCGAGGGCCCTTATAATGGTGTATAGTGGCATTTTCGTTTATCCATTTCTTCTATGAATCTCTTGTTTAGTAAGAATTTTCATCTTTGCTGCATGTACATATTCTATTTTGCTTATACGGGTAATAGTCCTGTCTCCTGTTCTGACTCACTGGATGGGTCTGGGAGTGTCGCTGTGAACGTTCGTACTGCCTCCTAGGTTGTATTTCGTCATGTTCATTCCGGTACATCTAGATATTTATTATACTGTTGAGGTTGGTCACATATACATGTGGTGAAAGAAGAAGGATTCCTGCCACATGTTAATACAAATTTTCCTAATGCTTCTTATCTTCATTTTTTTATCTTATGGTGCCTCTAGTCCGAGTTTGGACATTTATAGTAATGTACTATTTTCCAATCTGAAACAGGCATTTGTTTGGGTTAAATAGAATTAAATACTCAGACCTGAAGATGAATTTAATTCATTTTAATCTCCGAATTTGAGCCGGTGCTGATCTTTTCTATTATCGGCATTATGGTAGTGGTTTTGCTTCTATGGTGATGTTAATATTTCAAGATTACTTGAATTAATTATTTTTATTATTACTTCTTTCTAATATATATATATATATATTTACAGGGTCCATTCTAGGATTTCAAAAGGGCAGGTTGCTGACTTTAAAAAAGGAGCACATTGCATACGAAAGGGCACAATTATAAATTTTAGCTAAAGAATGCATTGCATAATGTGGCCCACATGTAGTAAAAAAGATACAGATAATTTATCTATTTCAAAACTTAAATTCAAAGCATAAAAAAAGAAAAAAAATTAACAAAACAAAATTGCAAATATACAGAAAATTTTATAATTACATATCTCTTACTTTAAAATATATTCTTGATAAATTAATTTTTTTAACTGCACAAATTGAAGATAATAGTTAGAATCCTCATAATTTAGGCTGCTTACTTAAGATCAGAAAAGTAGATAGAAATACTTAATTACTTATGCATCATTTTATATACACAAACATAAATTTTTATAATATAAGGGGGTTGGGGGCGGAGGATATTTATAAGGGGTTCATAAAAGAACAATGATGGTTATAAATATTCATGTGTAATGCAAGTGCTAATACATTTCTTATTGATAGGAAATAATAAGGAACATTAATTAAAGGGAAGGAATAAAACCCATTGTAAACAATGCCTGGGTTCAAAGCAGTCAGTCACTGGCTGGTAGGTTCATGATGAGGCCAATTGTTGACAACTGAAAAATGTGCGATTTTTTTTTTTTTTTTTTCAACTTGTTTGATGTTATGCAAAATTGTGTTTAAATATTTTATAATTAAAAAATTTACAGATATATTACCCATACTTATTTACAGGTTTATTATATGGTAGACATAAGTAAAACAACAGATCCTTCTCTCCATACCTTAAGATGGCGAGTACTTCAGTTAGGTGAAAGACACTACTACGTTAACAAGGAAAACTAAATAATAGATCTACTTTTCTATTATTAAGATCTATTATTTGATGAGGAGGTAGGGTAAAAATTAGGGGAAATTTAAGAGATTGGCAAAATACAAAACTTAATTTTTCTGATAACACAAATTTATAAATATATATTTATTTTTTAATGAGTAATATTGTTAACCTGCATTTATTGCTAACTTCTCATTTTGGATATTGAATACATTTTCAAAACTTTATTTCAGGTGTTTTTTCTAAATCTAAGTTTTCTGCAAGTCGCTGTCAGTATCCCCATCTTTTCCATTTCCTAAAAGTTTTCAAAATTTTGATCTTTCATTTATCATTTTCTGAATATTTTAAACATTTATTATCACTCATTTTTTAACCCTGTTTTAAATCTTACCGAAGTTTTTCTTATTATAGGAATTTTTCAGTGTTTTATAATTGTTTACCAAGTCATCTAAAAAAATTCATTTACCATGAAGCTGATTCAAATACTTTTGGGGTCAATGTTAAATTCCTTTTTTCCCATAACACTTTACTTATTCAACATTTTGTCAGCTTTAATTTTTTGCCAAAATTACAGATTATTTCTGAATATGCCTGTTTCTTAAGTTTTTAAATTCTCTTATTTTGATCTTTTTTTTTTCACAGCTGATGAAGCATTTACTAATAATATTTATGCCTTTTTTATTAAGAAATCCGGCCACTCATTTTTTTTTTAATTTATGGGATTTTACCAATGAGTTTCTGCGATTTTTAAATAATCTATATTCTTGTTTCTACCTTTTGATCACTTAGTCTGTAATTTTAAAATTATCGCGATCCCGATATTTCGGTCATTTTTCCCGTTATATTATCGGACATTATAAACTTAGCAACCATTTTTTATTGTAAAATTTCTCTAATATGTTTATTTTATAACAACTAAATTCTTTATCCTTTTGAAGAAATTGGATTTTATTTAATATTTTGACGTTTTTGAATTTAAAAAATATCTGTTTGTATTGCTAAAAACATAGGCCGTTTTATTGCTTTACTCGAATTTTCTAATCAACGGGGTGGGGCATGAACCAACTTTGGCCGTGGATAAGTTGAAAATCGAGCCGATTTAACTTTGAATTGATAATTGTTTACCGTTGGCACTAATGAAAACACAACTAAGCAGTAAACAGTTTAAGAATACAAACATTTTTAGTTTTTTACATCATTGATGACAGATTAATAACATAAAACAAGGTATCATCTATAACAGGAAATCTGAAATTTCTTGGATGGAGAAACTATTGCGCGCCGAAACTTTAACAATTGCGAATTTTTTGCGATTATATCTAGGCAGCATAGAAGCAACTACGCGCAATTTTTGCCATCGTCGTTCATATTTACTATATGATCGTTAATGAACAGTACATATATATGTAAGTTGAAATAGAACAATTCATAACGTCGCAATATCGGCAATTTAGCTCCGAAAAGCATCCCGAAGGTTGACGCCTTTTATTAGCGCCTGGCATTCCCAGATATAGCGTATACCCAAAACTATTGTACATGGATTATTTTTTTTAATTTATCATGATGCAAATTACGTTATGAATATTTAACCAATAAATAAATTTACAAGCTGAAAATAGCGGGGGCATTTTTATTTTAATGCGCGATTTTAATTCCGCTTTCGGAAACAGTTTAAAAATTTAAGGCAAATGTAAAAATGATGAAAGCTCTGTTAGTACAGTATGTAAAAGTGGGGCCCCTACGAATTTCAGTAAGGTGCTGTGGGGGTCAATTGATAGAATGCACTGTGCCCGGGCATGCCTCAAAAGTAAACATATCGGAAATCACGGGGAGGAAGGAGATAGGAATGTGGATAGCAGTAGCACTCATTCTCGGCTGCAGGTGCAATAAATTAACAGCCGTAGCAGTATTGTGGTGATTTTTGACAGATTTTTCTCACTCCCCAGAGGGATTGTTTAGGAAAAGAGTCATTTTAGACTATCGCAGTTAGGCCGATCACGATTTCGTTAATAGATCGTTTAAGTTGAATCGCCATGGGCAAGTAAGACTTTTAACGGCTGGGTTGGGGAGAAATAAATAGGATACCTACGGAATATTCTCCCGAGGTGGGGGGGGACGACAATGAAAAACCCTTTATGATACCAGTCTTGTTTACCGACAGTCTAATTTGGGTTTGGTTCAGAGGAATTAGGCTCATCCGTGCGGGTGTTCCTGAAACTCCACAGAGATTAGACTTTTGACGTTCTGATATAGAAACATGTAAATTCTGCAGGTCGCCATTTCTGGCGATAGACATTACATTTTACGGTCGCCAAGAGTAATTCCTTAGTCGCCACTGGCGATGTGGCGACCGCTAATCTCGACCTTTACACTGCTACTGAATAAAACATCTAGATGTTTGATAACGAAAAATGCATTCACATAAAAACATTTTTAGCATAAAAGTTAAAGGAAAATAAACAACACTTACGTAGAATATTTTGTATACAAAATAAAAGCATTTTCAAGCTGACCCTCATCCGAGTACATTTTAGCCATCCTGAGCATTTCTGAACCGGAACGGAAATAACGACGGATAGGAATACTCCGATCAACAGTTACAATACTTGCTGTCTGAGCTAAGGATCGAACATAACTTTGAGGATCCTTCATGATTTATTTGAAATGGATGTACCAATTATCTGAAATAAAATACATTGAAAATACAATAAAAAGTGATAATTATGAAAATTTTAATCAATGATTATAAAGCACAATATTATGTTACACATAAATTGAATAAAAAGGCTGTGGTTAATACTTATTGAATGAAATTATTATTTTGAGAACATTCTATTCTGGCAACCCTTTCCACAATTTCTTTTTTGTCGCCAAATAAAAATAGCCAAAAGGAATACAGCAATTATTCCGCATTTTTATTTTTATCCTTTGTCATAGGTTGTTATTGCGCATTAATATCTGTGATATTTATTGTCAATTAAAAAGACTCGTGTCTATATTACTATCAGTGAAAAAGATGTTATAATAATAGTTTGAGGAACAGATGTAGCATAATCCCTTTTTCCTTCTTGGCAATTTTAGGTGAGATTCTGGGAATCTCTTTTGAAAAACATTCCATTCTGGCAACTCTTTCCATGTCTTTTGTTGTTAAAGTAAAAATCACAACATTCCATTCTGGCAACGTTTTCCGCGTTTTTTGTCGTGAAGGTAAAAATCGTCCTTTTGTGCAACAGTTGATCTGTAACAATTCATACATGGGCCCACTTCATGGACTTAACTCGCTATGCTTGCACACTAAAAAAACATCACAGAATCTGATCCTGCTGGTTGTCAGAGGTCGCAAGTAGCAATAATTGTTTGTGAAACAGGTGTTCTGTGGTTCATAGAGCACAACATGAAAATCAGGAAATTTTCTGATTTTTACATTGTCAACAAAAGTACATTTTTTGGCATTATCCCAAAGACCGGTACGGTCTTGAATTTGGCGACTTTTCTGGCGCCCGATGTTGAGACAGTTGCCATAGTATCCAACCAAGTCGCAAGGTTACCATGATTATGTGAGCACGAATGTAAATAAACAAATTGCGTAGTAAAATGCGCAGAAACGTAAGTGCAAAGGGACATTATTTTTATCATAGCTCGTAACGGTAAACTGACGATGATGCCAAATAAAAATTGAAATTAATCCCATTAAACATCGAATTTATATTTGTAATGAACATTAGTTATTTAGAATACATTAATAGCAATATATATTTAAAAATTTCATTTGCTAAAGGGCATTTTAAGTGAATATACACTACTACTCATTTTTATCATAGTCTCTAAGTAGCGTTCTAAAGATATATACATTTACTAGCAAATTCTGCATTGTATATACGACTGGGGGAAGATATATAACGATTTTTCGCAAAAAAACTCGTGCATATATTTTAATGAAAGTTAATATTTTATTTCCCGGTTAATTAAAAATATCCATCAAAGAAGATAAATTTAGATATATCCTACAAAAATTAGAAGTTAAACGAATGTAAGTTTCTAACGTAATGTCTATGTATATATATACGTATGTATATGTATATATATACGTATGTATATGTATATATATACGTATGTATATATCGTAATTCAATGTATTTGTCGGAGGTCGCACGTAACAACAGCTGTTCTGTGACTCATAGAGTGATGTAGCAGCAGCAATTAGAACATGGATCTACGCCCGCTTCGCGAGCTAACCTCGCTACGCTCGCCCGCTAAAAAAACATCACAGAATCCGGTCCCGCTGGCTGTCGGCGGTCGCACGTAGCAACAGTTGTTTGTGCAACAAGTGTTCTGTGGCTCATAGAGTGATGTAGCAGTTAAAACATGGATCTACGCCCGCTTTGCGAGCTAACCTCGCTACGCTCGCCCGCTAAAAAAACATCATAGAATCCGGTCCCGCTGGCTGTCGGAGGTCGCACGTAGCAACAGCTGTTTGTGCAACAAGTGTTCTGTAGGTCATAGAGTGATTTAGCAATTAGAACATGGATCTACGCCCGCTTCGCGAGCTAACCTCGCTACGCTCGCCCGCTAAAAAAAATCATAGAATCCGGTCCCGCTGGCTGTCGGAGGTCGCACGTAGCAACAGCTGTTTGTGCAACAAGTGTTCTGTGGCTCATAGAGTGATGTACCAATTAAAACATGGATCCACGCCCGCTTCGCGAGCTAACCTCGCTACGCTCGCCCGCTAAAAAAACATCACAGAATCCGGTCCCGCTGGCTGTCGGAGGTCGCACGTAGCAACAGCTGCTTGTGCAACGGGTGTTCTGTGGCTCATAGAGTGATGTAGCAATTAGAACATGGATCTACACCCGGTTCGCGAGCTAACCTCGCTACGCTCGAGCGCTAAAAAAACATCACAGAATCTAGTCCCGCTGGCTGTCGAAGATCGCACGTAGCAACAGCTGCTTGTGCAACGGGTGTTCTGTGGCTTATAGAGTAATGTAGTAATTAGAACATGGATCTATGACAGCTTCGCGGGCTAACCTCGATACGGTCGCCAGCTAAACAAACATCACAGTATCCTGTTCCCCTGGCTGTCAGAGATCGCACATAGCAATATCTATCTGTGCAAAAAGTGTTCCATAGCTCATAAAGTGATTTTTATGTTACTTCCGCGCTTCAAAATCTCAATCAAACTCAATCTAGAACAAACCATGTACGATTCCTTATACGTAATGCGCATTCGCTCCAAAAACACGGCAAGCCCACGTATAATCATCAAACTCTTCCGTACTATCATTCCTCTCACACAATCGCATTACCCTCTTGCAATCAACCCCTGATTCATACACCATTTAATCACATTAATTTACCACTATCAACCAAACGATCAAAAAGAACAATACTAAATCTTTCACTCTTCACAGCCATTTACTACACTCAAATGAAATCAAAGAAAATTTACCAATACTTGTATTTAAATCTTGTTCCCAAACATCTAATTTTAAAAGATCAGTACAATAATTCATAATGAGCATAAAATAACACAAATTAAGACAGTGGCCAGAGTTATCAACTCGCAAGGTTACCATGGTTACGAAGTACGATGAGTTAAAGAGTTACCAAGGTCGCAACATAGCCCTCCACTTATCGCCGATTTGGCGCGATAGAAAAAAAACAACCGTACCGGTCTTTGGGATTTAGCCCATTTTTTAAAGTTGGAGACAAAACACGCGGAAAAGGTTTCCAGAATTGAATGTTGCGATTTTTAGCTTGACAACAAAAAAAGACAAAAGGACGTAACAAGACACAGAAAGGGCTGCCAGAAAGAAATTTTCTCCAAATGATAGCTGGGATTGCCAGAATCTCACCTAAAATCGCCAAGAATGAAAAAGAAATTATACTACATCTGCGCCTAGTTGGAACCAAAGAACATACTTTTATGTGGCGTCAAACAATTTTGTTAAAGGATTTAAATGTACTAATTTGATGCTTTATTCAGCAATGAACACATTTATAGCATGTCTATGAAAATTTTTGCCAAGTCAAAATGAATAGTAAACACTTAAATAAGATTTTTGAATCTCAATGTTAAATAAACATAAATTTTTACAATAAATGTATCACTAAAAACCAGGTCATAAGATTTTTGTGACTACATCAACATATGAAATACATATTAGACAAAAATAACATATACTAGTACAATAAATTTGTTAACAGGAATTAAATACTGATGACATAGTACACTTCCATATCATACCAGTATAGTTCTCCAGTTAATACATATCTTATAAAAATTTATATCAAATATTCTGAATCATAAGAATAAAATTGCGGAAAGCAACGCAACATAAACATTAGTATTTAGTTGTACCGTTGCTGTTTGATATCTTGACAACCAATGAAAATCACTGGAGGCGATCGCCTGATGATGAGGAAACTTGTAACACTCCATGGCAAATATAATTCTTTTTCTCTAGCTAGTTACTTTCTAAAACTGTAACTGCAATCGAAACATGCGTTTTTGTTTGTTTACAAAGCAAAAATCTTATTTTAAGATGAAATTAAGCTATTATATTAAATAGTCCTTTGCTATTATTTCATGATTTTGTTATTTTAGTTAAAATTATTCCTGTAAAGTATGGTATATGCAAAATTTTAAGTTTTGTATAAAAATCATTTTAAAATCACTAAATTCTCTGGGTTTGCTGAACGAGCTATTCTATATGATATAAATATGTTAAAATTAGTACTTTTTATGTTTGTAATTTTTAATTTAGTTATCTTACTTCTTGTAAATGATGAGGTAAAATCTCCATATATGGATGAAATTTTTCATTTTCCTCAAGCATTGAAATATTATCACGGTGTTTTTAATGAAGTAAGTCCAACGAAAATATGTGCTTATTTCTCAAGTTTAAAATTTTTATTAACACTAGATATATTATTTCTATGGAATCTGATAATCATAATTTTATTGGGTCACTTCAACAATTTAAAAATATACTCTTCTAAGCATACCATTCTGACAACTTAACGAAAGAAAAGACGTGCTGAAACATAAAACTAAGCTCCCAATAAAAACAAATGCTTTTTCAACTCAGCAGTAAATAATTGCCTACTGTACTAGATATTAGCAAACTTGCTATATGTAGCAATTTCGTATACTGCGTAACTTTGGCTAACAATGCTTGCCATACAACCTGCATTGCTCGAATCTAACTCTCTTGTGCAAGTTATTAAAATATATTTTTGACGTAATTTTCTGCATGTTGAAAAATCAAACCCCCTCCTTGGTGACTTCACTGATGTTGTAGCCATGAAAAAATGATTTAGCAAATAGCATAAGAGTCATAACCCATTTCTATTGCATAAGTAACATGAACAATCATTAACCACCCTATTCCAATATTTTGGCTATACCCATTAAAATTCAAGAAATTAATAAATCTATTGCAAATCCCTGCTAGCTGACTAATCATCCATTTTATGGATGAACTGACCATAAACGACTAGACTTGGCTGATTGAGATCTGGTTAGGGACTGATATTTTTTTATTTCTATTTTATTACTCTTGTAAATAGTAATACCAACTGGTAAAGGTCGGTGGAATTCTGTATTCCTTCTCCATCCCTAATCAGTTGATTTCTCTTCTGCCTCTATTATTAACAAATGTTTGATAGTTTTTGTTTTGGATTTCCCTGAAACTTATCATATTAATGCAAATTCCAACAATCTGCTTAATATCATTTCTATGACATCTTATTCCTTCAGTTATGGTTAGACCATGTTTAATATATTTTTTTTCCCTTATTTTCTTTTTCTGTATTTAGTTGTTTCTCATTTTACATCTTTTCTGTAACACTAGATGGTACCACTACTTCTTTAGTTTGGCACTACCATGGTTCACATTCATGCACTTCGTCTGCATTGTTTTGCAGTCTCACACATCTTTGATAGAATACCACTGATAGATTTTTGGCTGTCTTGTTGTTAGGAATGCCCAGTTTTAGCAGAAAAAACAATAAAGTTTCTAATGCTTTTTGGCTATAAGCATGAAGCTGATTTTTCAACACTGGTTTTCCTAAAAAATTAATATGAAAACCAATTAGCAATTAAACCGAATCTAAGAATAAAGTTATCTTTTCTCCAAACCTGAAGTTTCTGGTTAACAAGGAACAACATCACACTTCTCATTAATAAATTATTTGGTTTTGCTTTGATTTCTTTGCATTATTGTAAGAGTTAACACTTCATTATATATGAAACTGTATGGACATTCAAATCTGTTTTATTTTACCTATAGGCCAGTATAGGTGAAAAAAATTTTAGTGAGCCATGATGGAAAAGTATAAAAATAACCATGCCATGGGAAAAAAAAAGTTTGGGGAACGCTGAAGTAGATGATGTTGGAAATGAACTCAACATCAAATTTTTAAAGGGGTTTGGAAATTCACTAAGGATTATCACTTCTGGAAATGTCAATTTCAGTTTTCAGAAAATTCATATGGCTGTATGAAATAAGTGTGCTAAAGAATATAAAAATATCTAATAGTTCCATTGAAAATGAAGTGTATACACTACTTGCAACGCCACCATATAAAGGCTCCTTCATAAATTTCTTGCTCAACATATCTTTTACATATTAAATTGAACTAGTCAATAACTGGCCAGAATGGTGCAAGAGCTGTTGTACTAGAGTTTTATTTTTTGGCATGATGCTATTATTCAGTGCTCACAACCAGTAGATTGTTGGTGTAACTCTTAAATAGCAGCAAATTAGCCCAATTTGAAACTATGGACTTCACGATCTTCAAGAGAGTAACAACAATTTATCTATGGGAAAAAAATCTAAACTTAATTAAAAAAAAAAACTTAATTATTTATATAAATATGTTCTACTATAATATATTTTTTTTTTCCTAATTTTGATTTTAGTGGGATCCTAAAATTACAACTCCTCCTGGCTTGTATTTTTCAACACTTCTTTTTTTGCTACCATTATCAGGACTCACAGGAGTGGATCACAATAAGGTTCAAAGTTTTCGCCTTGTCAATTTGTTCTTTTCGCTTGGAAATTTCTACTTGCTATTTAAAATTCTTCGAAAGTGTCATGAGGTAATGTTATTATTTTAATACGTAAAACAATGTTTATGTACAAATTATGTAAAATATTTGTGTCTATAATGTATAATTTTGGTCATCAAAGTTTTATTAACTTATTTTAAGAACAGGCTGACCTAATGGAAGATTATAGTTGTAATGCAAGAACTGTGTATTCTAACTATAATCTGGAAAATTATATCTATAATTGTTAATAATAATATAGAAAAAAAACAATAGCATTTTACATGCAGTACAGTTTAGATTTAATTACTATTAAGAGACTATACTATAGAGTCTATCAACATAATTTCAAGTGTCAAAATTTTAATATAGCAGATTTATTGTACTCTGGCCTTATTTCACTGCTGCTAATTTCTTTTGATACCCTCTTGGATTCGAAACCACAATATGCTGTGTGTTTTGAAGAAAACCTACTTCTTTATCCACTATATGATACTTGATTTATCATTTATAAGTCAAAATAATAATTTAACTTTTATGAATGAATGTATAAGAATTGGGGCTACAGTCTGTTACAAAAGTATAAAACCACGAGACTTTTTGTTATTTAGGTAATTAATGAAATATTTTTTTTTACTCAAAATCAAAACTACTTCATGTCAGAATAAGTTTTAAATAAAATTTAGCAACTTACATGTATGAAATTCTTTAGAAAAAAAATATAACAGCAATATAACAAAAAGTGGCACAAATACCTGTTACAAAATTATAAGACCACATGTGGATAAAGAAAGTTTTAGCAAATTTAGTAAGTTGTTGCTCCACCATTTTTCTGAATAACTTGAAACACACAATTTGGCATCAATTTAATTAAATTTTTAAAGACAGATTCTGGAATATTGTCCCATTTCTCCATAATGGCGACTTCCAATTCATATGCCGAATGGTATTGTTTGTTGTTTTCGTATACTTGGCGAGACAAATAACCCCACAGGTTTTCTATGAGGTTTAGGTCAGGGCTAAGGCTCGGCCAAGATATACCATCAATATTTTTTCTTTTGAGCCATGCTTTTGTTGATTTAGATGCATGACTGGGAGCATTATCTTGTTGGAACTTCCATTTCGGCCCTCCTAAAAGTGGCCCGAAGGGTATCAGACTTTCGTATAACATTTGTTGATAGCTGTCTGAGTTCATTTTGCCATAAACTCTTTGCAGATCACATTTTCCTGCATATGAGAAAGCGCCCCACACCATAACGGAACCACCTCCCATCTGCCTACTGAAGAACTCACAAGATTCTTACCTTAAGTCATGCCAGTAGTAGTTATTAGCGTCCGGACCATCTAAGTTAAATTTTTTCTTGTTCGAAAATATTATATTTTTCCATGTAGCGTTCCAGAGCATGACATTCTTTGCCCACTTCAGACGTGCTTCTTTATGATGTTTAAGAAGTCGTGGTTTGCTTCTTAGTTTCCGAAGTTTAACATTAACATTCGACTTGAAACTTCGCCACACAGTTACATGAAGCTGCAGCAAGCCTTTGGGTCTGCCGTGTAGTCTGGGTTTTGAACACAGTTACATGAGATACTTGTTTACTTGTCTGCTGTGCTATTTTTTATAAGTGGACTGGTAGTTTTTCGTTGCAAGCTGGAAAATTTGTCTATTATCATGAGCTGATAACTGCTTTTTGCGGCCAGATCTTTTCTGCTTTCCATACAATTCTTTTTTACTCAAAAAATTGTGAATAGCCATTTTAGAATGATTAAGAATCTTACTTATTTCACGTTCCGACTTTCCTTTTCCATTATAGAACCAAATTTTTCGCACTTTTACTTCAGACAAATTGCTTCCATGAGGCATTTTGATAATCCAACGAATCAAACAGTTCAATTCTGAATTTCTGCCTTTTTTCCTTCTTTCCAACCTTTCCAGATGGTTTAGGTTACAGTTAAACTCCGAAGTTAAACAAAAATCGTCTGCATTATTAGAAAATCTAAAGTGGTCTTATATTTATGTAACACCGTGATTTCGAAAAATTGTTTGGCACGAAAATAATATTCGATCTGTTTTCTTTTTCTAAGCTAAATCAACACTGCAAAATTGTTTCATTTCATACACCTTCTTTGAAATTCACATTCAATGTTGTCTTTGTTGAAAAAGGGTGGAATTTTGAGTGGTCTTATAATTTTGAAACAGACTGTAGTTAAAAAAAATAATGCTCAGATAATTATTTTTGCTTACTTTATATAGCATTTTAATACTATACAGGGTGGTCCATTTAAATTGAGACATCAAAATATCTCGCGAAATACGCATCATACAAAAAAAAATGTTGTAACAAAGTCATATTATTTTCGAGAGGGAAATTGAATCCCACAAAATTTAGCCCACCCCCTCCGGGGGTGGGGGGCAGACAACTTTGAAATTTCAAATGGGAACCCCCCTTTTTTATTGCAAATTCGGATTCTATGGAAAAAAAAATACGTAACTTTTGTTTGAAACATTTTTTTCGAATCTTTGTAGATTGCGCTGCAATCACAAAAAATAAATAATTTAAATTAATTTAATAAATACCTCATTTTGACTCCAGGTATAAAAATACTACTTGAAGATGGTAAAACACGTCTAACTGACGTAAGAGGAGCAAACAGAAAAATGAAAAAAATAATAAAAAAATACTACTTGATGAAATAAGTATTTCTAGTTCTACCCTATAAAACGTTCTTTTTTCAATGATGCACCAATGTAAGTAAAACATATGGATTCCTCTTGAAAAAACGAAACTTAACTAATATTTTGTTGTCAGTTAGACATGCTTTGCCATCTTCAAGTAGTATTTTTATACCTGGAGTCAAAATGAGGTATTTATTAAATTAATTTAAATTATTTATGTTTGTGATTGCAGCGCAATCTACAAAGATTCGAAAAAAATGTTTCAAACAAAAGTTATGTATTTTTTTCCATAGAAACCGAATCTGCAATAAAAAATGGGGGTTCCCATTTGAAATTTCAAAGTTGTCTCCTCCTAAATTTTGTGGGGTTCAATTTCCCCCTCAAAAATATAATGACTTTGCTAAAACATTTTTTTTGTATGATGCGTATTTCGCGAGATATTTTGATGTCTCAATTTAAATGGACCACCCTGTATACTTTATGATTATCTTCTCACCAGCCTAAGCTTCATTTTTAGAACTTTGCACTAAAATACTTGAGTTTAAGTGTTAGGTCATAAATGTGAATTCTGAATAACCACCATACATCTTTTCATTATAAAATTTTGCAGATGCAAGAATTTTCAAATTTTCTTTTGCAAGTACAAGATACAACAGAAAAAGTAATACTTTATATGCATCTTTAAAAAGAAATTATCTGTGTTTGTCATCTGTAATGGAAACTCTAATCTCATACAGCCATGAAATTTGGTATAGGGGTACATTGGCTACCGAGAGGAAACATCTCAAGATTTTTTTTAATTTAAATTAGTTTTTTTAGTTATTAAATACTTAACTGCAATTGCCCTAGCACATGTCAGAAGGAATTATTCAAACTCAGTAGAACTGGCATCAGAAGGACTGTTGGGCTCCTTACTGCCTTACTGGGCACTGCACTTTTAAAAGACACCTAAATATTATGGGTGTCACAAAAGATTCACTATGCAGAGGTTGCAATTATAGCGAAGAAACTGCCGCACACATTCTTTGTGAATGTGAAGTGTTCTCCGCCCATAGGTTCGAACACATGGGTCGGCATGTGATTGAACCCTGGGAGTTGTATGAAATTCCTGTCAAGTGCCTGCTTATTTTTGGTTCGGCTACTGGTCTCTTTTCTTAAGGGCCTTCATTTTTCGGGGTAGTACATTAGACCTCTGAGCGATGTGCTGGGCTCTCCTGGAGCCACCTGCCCTCATGTCATTCATAGTTATTAAATGTTGAAGTACTATTTTGCACGATTTTCGCACAAATTGGTTTATTAGTAATCAAAAAAATATTGAAGAGTTTCCATATGAACATTATTAAAAGAATGAAGAATTTCTTTCAAACAAACTTTGACTTGAACCCATACTATCAATGGATGAATTTTCATGAATTTTTGAGATATATTATGTATACTCTTTGTGTTTTGAAGACGTAATCCATTTGAAAATTGTGTACAGAAAAATTGTCAGACAATCTGATCATCATAATATAACAGGTATTTCTTTGAATATTACACACTGTTGCAAACCAATGTCCCAGCTGCCCACCCTGCTGCTCTATGTCCTAAGATGAGCTGGACAGTCTGGGCTTTCAACATTGTTGCAAACCAAAAATCGACCTCTCAAATGGTTGCTGTAAGCCCTCTGGATCAGTCGAGAGGTCTGGGTCTGCAACACTTAAACAAAAAGAGATGTTTCTAGGATCATAAGTTCATTAATTATGATTTTTTTAAGGCATTTATGTATTGCTAAAAATACATCTCTATTCAATGATGAAGTTTCATAGGGAGAAAAATTTTCCATCTACACACATGCGCTGGGGAAAAATCTCTACCCTTCATGTTCTGTGGTGTGTTTTTACAATCATGTGATGTTCGCAAAAGTTTAAAGATTTGACTTTCTTTAAAGTTGTGATGTCACAGAATCTGCAACCATGTAGATAGTGTTTAGCAGTTTACTAAGATAAGAATGTCTATGATTTTTGACATGCTAAAGATAATTCATTTTCCCTCCATTTGCATACACACCTGCATATCAAAAGAGTTTTTCCCAAGATGCATTATGTCTGTGCAAAAGATAAAAGACATATTTAGTACTTATTAAAAGAGCTTATTTAGGTCATATTACGATTGTGCAAAGAACAGAAGGCATATTTAGTATTTAATATGTAGTTGTATTAATGCATAGAGGTTGATGTACTCAGTGCTGGGCCCACGCATTGGTCTAAGGTAGATTTAGGCATTTATATAAGGCATATTATGCTTACTTAGAGGGCAAAGGACAGCCATTTCTGTGCTCAAGCAGTGGGTTTTTGTTTTTTTTTATCTGTTGTTATAAGCAGGTGTACTGTTGAAGCATTTTTTGGTTTTCAAGAATTTGCTGAGAGTTTTTATGTAATTTTTAATCAAAAATTTGAATCTTAAATCCCAGTCAGTACTGAATATATTTTCTGGTGTTACATAACAGAATGCTCTAAAGGTACTCAATCCCATGAGAAGATGTAACCACAAAAAAAAAACTCATAAAAGGGTGACTTTTAAAAAAAGTCATAAATTTGACAAAAAATTAGCTTCAAAATGAGCTGTTTATCTGTGCTCCCATTTCAGGTACTAGTATCAGTAGACTAGTTTCACACTTTTTGGTATCCATCAGCACAGAATAGCTGGTAACTGCAGTGACAACAAAAACATGCTATGTACTACAATTTTATAACTTTCTATGATAACCGACAGGGTCAGTCTGGTTTCAAATTTTAAAAATATTTAACTATATTATTTAAATGATTGTTTAAATATTATTTTAAGGTGATTTAAATTTTAAAAGATTTAATTTGAGGCAGCAGTGGCTAAGATCATAGTCATGAACTCCCCAATAGTGGACATCCTCGAATCATAAAAGAATAAAATATTTAGTATATTTCTCAATTCACCTTTGTTTTATGAATGCATATTGTGATCAATTTATTTTAATTTAATACCAAAATTATAATACATTTTTCGTTATAGGAAGTGGATTTAAAAAATAATGGTTGTCTGTATTTACCCCTACCATTTTCTATCCAAATATTGTAGTATAAACTTGTTTTAATTGGTGACAAATCATTAATGGTTTTTTATGATGTTTAGCTATACTTTTTACTATCCATATATATAGTATAATATTAATATATAAGGAAAGTATTGTAACAGGCTCGAGAATTCAAATTTTAGACGGGAGAGCATGTTTCAAGCATCCATGAACACAAACCAAACGTTGAGATGATGTCTGTGGGGGGAGGGGTATATATTACGAACGAATGGAGCGATTCAAATGAAATTCGGTAAAAAAATTACAAGCTGTGAATACTGGAAGCGTATTGTTTTTACACACAATCGAATGTATTGTTTTTACACACAATCGAATGTTATTGGTTAACGCGCTGGAGTTGCACTCGGTAGGCCTGGGTTCGATTCCAGTCACTGCCAAAACTGCCGCCGTGTTCACGCGGAGTACGATCACGTTAAATATGTGGGTCCGTAAGTCCTTCCGAGAGGTTGGTGGTAGGGGAAGGAGGGTACGGTCCCTGTGGATGCCTCCCCCACTGGGTTCCAGTCTAAATTGGGTGGCACTTCCCGGCCGTCCAAACAGTTACCTTACACCTTTCTGGTAGGTCGGACGGTCTGGGTCTCAACAACAACAACAACACAATCGAATGTGGGGGACGTGGTAGCCCATTGGTTAGCGCGCTGGAGTTGCACTCGGTAGGCCCGGGTTCGATTCCAGCCACTGCCAAAAAACTGCCGCCGTGTTCACGCGGAGTACGATCACGTTAAACATGTGGGTCCATAAGTCCTTCCGAGAGGTTGGTGGTAGGGGAAGGAGGGTAAGGTCCCTGTGGATGCTTCCCCCACTGGGTTCCGGTCTAAATTGGGTGGCACTTCCCGGCCGTCCAAACAGTTACCTTACACCTTTCTGGTAGGTCGGACGGTCTGGGTAACAACAACAACAACACAATCGAATGTTCAGAACCTCACTAAATTGAGTGAAATTTTGAAATAATCATCAAAAATGCAAAACATTTCATAAAGTTATGCAAATAGTCATATCTTATGTAATTTTTCATTAGAAAACAATTTACACAAACTTTAGACTGCTAACATTAAGCATTCTCGAGATATTGCACATTTTTCAAATAAATTTATCAAAAAATCACATAAAATAAAAAAAATATTAACTATTGTGAAATTTGTTCACTTTTCATATATAACATCCTGCGATACAATTGGTGACATCATTCTCTTAGAACTAGCTCGTTCCATTCATGGCAAAAGATACTTTGGTTAATACTCTTGTAGTTGGACGGCAATAGTCATTTATCTGCTATAAGAATAACTTATTTCTCTGTCCATAACGCTTGGAGAGAATTTGGCAGAATGTTGGCAATTTGGCGACTTTTTTAAATATTGCCTAATTAATGAAAATGTCTCCAAATTAATAAAAGTGACTCTAAATCAATGAAAATGACGACTAATTGACAAAAATTCAATATCTTGGAAAGAATATAAGAACCTACGAGTATTATAAGAATAACCTATTTTTCCGTCCATAACGTTTGGATAAAATTTTGGGGACGAATTTTTAGGAATATCTCAAACTTGGTAATTTTACAAATGTTGCCAAATTGACGAAAATGTCACCCAATTGATAAATATTTGCCAAATTGAGGAAGCTGATGCTGAATTAATGAAATGATGACTAATTGATGAAAGTTTAACATCTTGGAAAAAACATAAGAATAGACTATAAGGATAACCCATTTTTCCATCTGTCCATAACACTTGGCGAGAAATTTAGCGGGACATCGCCAACTTGGCGACTTTTTTAAATGTTGCCAAATTGACAAAAATGTCGAGAAATTGATAAAAATGGCGCCAAATGAGAAGTAATGTTTCAAAAAATTCTGATTTCCATCATATGATGAGCATACATTCTAGTATATAAGAAATGCTCTTCTTTCCATTTGTCTGTAACACTTGGTGATGTATTTTTCAAACTTGGTGAGTCACCATATCACTTATTGAGGATGCTATCAATATTGATAAGTGTTAATATAGAGTTGTATCAAATATAAGTTAATTAGGTACTTTGAAATAGAATTACATGTTGTCATCCGGAAAATCACCAAATGTACAATTCAACGTTAAAAACACAGTAGAATGGATCTTATACATTATTTTTTGACTGTAAAAGGAGTAAATTTATTGCATTATATAAGGAAACACAATACCATGGATCTTATACATTATTTTTTTGACTGTAAAAGGAGTAAATTTATTGCATTATATAAGGAAAGTCTTATGTTGCCCACATCAGATCTCTGATTTTATATTATACCAATGTTTCAGCTTTGTTTCACTTTGAGGGCATTTCTGGTTGTCCACTGTGAAACAAACTAATTCCTTCCATTATTTTTTGCCCACAATAAAAATTTTAAAATGTTTCTATAAAAATGTTATCGAGTCACACGACACGCATCCCAATTTCGGTCCTACTAATTTCTTTTAATACGCACAGCTTGTTTATCAATAAAAATCACCATGCACTGTTAATAGTGCAAATTTCCTGGAACATCACATTTTATTGCTGGAAGGTAAAAAAGCTTAGTAATTTCAGCCATAAAGTGCTGTTCATCACAAGGCATCAAGTGCTATGTATGCAAAAGGTTGCAAAAGCAGTTTGCGGTAAAAATAATCCATGTTCACTTTAATAGGGTTTATCTGTGCAAACTAAAAGTTTTCTCTAAATAAATGTGCTTGTTTTGTCAAAAAACTTTGACCCTACATACTTAGTGTTATAATGAGAGTTTACTATTTTATATGGATACTAAAAATGTGACTGTACAATTTATGTCAACCAAAGATTAACTTGAAAGTTTTTACCAAAATATGTTCTATTTTTTTGTAATTTTAGGGCTATGAAGCAAGAGTATATATTTTATCAGCTTTAAATCTGGCAATGTTTCCTGTTTTATATTTTTTTACATTTCTCTATTACACTGATTGTGGATCCACGTTTTTCGTTTTGTTGATGTACTATTTGCACTTGAAGCACTGTTTCCTAAGAGCTGCCACTGCTGGAGCAATTAGCTTATTCTTTCGGCAAACAAATATTGTATGGGTATTCTATGTAAGTTATTCTTTCTCATCAAATTATAATTAATCATTTATTTCATTAAATCATAAATAATTAAATTTATATGTTAACTTATTTTCTTGATCAAACATTCATGAATAATATTGCATAAATCATGAGTTTGTAATTTTATAAATTGACTTTATTCTATTTTTATAGAATCATTAAATTATTTACTTTTTGATTTTTTTTTTTTTTTTCCAAACTTGCAATTCTTTAAAAAAATCAGCAATGACCACTGTTAAATAGATTAAAAGTACTGAATTATAAAAGTTTTATTTTCCCAAGTAGGATGTAAAAATAAAATTATAAAAGGCATAGTGATTTCGGTCATCAAATGCCCTTTATCAGAAGGCATCGGGAAAAACACCTATTACAATGAAAATTTATAGAATTGCATAAATGTGTGCATAATAACAGAGAAAACAGGAAAAATAATCAGACTTAATACAGATGAAAATATACAGAAAAGTGAAATGTACATTTTCTAAATGGTTAGATATGTAGACAGTACTTTTATCTTTATGGAATCAAGTATTAGGTGCTAAGCAAAACTAAAGTTTGGAACCAGCAAAAACTAAAATTAACTAAAGCTAACTGAGCAAAACCAAGATTTTGAACCAGTTAAAACTATGATTAACTTTAACTAACCAAGCAAAACTATAATTTTGAACCAGCAAAACTAAGATTAACTTAAACTAAATGAGCAAAATTAAGATTTTAAGCAAGTCGCATTGGATCTGTTCTTGCCTCTTAGCTAACTGTATGCAAATTTAGTTTTGTATAAATTTCCAATACACTGGTTCTGTTCCTAATGCCTCTGATGAAGAGTTTTTGATGCCCAAAAGTGCTAAGGCTTTTTATCTTTTATTTTTAAAATCCTTCTTATCTTATTTTTTCCTAATTGCGAAAATAGAAATTTTATATTTCAATACATTTAATTTGTAATCCTTTTTATATTTAAAAAATATCTGATGTATTCAACACATTATACTTTCTCTACTAAAGAACAAATTTCAATATTCTGGGCCAATGAAAAACTGGTGTTTTGCAATTCCATCTGTCTTAAAATCACAAAGCTTTTTTGATTAAATAAACATACCAAATTTTATGGATTTTTTTATTTTTTTTAATTAGGAGACTTTGAATTTTATCTAATCAGTTTATTTTTTTTTTTATGAAATGTTAAGTGCATTTTTATATTAATCATTTCTCTGGGTATTGTGAAATAAAACAAATAATTGCTTAATCATCTTTCATGTTAACTAGAGCACATTGACCAGCATTGCCTGCAATGTTTCTGTTGGCAATTTCCCCAAACGCTGGCAGAATTTGATATTTGCGCATTGTTCCTCAAATGTCATTTTCGTTTTCGACGAACTCGAACAACTACAGTTCACTGACATGCATTGTCTGGAAAAACCCTGCACTGCGAACCTGCTTCTTCTTTTTCAGATCTTGCGTCATATGTGCCTCTATGCCATGGTAAAATAGTTCCCCTCTCCTCCAGTCAGGATTAGAGATATCAGCACAGTCTCCGAACTTTTTGATCCTACCTTGTATATCTTTAATAACTGAAAAGAACTAATTATTTTACATAAATTATTCACATTAGATATTTAAAAATACATCAAATAATAATAATTTAATACACAAAACACAATTATAATTTATATTATTGTGCAATATATTGCACATTTCTTGCATATTAATACATATTTAATGAAACGATTGATTAGCTTTGCATCTGTGCAGCAAGTTTTTTTTTTACAATTGAGTGAATAGTTTGTCCTGACCAAGCTTACACAGTCAGAAAGGTGATTATCAGTGAGTCTGGTTATGTATTTCATTTTCACATTGTGTATAGTGAAAAATGTTGACTCGCATACATAGGTACTATATCCAAAAAATTAAAAAATGCAACATGCTACTTTAGAAAGGTTTGAATAATTTTGCACACTGACTAAACTCCAAAAGAACTACTTACTTCGTATTGAATTCTAAATTTAAAAAAATCCTTTTCAAAAGCCTATGAAGATCGATTTAGGATGTTGTGGTGATTGACCGTTCAATCTAAATCCACAGATTGTGCTCATCAGACAGATACATATATATTGGTCATTCATAGGACAGTTAATTTGTATTCAGGAATGCCTTAAATATGTAAATCTGTCTGAGGGGTTTTTCTGCCCAGACCATCTGATCTACCCGAAGGTATAAGATAATTGTTTGGATGGCTGGATCAGTGCCACCCAATTTTGACCTGAACCCAGATTGATGTGCCCATATGTCGCATACACACACAGTTTCAAGCGACAGGAATCAAATCCTACTCAGCCATGTGCGATTCCAATGCCTTAACTTCTGGGGTATCTTGGCCCAAAATTTGATTAAATTAATTTAATTAATTTCTCTTTATACTATATAATGTACAGAAAAAAAATGGCACTGTTTTTGATATACTTGCGGGAGAAATTTTCACATAAATGTTGATAAAAAGTTAATCATCAATTTAGACAGATTTTCACTATCTTATGCTGATATTATTGCTAATGATATATATATTACATAATGGATGTTTATGTTTTAGGTTGCAGCTGGAACAACATTAGATTTGCTTCAGATTTTGTACTGCAAAATTCAGGAAAGTCAAGACACCGACAAAAAGATTGAATTCTACAGTTTTACAAAGTTATATCAACCATTGTTAAAGGAAGACTGGAAAAGTATATTATTCAAAATGATTAGAATCAATATAGGTTACATTCTAGTAGCGTTGGGTTTTCTAAAATTTGTAATTGAAAATGGTTCAATTGCTCTTGGTGATAAAGATGCACATCAAGCATGCTTCAATGTTCCACAGTTATTCTATTTTTCTTTAATATTTCTTGTGTTTTCTAGTCCTTATTTAATATCACTGAAAAAGGCAAAAGATTTTTTAGTTTTCGTGTATAATCAGAAAGTGCGTGTTATTGAAGCATGTTTAGTTTGTGCTTTTATCATCATGCACTTAACATATGTGCATCCATACTTGCTGGCTGATAACCGCCATTTTACTTTTTATATATGGAGAAGAATTCTTGGTCGAAGTATGAACTTTTCATTTGCTTTGATTCCATTTTATATTTATAGTTTTTGGTCTGTTTATACTGAATTAGAACATAAAAATGACATATTTAAAATGTTACTTGCATTTTGTATTTTTGTATCAACTGTTCCCCAAAAATTGCTTGAATTTAGGTATTTCATTATTCCTTACATTATGTTGCGTGTACAATTTCAAGTGAAATCTACATGGCTGCCCTATTTAGAATTTGTTTTGTATACTGTAATAAATTATATCATTATGTATTTGTTTCTGCATCACACATTTAGTTGGGATAGCAGTGAAGAAACTCAAAGATTTATGTGGTGAAACTAGAAAAATATGGATTGTTATTTGTAAAATTAGTTATTGAATTTTTCATATTTATTTTTATAGTCATATTTTGTACCATTTTTGCTGGCAAGTCATAAATTTAATATTGAAATTTATTTTTGTACCTGAATTTAAGTAATGAAATGTAAATGTGGGTCTTTTACATTTTTTTTTTAATGTGATTCAATTCATATTTATAGTGTTATTCTGTGCTAAAATTTGGTTCAGGAAGTTTTATGATTTAACAAAAATAATGCACTAAATGTAATTTAATATTGAATATTATTTTAGTTTTCTTAATAGTAAGGTAATTAAAGTTAATTGTGACAAAAACTTGAAAAGAAAGTTTAGGTTGATTTTTGTAAAATACTATAAAGATATAAAAACTACCAACAGGTTCCTATTTTTCTAAAAATATTTCTTTTATCAAATTTGTTTTCCTTTCTTAGAAAACAGCGCCCTTTTTTTCCTCTGACAGACCCTAAATACTTTTTTTTTCCCTTTCTTACAGGGTGCAATTTCAGTTTAATATGGTTTAAGAATAACATAATTTATTGGTGTTTTTTAGTTTTTATAGGAATAAACTTACGCTTTCTTTCATACATAATAGGAAATAAAAACTGATGCTGAATAAATATACATAATAAGCTAATATCTTCATGCTTTTATTACTTTCCCTTTCATACTTTTTTTTTCTGTGCTTCATTTATTATCTTTGAGTTTGTTTTAAATTTATTTATAAAAATAATTCATATTTCATTGAATATTTCAGAACCTTTTCCTTTATTTCCTTCACAAATGTTGATCTCAATATACACAATTTTCATTCACACAGTAATTTTGCAGAACCAATTTACCTTGTATAATGAAGGTTAGGTTGAGACCCAGACCATCCGACCTACCAGTAAGGTGTAAGGTAACCGTTTGGACGGATGGCATGAAGGTTAGGTGTATTTTCTTTTAATTTTCTTATGAATTTATACTGTTTTTTCTCTTATAGTTACCTGAATTATGTTATTTATAAGCTAATAAAAATCTGTTGATTTTATGGTGAAATTAAATGGTATGATTGAAAATTAATTTATTTACTTAGTAATGACTATTTTACTTTATGCTTATAAAATCTTGTTCTCTTTTAATTTCACATTTTAAATTATACTCTATTTGTAATACATTCAATCATGAGTCAACTTAAAAGATAGAATTTATTTATATACATAGCCTATTATATAAACTTTGCTGTAGAGCATAATAAAATTGAAACATGGTAATATAAAAAAAACATTGAAATGATATTTTTATTAATAATTCCAAGTATGACAAAATAAACGTGCTGTAATTAAATGAAAGGATAGCATTGATAATTTCCCTTCTACTATCTGTAAAATTAGCTAATCACTTTTATTTATTAAGTTGACTTCAGGTTGGTACCATCAATGTATAAATAGAACTAGATGGATACCCCAATATTAAATGCTTATGTACATTCAGATATTAATTACATATTGCAACTGAAATTATAAAGTCTAGTGGAGTTTTAGCACACCTAAATTTAAAGTCCAATCCCAGCTCCACATCTGGTCCTGAGCTTTCCAACTTCTAGCCAGACAGAGTAGCTGATATATACGAGGGTCACACTGAAATTTTTGAGACAGGGGCAGACGCTATGCACTAGAAAAAAATAATTGGTTGGATATTTAAATTTGAACACTTTTATGTCCACAGACAATAATTTGTGACAACAGTTATAATTTAGCTATCGTAGAATAAATTTTGAAAGAAAAGAAGATAGAGTTGACGTGAGAGCATTATCGAGCTATGATTTTTTATGTTTTTAAAGTGGGGCTAAATTACGAAGAATGTCTTCAACATTTGCAATTAGCATATGGAAATGATGCTCCATCTCGTACCACTGTATTCAGATGGTTTACAGAGTTTAGAAGAGGTCGAAATTCTCTCCTAGATGAAGAACATACAGGAAGACTTTTGTCAGCTGTAGTCCCAGAAAATGTGTTGGCCATTCGAAAAATGTTAATCAATGATAATCACTGTACCTACCAAATAATACAGAAGGAACTTAACATTGGATTTGCATCTATACATAAAATTATTCATGAAAAACTGCATATGAAAAAATTAGTTTGTCGTTGGGTCTCCCATAATTTAACAGAACACCAAAAAGCAGAGCATGTCAGAATCAGTAAAGAAATCCTAAAATTACTTAATGATGATGGACACTGCTTTATTTCTAAAATCATAACTGGTGATGAAATGTACATACCATTTTCTGACATTCCAACAGGTCAAGAAAGTATAATATGGGTCTTTGAAGATGACCCCAAACCAACAATGATGAAAAGGCAATGAGCAATGAAAAAAGTAATGTATGCCGTGTTCTTCAAAAGTACAGGTTGGGCAAGACCATAAAGCTAGAGGGACAGAAGACAGTTGCAGCTAACTGGTACACCTCTAAGTGCCTTCAGAAAATCTTCAGGAAATGAATGTTAGGGGACTCATGCTTCAGCATGCAATGCATATTCTCATTCAGCAAGAATGACAGTTGAATTTCTTGAACAAAAAACATCAAAGTGATAGAACATCCACCCTAATCTTGCTATGTGTGACTTTGGGCTATTTTTTAATCTAAAAACTTTAAGTGGGTGTCATTTTAATTACGAAAATGAGATTGATGAGGCTATAAAAGCATATTTTTCATCGATTACAAGAAATAGATGGCTTGAAGCATTGAAGCATTTAATCCTTGGAAAATTAGCCTACAAAAGTGCATTAATTTTAAAGAGAAGTACTTTGAACACTCCTAAGAGTTGGTAAGTTTAATTTGTACAACTTAGCCATATCTCAAAAATTTCAGTGTGACCTTCATATTATACATTTTATTATAACCTCTAAAATATTCTGAGCAATACTTCTTATCTAGTCATTAATTAAAAACACCCTTCCTGCTCTTATCTGATTGATCAAATCGCCCCTTCTTAGAAACGTCCCGTAGTAGCCATTAGTAAATGGTATATATTAATAATCAATTCAAGTTATTACGAAATATTAAAATCACCAAAGCAGTCAAACCACGGCCAGAATGCTGAAAAAAGAAATGTACAGCACTGGCTTAATTTTGAAGATTAATTAGACGAGACTCTTCTTTAGGTCTGAGCATCTAACTCTAATTAATTCAAACACATGCTTGTTTCAAATTTGGCAATAGTAAGTTACTATAAATGCCAAAGCACAGACTACAATCATTAAAAGAGGAAGAATTGAAAAAAAGAAAAAAAAATAGAAAATCAAGTATTACTATGATCCATGAGGCAGGAACCCATCGTACACGTGTGAGTGCAAGCATCCATAACTGAATGAAAAAGTCGAAAAGCATCCAGAAGAAGTATGATGAAATAGATCATGAGAAATAGAACAAACGGTTGCAGTGACCTTCCTTAAAACCAGTCCAGTAAATTAGAGTACGAGACAGAACAATCACCCATATAAGGAAAACAGGATAAACAAGAATCATATATAACAAATCTTACTAAACAATTGATTCACAAAGAAAAAAACCCGTCCAGTAAATTAGAGTACGAGACAGAACAATCACCCATATAAGGAAAACAGGATAAACAAGAATCATATATAAAAAATCTTACTAAACAATTGATTCACAAAAGAAATGAATAAATGAGTATGCCACTAACACCATTATAAAGGGGCTCGAATCGTAGTATCAAACTGGCTGAAGTTACATATTTTTAGTGAAAATAATTTTCAAAATATTAAATATTTACGTATCTTATTTCCAAATTTGTTTTTCAATTTTTTTAATTTATTTTTTTATTTTTCATTTTTATATAATCATAATTAAAAATTATATTAATTATTTTTTTTTTCTTTTTTATGTAATATATATATATGATACAGAAATTTTAATCCTTTCCCAATAACATGCTTTTTTCTTTCATAATTATTATTCCAAATTCCTATTTCATATCCAGCACGTATTGCAGCTATATTAAATTCTATCTCATGCCACTAATATTAACAAAGTCTGCCAGCACTTCCTCTTTTCCTCGACCATACCATATATGGTCACTAATCTTAACATCTGCGTGCACTTTCTCATATGAAACTGCTTCCCCATCACATTTTTAAAGCCTAAAGAACGTGAAGGCAGCAACTTTCCCATACCACCATATCCTTCCCCCTCCGATGTAACTGTACATTATGTAAACAACCGCAGACTGCATTAAGATTTTTTGAGAGCTGGATGTCGGAGCTCGGCCGGCTTATGTAACTAAGTATATTTTATGAGTGTCATATAATAAAGTAGATTTTGGTAATGTGTAAAATGTATCTTCCCTGGACTATTGAAGCCAATATTACATATATATTATTATTATTATTATTATTATTAGCTGCCATAATTGGGAATGTAGTCTTGGAGGTTATCAAGTGGTAGTTGATACACTGAGTTGATAATTTTAATTATGAAATTGGGAAGATATGCATTATTGTTTGCAGTATTTAATAATTCTATAAAATGTGCAAATTTATATTTGTCATCACAAATTTTATTGATTCTAAAAACCTGGTTTGATAGAATATTTATAAACACTGATATATGCAAACAAGAGTCAAAGTGTTGAGTTTTAGAAGTATTAAAGTTAAAATCTAGTCTTTTATCATATAAGTTTATAGCCAAATTACAGTTTTGTAAATTTAAATTTAAATCTAAAAAGTTTGCAACATTAGAGTCATTATTACTGGCATTTAATTGTATATTATTAGGATAAAAGTTTAATATGAAAGGATTATTATTATGGGATACACATAATATATTATCTAAATATCTATACATGAACAAATTATGCAACCCTTGATTATAGTTTTTTTCATAGAAGTATAAATATAGATTAGCCAATAATGATAAGGCACACACCCCTTGTGAGATACCAAACAGTTGCTTAAAAATAGAACCACCATGTTAAATATAATTCTCATAGAAAGTGAAATTAAATAATTTTTTAAAAAGGAATGTTGAATATTTTAAGGTAGTATTATATTTTTCAAAAATTTGCAAAATAATTTTAAACAGATCACCTATATCAATATTATTGAACAAATCCTTAAAATCAAAGGTATAAATACTATGGATATTAGTATGAGTTTTTAATTTCTTAACTAATTCAAAACTGTTTTTAACAATATGACTATTATTATAGATGTCATGTGACAAAGAGATTTCTTTTAAAATTTTTGTAATAATTTACAAGCATTAGCAAGGTAAGAATTGTGCCCACTCGTAATAGTTCGAAAAGCTACAGGGGATTTATGAAACTTGGGTACTAAAACAAGATATGGAATGTTATAACAACTATTTTTGAGATGGATTTGCTTATATTTGGCAGATATTCTATTAGATAAGATTTTAATGTTAGTATTTTGTAAATTATAATTAGAATTATTAAGAATGTGTGACTGGAGGATACTTATATAATAATATTTACAGATGATAGAGTAAGTTACTACCTTATCGACATAAGTAATAACAAAATCTATTTGAATTTCTTTAATATCCTTTTTAATTTGAATTAAGTTTATATGATTTATTAATTTTCTGAATATATATAAAGTGATTTAAGCATTGCTCTATTAAGACTTGGACAGGGTTTGATGGCTTTTACAGGAATTTGATATTTATAGCTGATTTTATAAATAAACTTATTTAAGTCAAGTATTAAATCTTTACAAATTAATCCATGCCTAAATTTAGTAGGTAAATGGTACTTAGTGCCCAGTAACATAAGTGATCTCAGTGTAACACAATTAATAATATTTAGACTTCCCGTTATAACATGCCCATGGTGTAAATCTATGTAATCTTTGTATTTATCTAATTGACAGTGGCAGTAAGACTCTTTACCAAATTCATAATTTTTATTAATATCTATTGATTTGGCTATATATATAAATAAAAATTTAAATTTTTTAATCAAAAACTATGCATAAACTATGGTAAGAAAATAAAAAACCATTTCTAGCATATCTTTTACAAATAAGTAACTATAGACCAAGACTATGGATAAAAATAGAAGGTAACTTATCACTATAATGGAAAGGGTATGAGGGGAATATTAGTATACATAAATCACAATTAAAAAGGTATATATATAAATATATATGAAATGAAAAAGCAAACTCAGCAAAAATGAGAAAAGGCAATAATAATTAACTCAAGATCAAAGATCAAGACATGGAGAACAATCAATTGAAACTACACAAAAAATGATTGTTAGTTCGAAATTGCATTCTCATCAGGACAGCCATACAATTTGAATTAAAACCAGTAGAATAGCCAGTTTCTGACAATGGTGATAGTATTTAACTATAAACACCATTGGAACTGGCTAGTGGAAGGAAAAATAATAAAAACTAAGTGAATTATAAATCAGAAATATAAAAAACAGAAGAAATATTAACTCACAGGCACAGCCATCATGTGGGAGTCGACATATTCTCAGGGGAACATACGACAGAACATTTCACATCTCTTGGTCAAAGCGAGTGGACACCAGAATGAATACTGAACGTGAACGAAAAATAATTTGTATGAAGACTTTCAAAAATAGTAATCAGTATAGGACTCAGGACAAGTGGAAAGTAGTCTTTCAAAAAAAAAAAAATATATATATATATATATATATATATATATTATTGTAAAACTGCTCCAAAAATCATTTAAGTGTTCCTCAATTAAGGAGCAAAGTTACGTAATGGAGCCATATTTTTGATTCTTTCCCCTAAGAGCAAAAATTTTCTTTCATTTTCTTTTTTTTTTCTTCAGTATTTTCAGATGCCCGCCATAGGGATCTAGAAAGCTGAAACTTTGCATGCTTATAGTATCGACCATGGTATAGATTATTGGTGATTAAGAAAACTATTTTTTATGCTAAGTGCCATACATTGTTAAACAAAATAAAACTTATTAAAAAAATTGTAATTATTTTTTCTTTAAGAGTATTACTTTTCCTATCTTTGACAGTCTTAAATACTAGTAATGCATAATAAAATATAATATAAAAAAAACATTTTACATTTGTGATGAGGTCCAAAATCCAACTCTCAGATTTCTATAAATTTGCAAATTTTGGGCAATCCTGAGCACGAACCAACAATCTTCAATTAATTATGTCTGTCTTGAACAAATAGAGAGATCCAGGTGAAATTTGAAATGAAAATTATTAGACAAAAGTTGGGTTAAACTATCGAGTTCTTGGAAAACTTGAACCAGGGAAAAGAGCCTCGTGTTTTTAAAGCATTTGTTTTTCTTTCAAAAATTAAAAAGGAAATGATGTCAAATGACTTTGTTAAATAATTAAATCATCATGTATGTAACTTATTATTTAAAAGCAAATTACGCCATTTGTGAGATTCTATCTTGCACTGTTTTTGAGATATTACGCGTTTCTAATAAAAATGGTGAAAATTATAAAAATGTGTGAGATAAGAAGAATCCTGATATTATGAAAAATTATAAAAATGTGTGAGATAAGAAGAATCCTGATATTATGAAGCGAGTCCGTATTCCTTGGTTACTTTAAACCAGGTATAGGCAAACTTATATAAGGCCTAAATAAAACAAAATATTTTGGCAGACCCAAGACTTTTTATTCTTATTTTTTCTTCAAATTTAATTTTAAAATGTTTTTATATGTTCATAATATAAAACATTGTTAAGAACTTTTAAGTTCATTCAGAAGATTTAAACTGATGAGGTGTAAAATGAGTAAAACTGTGATTAATTCAACTTCCAGCATTTTTTTCAATTTGGATTAAACTGTGAGGAGGTTAATCTCAAACGAGAAGAAAAATCATTAGTAAGTCAATTTCCAAGATCACTTTTCTTATATTTTATGAGAATGCAAACATTGCCATATATTTTTGGGCATGATTAACCAAGTTGGAAATGTAGATTTTGGCATGGTTTTATAAGTCAACTTTTATTGTGTTGTTGAGACCCAGACCGTCCGACCTACCAGAAAGGTGTAAGGTAACTGTATGGACGGTCGGGAAGTGCCACCCAATTTAGACCGGAACCCAGTGGGGGAGGCATCCACAGAGACCGTACCCTCCTTCCCCTACCACCAACCTCTCGGAAGGACTTACGGACCCACATGTTTAACGTGATCGTACTCCGCATGAACACGGCGGCATTTGTAGCGTGCAAATCTAGCGCGCAAACCACGGGGATACCGCACCCGAGATGGCCAACAGCACGCGGCGTTCAACTTTTATTGTGTGAAAAGTATTGGAAAAATCGGCAGATTGTAATTTGTACATCCCTGCTTTAAACCAAAGATTGCTGTTATCACAAGCTATACTTAAGATAGCAGTTTTACATTCCACAGTAAGACATATATTTTTAGTTCCCCTATATAGTATGATCTGTGAGGAAAGTATTGTGACAGGGTTTAAAATTTAAATTCTAGTTTTTGACAAATGAGCAAGTTCTAAGCATCCCTGAACTCGGAATCGAACATTTTTGAGGTGATGTGTATGCATATGTTAGTGTGTATGTATGTTAGTATGTGTATGAATGTTAATATAAGAGTCTGAGGACATGATATCTCATGAGCGAATGAAGCTTTCTGTCATTGATACGATTATTACAATCAGTAATTACTGATACTCTATTGATGTTAGATGCGATTGAATGTACATACGGAAGGCCACCAATTTTCTAATGAATTTTTGAAAAAATCAAAACTTTCAACACTGCAAAATAAATAATAATTTCATACATAATTTTTTATTGGAAAACGAATGACACAACTTTTGAACGCTAGCATGAACTGTTCTCAAGATAGTGCATATTTTTTAAATAAATTTTTCATAGAAATAAAAAATTTGAAAAAGTAGTAAGTATTATCAAATATGTTCACTTTCTATATGAAATATTGTACTACAATTCTGTTAGCATTCCTCATGTGGATCTATAGTTCGTTCCTTTCATGAGAGAAGATATTTTTTGTAATAATTTTGCATTTTTACGCATTTGCCAATAGTCATTCATTTTGGAGGATATTAATTAAATGCCCATTGCATTTGTATGAGGAGTTTGCACATGACCATGAATAAGTCATTATGTTGGACTAATAAGTTAACAAAAGTGCCAAACTTTTTGTTTGATGTTATTTAATTTTTTGATGTGTATATAACATCTACACTTAGGATTTCTGTGGCTGAAATTGGAGCATTACGAAAATTGTAAACATTTTGGACGCTGTAAATAATTTTTCTTGTTTTGTTGGAAATAGGGTCCAGATTATGAATATATAAAAACTATTTCGATATTTTAATATATTTTAATATCTTTTTATTTTTGACAAATATGAGAAAATAATTTGTCCGAGCAAGTGTTTTTTAATTTTTCTTACTTTCACTCGAAAAATATCTTCGAAACCTTAAAATATAGATATAAATAGTAAATAGCGAAAATATGCACTAAGAAATTTAGTTTCTAAACCTATATTTATTTATTTTTTTTAAAAACTATAGTAATTGTCTTGTCAAGTTGAATAAGATATTGAAAATTTTCCATTTTTCAAGTTTGTAATGCTATATCTCAAAAACTAAAAGCGCTATAGGTATGAACTATAAGCAAGATTTTGTAGCTCTTTGAAAGAAGCCCTGCAAGTGTATATAATTGAGCTCTTAATTTTCCAAGTATAGTAGTTGTAATTTCGATATTTTAGTATTTTAACCTTAGTTTTCCAATGAGTGTGTTAAAGCTGTAATACTTAAAATGCCATGATTGTTGTAGCTTTACTCCTTAGTGAAATATTGGTGCACAAGCATGATATATTTTATTTTGTTTAAAAAAATTAGGAGGTTAGATGAACTTGGGGATTCTAAAGATATTTAATTATTTGGGATGTTTGAACAGAATAGATGAAAATATATACTTATTTATGTACCACCAGGGTCAGGCAAATTTATAAATTAACTTGAATGTAAAGAGATAAGTTTAATTTATAATATACCGCAAAGCATGTTAGTAAAATAATTTGATATTTTTACGGGAAGTCTATGTCTATGATCGGAGAAATCAGATGAAATCAGGTGAAAACTAAAAGTGCTAGCTATAAACTGTTAGCAAGTAATTTGTAGCACTTTGAAAGCCAGTAAACGAAATAAATAAGTGTGAAAAACTCGAATAAACTTATTGAATTGTATTGAAGTTTAATTTTACAAAAAGGCATTCACACAAAACCATTTCGGCTCCATCAGACTGGAGCCATCGCTGATTTTTTAAAATGTGAGTAATTAGAAATAAATTTTGTGTAATGATACCGAAAGTTAATTATAAAATGCCTATTTTAAATGAGATCGAATAAAATAACTCCCTATTTTTATTATTTTCATACAAAACAAAAATTTATTAGTATGAAGTTTGGGCATATAATCTTACATAATAAAGGAAGATGTGATGTGTATGCAGTCTGTACCGAGAAATCTAAGCATCATATTGCCATGAAATTTAGTACACAAGTACTTCTCAACGTATACAGATGTACCTTAGCGTTATTTTTTTTTAATTCAAATTAGTTTTTTTAGTTATTTTATATTTTGCCATTTTCATAAAAATCGGTTCCTTAACTACCAAGAATATTATCACAGAGTTTACGTCTTGACACTATCAGAAAGATCGAAGAACTTACTTTTCAACGACGTTTGAACCGAAACCGTAGAGCAAGTCGTTTATTATTATTATTTTAATATATCTCGCAATTCGGATTTTTTAGGTTATCTGATATACAAGGTAAGATCAAAAAGTCCGGAGACTGTACTGATATCTCCAACCCTGATTGGAGGAGAGGAGAACTATTTTACCGTGGCATAGAGGCACATGTGACGCGAGATATGAAAAGGAAGAAGCAGGTGTTTTCCAGACAATGCGTGTCAGTGAACTGTAGTCGTTCGCGTTCATCGAAAACGCTGCGCAGGTGTAATGTTTCTGTCGGCGATTTCCCCAAACGCTGGTAGAATTTTATATTCGAACGTTGTTCTTCAAACATCATTTCCGTTTTCCACGAACGCGAACGACTACAGTTCACTATTATTAGCGATTTAGGGTCCGGGCAACACCGGGCTATTCATTCCAATATATGTATGTAGTATATGTTCAAAAATTAGTTTTTGTCCAATATTTGCAAAGCTTATTTAAGAAAACCTTCAACAGGAAATTTTACTACACAGGTCTTGAGAAACAACATCCTATCATTTTATGATATACGTGAAATTTGCGTAAATACGCATTTTCGCCATTTGTATTCCTGTGCTCCTGTGCCTGAAAACGACCGCAGAACAAACACTAAAACAAACCAATCGTCATTTACATCTCTTTTTTTCACTAAACGCCTGCATTTACAGCTGAAGGACAGACACATGCTCTGTTGCATTAAAACAATACGCAATGTTTTTGCCTGCTAAGCCTAAACTGCCTGTAATATGCATTCATTTCTGCAGACGATATATATATATATTTTTTGTGAACATCTTTGGAATAGTTTTCATTGAGCAACTGCTAGTAAATATCAATTTGAACAATCAGTGACTAGTAAAGGGAAAAATCGAGTTGAATAGCATACGCAAGATATTCAGTCACGTTTAGAATTTCATTCTTCTTCCTATTATATCTTACTTTATTACTTCCCTACATACTTTCCCTACATATTGAAGGGAAAATATTGTAACAGGATCGAAAATTCGCATTCGAATTTTCCACGGAAAAGTACGTTTTAAGCATCCTCAAAATCTATTCGAACGGTTTAGTGCTGATGTCATTTGTGAGTGTATGTATGTTAGCAGGGCGTAACTAATAAGGGGCAGCAGTCCCGAGTACTCTCATCCGAGGGTCCCCAAATTAAATAATTTCAACATTAGAAAATTAACGGATGCTTCGTAAAAAAAAACTATATGCTTTCGGAATAGGTTTGCCTAGCGGATAGATTCATTTTGGGGATTTATAGGGATTAACCATCCAAAGTTGGCGTCTTGGCTATGATAAAAAATTTGTCAATAATTTAAATTCCATTAAAATATGTAAGATTTTTTATACCTTTTTCTAAAAAGCATTGAATTTTAAATTTTCATTTCATTCGTATCGAGAAGTGAAGGAGGACCCCCCGGAGGAATGTCTGCCATGGGTCCCAGTTAAGCTAAATCATGCCCTGTGTGTTAGTGCGTGTATGTTTTTGTGTGTGAAAATGCGTATGTGTACGCATTATGCGTGAAAATGCGTATGTTACTGTGTATGTCCGTGAATGTGTAGAAGCGATATCTCACGAACGAATGAGGTGTTTCAAAAATAATTTGGTACGATTGTTACAATCAGTGGGATACTGGAATCCTGTTGATTTTTGGCGCAATCGATTGTTCGGTAAAGTCTTCAATTTTCAAACGAAATTTTGAAAAAATTAAGACCTTTATAAATAATAAATAAATAACCATTTCATACGTAATTTTCCATTATAAAACAGATGCCACAATCTTTAAAACGTTTAAAACTTTTCTCGAGATATTGCACGATTTTCAAGTAAACGTATCAAAAGAAATTACATAAAATTCAAACAGTAGTAAATATCATCAAAGATGTTATCATTTTCCAAATGCAACATTATGCAACAAATTTGACAACATCATTTTCATGAATCTAGTTAGTTTAAAATGTCCCTCTCAGGTTTTATAAATATTAGTGAATTCAATTTCTCCTCTGTCGACCTAAAATTTGATTTTATGAATTTGTTTTGAAAATGATCTGTCAGTGATACTTGGGAGCACGACAATGTTAATAATGCCTTTTATGTCAAATACAAGCTTGCACGTAGGCTTTAAACGCTTTAAACACATTAGTAGCAAGCATTTATATCTTTGTCCTTCTGTCCGATATTCTTCATTACAGTCATTCATCATCAAAATTATGTTAACCTTCAAAATCTTAATTGACAAAGAAAAAAAAATCCTTCCAACAACTAACGCCACGCGTGTTAATGATTCTTTCTAACTGACCTCAAAAAGCTGTAAAAAGGTCTGAATTATCCCTCGTTTAGGGATTTTGTGATTTCAACCTGTCAATGTAAAAAATATCAAAAAATCAATACTTTTTAACACTTTACAACAAAGTTGAAAAGTGTTTATGACTTTGTTCATTTTGTCTGTCTGTCTGTCCGTTAGCATGATAACTGCCGTAAAAATGACTTTATCAAAATGAAATTTTAGTATGTTGTTCAGACGGTCTGTGGGACCTATGGGAATAAAAATGAGTAATATCACCGAATTAGTTTTGGATTGAACCCGGGTTGAAAAAATGAAATACGTTGAACCCTATGGACCTAATTTTTCAAACATTTTTTAAGCGGATTTAAAATTCACAAATTACTCCGAAAATTTTAGGAAATATTCAAATTATCCCATAAAATATATAAAAAAAAAATTCAGCAAAATATATTCAGTAGTTTTTTAAATAAAAATGAAAATAATAATTACACCTTTTATATGAAGCGATCACGTGGCCACTATATGAAAAGATCACGTGACCCACTTCAAAATAAAATATGGCATCCATCTTGTGTCAAAATCGTGATTTTTAAAAGTTCTTTCTAATTCATATTTAGTGTTGTATCCGTCCTAAAACTGCTTTATTTTTGCTTAAATTCTGTACATCTACATACTGAAATAACGCAATTACAACATATTTGAGTTTAAAGGATCATCCAACTTTGATTATTTCTACAACGAAGCCTATTTTTCACTTATGGAAAACGTAAATACCAAAATATGTTAAATGAGTTGTACAAGAATTGCTATTTCTTTAATGCAAAATTATTTAGCTCATGGAGTCTGCAATATAGCTGATATGAATGAAATATTAATTGATTTTACAGAGAGAAGGACGATTTTTTCGATGAAGTTTTAAGCATAAAGTTTAATTACTTGTATCTCCATGGTCTTATGTTTTTAAATAAAATAAATTATAGTATTGTGATGAATGAAATAAATGGAAAAATGTTTATCAATGAAATGCTGCTTTTATAGAGAGAGCCAGGCGTGTTATATTTCGATGACGTCATTTGAATACATTTCATTTGTTTTCGATGAAGTTTTCAAATATAATAAATTATTGTAGTATTATGACAATTTTAAAAATATTATCGAGAAATGTATCGCATTTTAGAGATGCTTAAACCAGGCAATTTATATTTCAATACCGTCATTTGAATGAAGTTTATTTTTTTCGATCAAGTTTTAAGTTTTCCAATATAATAAATGAATGTAGTATTGTGATAATTTTAAAAATATTAACTAGGAATGCATTGCATTTTACAGATGTTTAAATAAAATTGCATTGAAGTTGGAAAGTATTGTGCATGATTGATCTTTCTTGTTATACTTGAAAGTGATCTTCTCCACAACTTCTCTTAAGTGAATTAAAATTAATAAAAACGGCACATGTTGGGTTTAAAAAAATTTCATCGCGGGCACTCATTTTGGGGAAGCATGACAAAAGTAGTTGTGAAAATCTTGAAACATTGCCCGAAAAAGGCATTAAAAAGGCCTGAATTTTTAATCCGCTGAAAAGGTGCGAACCGTTGTGTAAGGTGGGGTAGAATCAATAAGCATCCATAGTGCTTGCGTTGTATTTTTACTTTCCTTATATACATAATGTATAAGGAAAGTATTGTGACGGGGTCGAAAATTCGAATTCGAGTTTTCGACGGGAGAGTACGTTTCAAGCATCCCTGATCACGAATCAAGCATTTTTGAAGTGATGTCTGTGTGTGTGTGTGTGTCAGTGAGTCTGTGGAGACGATAACTGACGAACGAATGGACCGATTCGAACCAAATTTGGTACAAAAATCACAATCTGTAAACACTGGAAGCCTATTGTTCTTATACGCAATACAATGTTCAGAACTCCCCTAAATTTTCGAATGAAATTTTGAAAAAATCGTCAAAAAATCAAAACCACTAATAAAGTTACGCAAATAGACATTTCTTATGTAATTTTTTATTAGAAAACGATTAACATAAATTTTAGAACTCTAACATGAACCGTTCTCGAAATATTGTACATTTTTCAAAAAAATTATCAAAAAGTCATATGAAATTAAAAAAAAATATTTCCTATTGAGAAACATGTTCATTTTTCATATGTAATACCATGCGATAAATTGGGTGACATCATTCTCGTGGATCTAGCTCGTTCCATTCATGAAAAAAGATACTTTGAGTAATACTTTTGTATTTGAACGCCAATAGTCATTTATCTGCTGTAAGAATAACTTATTTCTTAGTGCATAACGCTTGGCGAGATTTTGGCGACGAATTTGGCGGAATGTTGCCAACTTGGCGACTTTTTGAAATGTTGCCAAATTAACGAAAATCTCGCCAAATGGATAAAAATGACGCTAAATCAATGAAAAGGACGACTCATTGTCGAAAATTCAATATCTTGGAAAGAATATTAGTTTCTACTATAAGAAAAACCCATTTTTTTTTACTGTAAACGTAGTAAATTCATTACATTATATAAGGAAAGTCATGTGTTGCCCACATCAGATTATATATATTGGTGGGGGGGGGGGGGGGTAAACCGCTGTGGACATTTATTTTCACTGATATGAGTGCAGCATCAAACTCCATGGTAGTGTTAGTGACTTCAGCATCAGTTAAAACTACGTTATGTCATGAACCCTCGAGAAGTATATTAGAACGCATGGTGGGATAACCATAGACCAGGGGTCGGCAACCTGCGGCTCTTTTGATGTAAAGTTGCGGCTCTCCAGTTCCATACGAAAAAATTAATAATTTATTATCAAAACCCTTAAAAAATAGGAAAATATATGTTTAAGTACCTAATTTCTCAATAGCTTCTATTTTCATAATCGTTAATTACAAATCGCTACGCTTAACATGGTCGTAATGAGATAAATTTGCACTATTGTTTTGTTCTTAGAGATAAGACTCCGTGACCATGTTTATCTTTCAGCCAATTGCATTCCATTTCCGTCTCACCCAAACAGCCACCGTCTAGAGTCTAGACAACACGTCTAGACTCTAGACGTGTTGTCAGTCAGTCATCCTCGGATAGCGCGGTCGACGTTACGTTGCATGTGTGTTAATTTAATCGCTTGCGGTTTTTGCGTGTCTATTCGCTTGTTGTTTCAAGAAGAATACGATTTAGAAGCGAATTATCTTCTCAAAGGTATGTACGCGTATAATATAATAAAATCAGTAACAGAATTGGATTACATATCTGGAGATCGTGTTAACGAAGTAATAATGGTAAATAAATTGTTTGTCGTTTTAGATAGCTAAGTAAAGTTTTAAAAAATCATTTTTTCAGCTCCGCCGCCAGCACGGCATCTGGTAAAAAAAAAGAGAACTGAAGATTCCGAGAATTCAATCAGGATTGGACGGAGTCGTTTGCATTCATATGCAACACAGATGGCCTTTCGACTTGTCTCATTTGCCACGAAAACCTCGCACACAATAAGAAGTCAAATTTGGAGAGACACTTCACTACAAAACACACCCAGTTTGCTGGTAAATATCCAACCGGTGACGCACGAAAAAAAGCTGTTGAAGAGCTCCAAAAAAACAACAACAACAACAGTCAAGTTCCATGCTAAGTAACTGGGCGCAATCTTCCAATAATGTAAATCTGGCAATCTTTGCAGTATCATTAGAAATTGCAAAAAGAGGAAAACCATTCACAGATAGTGAGTACGTCAAAGATTGATTTATACGTGCATCTGAAGAACTGTTTCGTGATTTTAAAAACAAAGCAGAATTCATGAAAAAAAATCAAAAATTTGCCATTATCTGCTAAAACAGTACAAGATAGAACTGCTAAAATGTCTTCAAATGTAACACATATGCAAGTGGAAGACATTCAACCGGCTTCTGCCTTATCACTTGCTATAGATGAGTCTTGCGACATAAAAGACACGGCCCAAGTTACCCTTTTCGTCAGGTATATGTCGTCTCAAGGTCCAAAAGAGGAACTGCTGGGATTACTACCGCTCTCAGGGCAAACTCGTGGAGAAGATATAGCAAATGCTGTGCAAAAATGCCTGGAAAACAATGGAATCGATATAAATAAAATCGTTTCTATAGCAACTGATGGAGCCAGAAGTATGACAGAAATACATAGAGGGGTAACATGAATTCTTCAGAAAAAAGAAACCACGAAATTCTAACGTTTCACTGCATAATTCATCAAGAAGCGCTTTGTGCCTAAACATTTCCGGCCGAAATAGTTGAGATCATGAACTTGGTAATTAAGATTATTAACAGCATTTTGGCAAAAGCACTCTACCATCGCCAGTTTAAAGATTTTCTTGAAGAAATAGATAGCCAGTTTTCTGACCTACTTCTGCACAATAAAGTGCGATGGCTTTCCAGAGGTAACATATTGCAACGTGTTGCTTTGTGCTTGAGTGAAATAAAAACATTTCTCAATGAAAAAAGCATTGACCATCCCGAATTGGAAGAAGACAAATGGCTGCAAAAATTCAACTTCATGGTAGCTACCACAATGAACTAAATCTAAAACTGCAAGGAAAGGGCAACCCAGCCTACGCCTTGCTTGAAGAAGTAGTTTGTTTCGAAAAAAAATTACTTTGTTGAAGTCATGGAGAGCGGTAAATTACTTCATTTTAAAAATCTGAAGCAATATCGCGATGAGACCAATGCAACTATTGACACGAATTACTTCAGCGTAGCTTTAAAAAACATGAAGGATGGATTCGCTGAGAGATTCGAACAATTCAAAACAAACAAAAGTACTCTCGCGTTCATAGTACGTCCTCTCAACACAAATACAAATGAGATCAATATTGAGCCATTTGGAATTGATGCTGGATCACTCCAAACGCAATTGCTAGATTTGAAAAGAAAGACTTGTGGAGTAGCAAATTCACAGAACTCAAGAGCAAGTTGGAAGAGTTGGAGATCCAGAAATGTATGCACATCGCTCAGCACAAGTGGACAGCTCTAAAAGAAATTCCGCGAGTTGAGGCCCTCATATTCGGCGCATGGAATAGTCTTCCAGAATGCTACAGTGAGGTGAAGAAGTTGGCATATGGAGTGCTGACGATCTTCGGGTCAACATTCGTGCGAGCAAGCGTTCTCTTGCATGAATATAATAAAAAGTAAAGTTAGAAGTCAACTAACAAATAAAAATCTAGAGTCGTGCTTGAAACTTAAAACAACAAGTTATAAGCCAGATTTAATCAAACTTTCAAAAGGCATGCAAAGCGAATGCTCCCATTGATGTAACTATCTATATTTGTGTTTTTATATGAATAAATATTATTCTGTATTTAAAGCCGTTTATTTTAAATCAAAAATCAAATATGTATAAGCAAATACTATAAAATTGAAACGAAAATTTTTAGTGGCCCTTTAAAAATTGGTAAATTTTGTAAATTGTAACTTTTGGCTCTTCCGTTTCAATAGGTTGCCGACCCCAGCCATAGACAGTTTAACAGTGATCCAATTCGTCGTTAATATTCAACTTTTGTGTCCGCTTCTTTTCTGAAACCCTATTGCTCAATTCTTCGTAATTTTGTTTGAACTTGTTAAACAGAAATAACTTGACCTCAAGGCAGAGTTTTGCGACGGGCGTTGGAAAAAAACGTTCTTCGATATGTTCAAGAACAGAGAAACCAGTGTAAAAAATTACATAAAAATGAATAAGTATCATCAAATATGTAACACTTGGCGACTCATTTGCCGAAATATTGTCAACTTGACTTGTGAAATGGACGAAAATGTCGCCAAATTGGCAAAAATGACGCTAAAGTTACGAAATTGGCACCAAATTAATTAAATAATAATAATTAACGTATTTTAATGTAATATAATGGAGTGCATTGTTTAGCAGATGTTAGCAGTATTTCCAATTGTCAAGTCCCTATATTTTACGTGGATGGCCTAGTTGTACGATTTAGAAAAAAAAAAAAAAATCATATGAATTGTTGCAACTTAAACACGAAAACTGCGAATTTTGTAATACTGGTGCGAATAATGAAAAAACTTTGCAGATAAATAATAATTCTTGATACATTTTGTTTAGAAGTCTAACTCATAAAATACAATGAAAACTTTTTTCTGTGCTGTTTATTTAAATTCCACAAATTTCACTCATATTTTTACACATATTTCATTTGTATAATTCCACATATTGTCCTAAGAGAGAATCGCGATCGCCAAATTGGTCTGACCTATTTTTCACTTTCAACAATCTCGCGTGAAATCGATCGAAAAGAAAGGCCGCCGAAAAAACATGAATGGGAATCACACCACGAATAACCCTGAATTCACAGATTCTGGAACACGTGGTCTGACCATCATTGCCATTTGAAGTAAAGAAATTGCTCTTCGAATCTTCTCGCATGCAGAAAACGCACCAGGCCAGAATCACGATGAAATTTTCGAGTTTGTATTTCCCCACAATTTTTCGCGTTCTTTATCATAACTTCCATTGTTTCAGTGTCAAAACTCTGGTGCTTAACTGTCCTCTTCAGAATGAATTGCCCACAAACGTTTTACCTGCAGACGATAATGAAACAGGAGAAAAAAAATAAAAGAATTCGCGGGTCAACATGCATTTATGGAAAAGATATGTTTTATGACTCAGGCGACCCTGGGTTGTCAACCTACATCATGTTGTACCTGGTTGATGTAGGTTGATCCGGAGTGGCAAAATTTTTAAACAAAAAATATTTGAGCGCTTGAACCATGAAACCATCTTTTCGAGTCCTTCATTCATGAAAGAAAATATGACGAGATTTTAGATACCTATAAAAGACGTGTGAGTCTTTCGGAGCACTGCACACGTTCTCTGGAGAGAAACAAAAGCTTTTGGATTTGTGCAGTAGCTGAAAGGTTTTTAAAACTAACATCATGAACGGAGTGGTAAGTACAGTATGACTTTTTTTTATATTTATAATCGTTTATCTATACTTAAAGAAGTGAGAAATTGCTAGGATGAGGCAAAAAGAGCTGAACCAATAACGGATTTAGTTGCTTTTTGGCATCCTGCCGCGCTATTCGCAAAGTGCATACGGATTTTGTGTTAGTTAAAATTTAAAGATTTATTAGAGTTAAGACTAAGCTACTAGACGTTCTCAAGTCTTGAGGGCAGTCCTTGAATTTTAACTATCGCCCTCAAAACATTTAAAACTCTGAGGACAATAAATGTTCTCAAATCCTGGTGTGTTGTTCTCATTCCTCAAATGTCCTCAAAAGACATTTCAAGTGGAATTTTGTAATATAATCTCCATATTGAAACCATTTTCATCGATATATACTCTCACTTCCATGTATTAGAGTGGAAGCTTTACAAGACTACAATGATTAGTTGTCCAGTGGAAACTCAAGGGTCGGTTGTCTTAAAACTTTTTTTTTTTTTTTTTTTTTTTGCATCGGGGGGGGGGGGGGGGGGGGACTTTCGTGATATACTTTCTATCACAAAATATATGCATATTTTACGAGCATGTTTTGTAATAATAGTTTTAATATAATATGTTATCAAATCTGTGAGAAATTATTCTTTTAATTGCATACCTGTATAAATAAGATTTTCCTTATTTATTTCATGTATAATATAAAAATATATAATTTGTGACTATAAATTGACTATTGTCCACGGATAATGACATTTTTTTCCCCTAGAAACACCGCGTTGATTTGTTTCCAAATCAATATTTCAAAATCTGGTCACCTGAGTTAAGCCGTTTTTAATAAGGGATAGACGCACTTATTCAATTGAATATTCTAACCTTTTTAAAAACAACTATAATGACTACAAAATTGATTTTTTTTTAGAACTATTTTATTATATGCATTTAAATATACCTATAAATGTTTAACAATCTATGATTATATAAAGACTTTATTATGATTAGATAACGTCAGTAATAATTGAATGGATTTTCCTGTAATGGAGTTGGAGTTAGGATGAAAACGAGGCAAATAAATGTCTGTAAGTATGATTAGAGCTCACACACACTACAAGATAGTTGTGGATAACGTTACGATTTCAGATGTCGAAGTTACCATATAAACAGACTAGAGAGTTATTCAACATGGGTTAATGTTATTTCCTGGAAATTAAAATGAAAAATAAAATAGAATTTTACTAAGCCTTATTTTTTATCACTTCCACTGAAAATCTGCCATCCTTAAAATAAGTTTGGAATTTGTCGTCCTAGGCTGGACCTTAAAGATAAATCCTCTTTAGAGCAGAATCATAGAGGCTGATCATCCATGATATGTCCATATAGAAGCTCTAATTGAAAAGGAAATTGGGATGCATTTTGTGAATTTTTTAATTTCCATCAGAAAGACCCAACTTTCATATAGATCACGCAATTATTTTTTTAATATAAAATTTAATATATTCCAATAGTAATTAATACCGGGGTTCCTTTAAGCTTCCTGCCGAGCCTTAATAACCTTGTTACAGCACTGTTGACAAGGCAGCTGTTTGCTATTTGATTAGAATAGAAAATCATTTTAACCTTAATTTTTTTTTTTCTATACATTATTTTCATAACAGTATATTCCAAACATTATTTTAACAAGTTTCCCTGACTATTCAGCATAACTGATTCACAATTATCAGTATACGTTCATGAATATTGGTGACACATAATTTTTAAAAATTGGGAATATTGATAAATAAACACTTTTTTTTTTTAAGTTTTGCACTTCTTAAAACATTTTAAATTAAAACATATTAATATCTTGATTTGTTTAATTCTAAATTAAAGTTTTTTCGGTTTTTCTTTCATTTTCAAAATATATTATTATTTTTAAATGAAATTGTAAACAGAATCGTTTTTAAAATAAAAAAAGCATTAAACTGTTAATTTTGTTTTTTAAAATTCCAAATATCAAAGCAGTTATTTTTTAATTTAAATATATATGAGTCATTTTCTCTAAACAGGCTTTTTCATCTTTCTTGTTACCATATATTTTTTTTTTCTATTTTTCAACCTGTTTTCTGCATTATATTTTAACAGGGATGATTTAAACTAAAAAAAAACAGTAGCAGCGATCATTTGGGGGAAATTAAATAGAAAATGCAAATTTTTATTTTCAAGACAAGTAAATGACAGCATGACAGGGGGATGACACTTAATATAAGCAACTGCTTTGATAGTATGTATATATAAATATATATATATATATATATATATATATATATATATATATATATCATTAGAAAAATAAAAAAAAATGTTTTTCTTTAATTGCAATCTTATATTTAGAACTAACTTCTTATATTTATTTTATCTTCTAAAAAGAAAATTAGTTTAAATGTAATTCACCTGTTCTAATGTCATTCCCTTGTCTACCAAGAAGACAGGCAAATGGCGACGGGGGAATGACAAATCATGCGAATTTACTTTCTGAGTATATGAGTTTTATTTGCATTTAAGCCTAATTTGATATTCTGTTTGCTACACTAACTAAGTTCACATAAATGTTAAAAAAATGTATCTGCTTTTTTATTCTGAGAATAATTAAAGACATGGGAATGACAAGAAATACAAATACTTGCCCAACATTGTTCAGTTTTATAATATTTCCCTGCACAGAATGGTAGCTAGAATATGGACTTTAGTAGAAAAGAATAATACTTTAATTGTATTGTGTTTTGATCTATGTACAGAATGAAGTGTTAAAATTTAAAGACAGGTGAATAACAAAACAGTTAGGGGACAGTTGTAAAAAATTAATTTAAAATATTGCTCTATTGCATAGCAGATATTTTTTATTACTGTTTGTATTTTAAATTATCTAATTTAACATAAACCATCCAATTAAAAGAAAACTAGAAAATGAAGACCTGTCAATGAAGTTGTGATTTTCTTATCTGGCTGTTGGGACACGCAGGGAAATGATATTTAATAAAATAACTAAATTTATAGATATTAAAAATAAAAATTGTGTTTTTAGTTAATGGGTGACAAATATGAATTACAATATAGTAAAACTGATCCGAATTCAGTCCCAAGTCATGCAAACTTTTATTAAAACACGTGTAGAGCTCTCGTTTACAGAAAATGGCCCATATATCTTCCGAAATGTTTGAAATGACTTCAGGTTGTCTTAAAATTTCCAATACATTTTCTTCACTATTTCGCGAGAAAGCAAAAATAAGACACAGTGCAAATTATTGATTTGGGTGTCACTATTGATGATACATTTAACTTTCAGCGGAATATCGATAATACTATTAAAAGAGATTACCAAAGACCTTGAGACGATCTCGTGTTTTTGCTAGGACTAATACTATTATTTATCTTTATAATAAATACCCTTGTTAAACCAATTGAGTATTGTGCAATGAACTGAGACCCTGTTTACAAATTGCATATTCAACGAATAGAAAATAAAAAATCTGATATGGGCAACACATGACTTTCCTTATATAATGCAATGCATTTACTACTTTTACAGTTAAAAAAAATGTTATTCTTATAGTAAATACTTATATTCTTTCCACGATATTGAATTTTCTTCAATGAGTCGTCATTTTCATTGATTTAGCGCCATTTCTATCCATTTGGCGAGATTTTCGTTAATTTGGCAACATTTAAAAAAGTCGCCAAGTTGGCGACATTCCACTAAATTCGTCGCCATAATCTCGCTATGCGTTATGGACGGAGAAATAAGTTATTCTTACAGCAGATAAATGACTATTAGCGTTCAAATACAAAAGTATTACTCAAAGTATCTTTTTTCATGAATAGAACGAGCTAGATCCACTAGAATGATGTCACCCAATTTATCGCATGGTATTACATATGAAAAGTGAATATGTTTCTCAATAGGAAATATTTTTTTTTATTTTATACGACTTTTTGATAATTTTTTGAAAAATGTGCAATATCTCGAGAACGGTTTAAGTTAGCTTTCTAAAATTTATGTCAATCGTTTTCTAATTAAAAATTACATAAGAAATGCATATTTCCGTAACTTTATTAGACGTTTTGATTTTTTGACGATTTTTTCAAAATTTCACTCGAAAATTTAGGGGAGCTCTGAACATTCAATTGCGCATAAAAGCAATAGGCTTCCAGTGTTTACGGATTGTAATTTTTGTACCAAATTTCGTTCGAATCAGTCCATTCGTTCGTCAGTTATCGTCTCCACAGACTCACTGACACACATACACAGACATCACTTCAAAAATGTTCGATTCGTGATCAGGGATGCTTGAAACGTGCTCTCCCGTCGAAAACTCGAATTCGAATTTTCAACCCCGTCACAACACTTTCCTTATATATTATGTATATAAGGAAAATAATAACGAATAGAAAATGCAAAATAAACTTTTATGTACTATGAATTACAGAATGTCTGGCTATTATCCTTATGATATGCACACGAGTGAATTCAGACAAACATTTAATTTAATGTCCCTTAAAAGAAGAAAATGGTCCTGCATCTTGTTTTATTATATAAAGTTTTAAATAATACGGTTGATTGCCCTATTTTACTTTCTTGCCTGGAATTCCATATACCTGTTAATAATACTAGAAAAAAAAAAAAACCTGTTAATAATACTAGAAAAAAAAACTTTATTTCATAATACTACTGTTAAACACAATTGCATTAAGAGCTATTCTATCTATAAATGTGTTGATCTCCATGATACCTATTGTACCATTATTGATATTTTTAATTTGACTAATTAAAGTGCAATTTTAGTGTTATTTTATAGAATTAAACTGAATTTAATGAATTATTAAAGAAATAAAAAGAAAACGAATTTGAGTCTGCAGGGAAAGTCACGTCCTGCTCACATCCGGTTTTTACTTTCCCTGCAGAGTACATGGTAATGTATAGGGAGTGTATTGGAATCACGTCGAAAATTGCAACTGGAGTTTTCGACGGATCTACACGTTTTGGAACCTCTAGAACACGAAAACACTATCTTTAGCGTGACGTCTGTGTGTGTCTGTCTGTGCAATGTATGTATCCACTCTAACTCAAAAACTAATGGACTGAATTTCATAAAATTCGGTCGGTAAGTCACTTGTGTGTGACCCTGGTGCTGATTTGTTTTTGGTACTATTCGAGATAAAACAACCCGTTTTTCTTTAGAAATAACCCGCAAAAATTGCCTGTATCTACTCTAGCTGAAAAATTAATGGATCAAATTTTACAAAATTTGGTAGATAAGTTACTTGTGGGATACTCTGGTGCTGATTAAATTTTGATACGTTTCAGAAAAGAACAACCTGCCTTGTTTTACAAAATGGTCGGCAAAAATCGCCAAAATATAAAAAAAAGACTATGTATGTTCAAATGTATCGATTAAATGCTTGTTTTATGCGTAATTTTTGACAAGGAAAAGAATAAGATCAATTCCATTATTCTAGGACGAACCGTTCCCGAGATATTTGAGTTTATTTGCATTTTTGTTACGCCGCCTTTGAAAAAATGTCCAATTACCAAATAAAGACAGAAATTGAATTAAAACTGCAAACTTGGTGTTATTTTGTGAAATTAAACTCAATATAATGAATTATTAAAGAAATAAAGAAAAAATTAATTTGGGTCTGTAGGGAAAGTCATGTGCTGCCCACATCAGATTTTTATATAATGCATTTGCACATAAAACTAACGGTAGGTACATTCGTTCTTGAGTGATCGTGTCCACACACACACACACACACACACACACACTTGCAAATACATATCACTTCCTCACCCTTGAGAGATCTGCTGTGCAGCGATCGTGACGACATATCCTCCAAATGGGTGACTTTTAGAAACTTCGAGAATGGGTCAAAAGATTTCCGTGTTCTCAGGAATCTTCCACAGAATAAGATGGCTGTTGTCCAGGGAACAACGTTATGTGATATGAGTAAAAATAAATACGTCAGTGTTTTGAGAATACGATCGTAACGTTTATAAATTTGTTGAGCATTTTTTTAGCATTGTTTTGAGATTTTGATATATAACTATAGAGTTATTAGCTGTATTTCGTGACTAATTGTACTTCACACTTACGGAACTTGTCTAAATGGAGCGTTACCAAAGCTAGGATCGCAGTCCCATTGCAGATATCAGTATCCGAGGACTGGTTTTCGCTGTTTTAGCGCTCTTTAGTACAGAATACACGGATATCTCGAATGTCAACAAGAAAACTTGCTATGCACCGCAATTTAGCGACCCTCTATGGTGGAGAGACCAACAAATTCAGTCTTGGGAGCTCAACCTTTATGAACTTTTCTGCGTGGTGACACTGAATTTGTTGTTCTCGATAGTTTGTTACGAAGTTTGTTTTTTTTCTGCAATTGGAAGTATCAACTATTCCGTGTTTAAAAGCGTTAAAAAGCCTAAAAAACGATCCACGGATCTGCAATGGGAGCGTGATTCCACGGTAATGCTATTTTTATAGTGACGAAGCGTAATAAAATAATTTAATAAAACCACCAAAATTAGCAAAAAAGTTTCAGGGTGTATATTTTAACAAGGTTACGAATAAAATAAATTATAATAACTGAGTTTTAATGAAAATAAATGAATGACATTTTGCAATTTTGTTATTACAGTACAGTGGAACCCCGGTTTTTCGTTTCTCTGTGGAATCGATTTAAAAACGCTACATACGGGAGAACGCAACACACGGAAAACTCTATTTTATTAATATATAAAAATTAAGGAAAATAATTAAGGGGAAAAAATACACCCCTCAGCAAACTTTACTTTTTAACGTATTAAAAGTTTAATTTATTATTCACGTCGAAAAATTCCATATAAAAAATATCAAAACCTCTATCATTTAGCGAGCGATTTTCTGCATCAAAATGTTAACTTTTAAAATAACTTTCTAGAGTCCTCAGACAATAAATACTTTGTTTGCGGAAGCTTGCAGCTCAGATAGTTCTAACAGGGCTTGTATAGCAGTTAAACTATAGAATTGCGCGCGCATCTTCTTTTAGTTCCATCTCCAATGCAATGCAATATCAGCTGACGGGGTAGACATTTCGAATAATGTCTCTCCTGAACAATACGCCAGCACTTCAGAGTCCTGCGCCAACTGAAACAAAAATATATATACCTCTTCCTCCATTTATTTACAAAGGAAACATTTTATGTATTTTATTATTATAAATATAATAATAAAATACATAAAAATCGAATATTATGTAAAGTAAAAGTTGGTCGTAAATTATTTGGTTAGACGCAGTCTACCTTGTCTCTCCTTATGCTTCCCCTCAAGTTATTTAGTATATAGTTAATGTTTTATTAATAACGTCGAATAAAAAAATAATAATAAATTGTCAGAATTGTCCATTGTCAGAGAAAACCACGTGGATGTACTGCCCTATTACATATATTTTTTTTTATAATTCAGTACTTTGTTTCAGATTGTCTTCTTGTTTGCTGCCATCCTGGTTTGCTCTGCTGTTAACGCTGGCCCTTACTACCCCTTCTACAAACCTTATGGTTCTGTCAGGAGTTATTACTACAGTGGTGCTCCCGTAGCTCCAGTCGCCCCTGTGACTGCAGCTGCTCCTCTAGCAGTTGCTCCTTATGCAGCAGCAGCCCCATATGCAGCCGCTCCCTATGCAGCCGCTCCCTATGCAGCAGCCCCATTTGCAGCCGCCCCATATGCGGCAGCCCCCCTGGCAGCAGCGGTTCCTGGTGACTACTACTCATATGCTTCTGCTAATGCTCTTGCATACCCAGGATACACTTACGGATCTTACGGATATCCATACATTAGCACCTACACCGGATACCCATACCTGAAGAAATAAGCTTTGTAAAGGTAGAGATAAACATTGAAGGGCAGTCTTTGAGTTTCATATTGGTAAGTTAAAAGAAAAGAATGGATGATTCACAATAGCTCAGTAGAATAAGGTTTCAGTGCTGTTAAATAATTATGATAATAAATATTGTATGTTTTATTTTGGAGTAAGTTGTCAAATGAAATATGAAATTAGAAAGAAAAACTACACTTTCATTGGTGGAAAATATTTTGCCATACGAAATTATACGAAATTAATTTCCACCTCCGGTTCCAGAGATTAAAAAATTGACACTTTCATTACAACATTTATTTCTCAAGATTAGTTATAGATAGAGCTTAAATGATATGTGGATTCAGTATCAAATTTTGGTTATTTTTGAACGGTGGTTCACTAAGAATTTCCTCTTCCGGTTCAAAATTATTCTTTGAAACATCTATTTCTTAAGACTAGCTTGGATAATGACTGATATGGATTCAGCATCAAATCCCGGAGGGGGTAAAATGACTCCGTATTTGCACTTCCGGTTCAAAAATATACATTTTTCTTGAACCAAATATTTCTCGAGATTTGCTATAGATGTAACCTAGATAATAACTGTTATTGATTCAGCATCAAATTTCGAAAGATTTTAGGGATTCACTAAGGATTTCCACTTTCGGTTCTGGCGATGTCACTTCCTGTTTTTCCGAAAATTCATATGCCTATACGAAATATGTGTGAAAAACAGAATAAAAATGCAAAATACTGTCGTCAGAAATGAATTATACATCTTACTTGAAACCATATAAAGACTCCTTCATATGGTTGCAAATTCTTTTTAAAAAATCTCTGTATTACATAATGTTTTGTGCTATAAAACGAATATATATTTAGCATACCAAGTATGTGATCTATATAGGGATCTTCATAGAAATTATTTGTTAGTCGATTGATAATTGATATCCTCTGCTTTGTTAAAAATATTATGCAATAGAGTTTCGATTTTTCCACTTGCATCTAGTGTCAAAATGTGGTAAATGTTCCTCTCGCCAGATGACAGCATCACAGTATTTGGATGGTTCCACATCGGCCTTGGTTGGATCTAGCGTGCCTCTTAATTTACAAATCTACTATCGTCTTCTCACAGTTTCATAAATGGAATAAAACAACAAATATATAGTATGGAATCTATATAAATTAATCTATATTAACTGTTACTATATTTAAACTAAAATGTTTAATGAGAAAGAAGTTAAAATCTCATTCTTTACGATAGATGGCAGCACTATAAATATTGTTGTACTATATATTGCATAATAAAGTGCTTCCTAGAGATAGACATGGTTTATCAAATCACTCACTCTATAGTATAATGCTTTAGATTCGGGTGTCTTGGTCTAGCTAGGCGCGCTAGAGAGAAGGAATCTAGATATCTAGGCACTCTACTATAGTATAGTGCCTAGAGTGATAGTATATATACTGTACCTTTAAGAAAAAGCTTCATATATTAGGTTTTAATCCTTGAAATTAAAATATTTAAAACTGCAGTCTATTCCGTATTACAGTCATTATTGATTAATTTAATACATTTATTCTGTTTCGGAATGGTTTTACTTTGCACTTAAGTTTAGTGGGAGAAAAGAACAAACGCAGAGATAATTGAAACTATTAATATTGCTTTCATTCTCATGAGAATAACTATAAACCATTATAGTTATTCTCATGAGAATACGATAGATAGCAACAAAAATTCTAGTTATATTTTTGTGAAAACTAATGCTTTTACTATTTCATAAATTATCAACTTTTAATAACATTGAACCTTCAGACTTAATTTGGTGTTTATATATATTAAAATGATAAAAAAGCACAAATTCAATCAGAGATGGCGCCACTGCAATTTTCAGTTTGATTATTTGAAAGAAAAAGTTAAAAAGTCAGTTTTTGATTATTTAGAAAAACAAAAAAATATGAATATTTTTTCAGTTACTATCTGCATTTCAAGGTTATAGATCAAATATAATTTGTTGGGAAAACTGTGCTGGAAATCGTAAATTGCATATTTTTTGTTACATATGTCAATATATAAAATTATACCCTTCTATCATACATAACCGAGATATTGAACTAATATATTTTATTCTTAGACATAATATGCCACCTAGTTTCTTCTATAGTTTTTTTTTTTACGCAAAATTATTTGTTATTTTACAGGTTGAAAATTCTAAACTGAGTTATGTGCGTGCCACCTTCTTATTGCATGTCTATCTTTTTGGCATTAATGTTTCTATTATATTTTGTCTTAGATTGTTTGTGTGTGTATATAGATTTTATAACATAATGTATTTTTACTATGTAATGTAAACGTGAAATTGGTATTTCGTATCTGTAGAATATTTATCCATATGTATTTCGTATCTGTAGAATATTTATCCATATGTATTTCGTATCTGTAGAATATTTATCCATACGTATTTCGTGCCCGGATAGCTCAGTCGGTAGAGCGTTAGGCTTTTAACCTAACGGTCCAGGGTTCGAGTCCCTGTTCGGGCGGATTATTTTGTTCTACCGTAAAGAGAAATGCTAACTTCACACAAAAATAAAATTTATCTGTAGAATATTTATCTTCGAATATTTCGAGCCCGGATAGCTCAGTCGGTAGAGCGTTAGGCTTTTAACCTAACGGTCCAGGGTTCGAGTCCCTGTTCGGGCGGATTATTTTGCTGTGCCATTGGTTAAGAAAGACTTCTTCAAGCAAAAATTTAGTTTGAGCATCATCATTTTGTTTAGTAATTCTCCAAATAACCTGTTTTATATAAGTTATATATATTTTATCACATTATATTGTATATATATTATTTTATTGTATTTTCAGGCTGTATAATGAAATTTGAAGCAATTTTCCGTTACGAAAATCGTTTCAGATGGCGTTGAGAAACTGTTTGTTGTTCATTTTGTTTAGTAATTCTCCAAATATCCTGTTTTATATAAGTTATATATATTTTATCATATTATATTGTATATATATTATTGTATTATTTTATTGTATTTTCAGGCAGTATAATGAAATTTGAAGCAATTTTCCGTTACGAAAATCGTTTCAGATGGCGCTGAGAAACTGTTTCTTAGAATCGATGTTTGAGAATAGTTGCTCCTATGTATGGATACAAAGACTGAATAAAGTGATTTCTTTTACAAAGTGTGACTTCATTTCATTTTTCTGTTATTACAATAAAATTATTTCATTGAAAACGCCATACGTTTTAGTTAAATTTATCAATTAAAGTTAAATTTATCAATCAAACTTGTGAAAATATGTATGTATCATTGAATAAGCAAGCCCTTTTCAAAACATTATCATTATTTTCGAAATATAATAATTTCAAAATATCATCATTATATCAAATTTAAGAATATGATGTGGGCAGCACATGACTTTCCCTGTAAACTCATATTCACGTTCGGTTTATTTCTTCAATAATTCATTAAATTGAGTTTAATTGCACAAAATAACACCCGCAATTATTTAAAATGGCGCTGAATTGGCACTTTTAATTCAATTTTTGTTCTCAGTTGGTAACTGGACAGCGTAAATGCGAAAAAACTAAAATATCTCGAGAACATTTATCCCTAGTGTGATGGGGTTGGTCTTATTCTTTTCATCCTTAAAAATTATGTATAAAACAAGCATTTAATTGATATATTTGAGCATACGTAGTTTTTTTATTTTAGATTTTGAGGATTTTTGCGGGTCATTTAGCAAAAAGAGGCAGGTTACTTTTTTCCGAATCATACCAAAATCTAATCAGCACCAGGGTAACCCACAACCACAAGTGACTTATCTACCAAATTTTGCGAAATTTGATCTATTAGTTTTTCAGTTAGAGTGGATACAGGTAATTTTTGCAGGCCATTTCAAAATATTATCAAAAACCTTCTGTTTAAGTCTTTATGTTCAGTTGTTTTATGTTCAATTACTCGCAATTTGATCAATACGCTTTCATAAATATTGAAAAAAAAAAGTGTTTGAATTATTCGCTTATTTTTATATACCCCCAAAGTAGTATATTTTAGTACCCCCAAACATTTTATGTACATTTTATAGAGCATGATCTATGCAAAAATCTGCAAAAGGTGTGAAGAAAAGGTACCCTACTATTTTTTTGTCATTAAGTAAAAAAAATCTGATGTGGGCAGCACATGACTTTCCCTGCAGACTTATATCCATGTTCTCTTTATTTTAATTAAATTTATTTCACTTGTAATTCAATTTTCGTTCTCATTCGGTAACCGGACTTATTTTCAAAGGTGGCGTAGAGGAAATACGAAAAACTAAAATATCTCGAGAACGGCTGGTCCTAATGTAATGGGGTTGGTCTTATTCTTTTCTTCGATAAAAATTACGTATTAAACAAGCATTTAATGGATATATTTGAGCATACGTAGTTCTTTAGTTTAGATTTGGACGATTTTTGCGGGCCATTTTGCAAAAAAAGGCAGGTTATTTTTTTCCGAATCATACCAAAATCTAATCAACACCAGAGTGACCCACAAATGACCCATCTACCGAATTTTGTGAAATTCGGTCCATTAGTTTAAACATTTAAAAATATTTAAATATTCTGTTATTCTGCACCGGCATGCTTTGCCGCAATTCAATTTAGTTGATGTTAACATTGATGACGGAAGATGGTATCTATTTATTTGTAATGATAATATGTCAAGCCCAATTTTTACTAAAATTCAATTAAAATCGTTCTATTTTGCCTATATAGCTAGTAATATAACCATGAGGGAGGGGATTTGTTTTCTACTCCTACATTTGGTAGGCGCTGAATGTAGTGCTTCATGGTTTTTTTTAACTTTTACAGTCATTTTAGGGCGTTTTATATTATTTTTGAATTGTTATTTTGCACATTTAGGTATTGTCCATGGAAAAGGGCATTTTTGGCCTATTTATCTGGCACAGGAACTGTAAAAAAAATAATAATAAGCTGTATTTCTTGTTTATTCTTTATCTTATTTCATAGACCATGCTTCGCTCAGTAAAATGAAGAATTTCAGTTGACACAGTAATAGTCAAATTAAATGATATTTTTTTAGATTTATTTATTTATTTATTTTCATTTTTTATTTTTTTGTTTCATGCACTTTTTACTTTCCCTGCAATACATGGTAACGTATAGGGAAAGTATTGGAATCATGTCGAAAATCGCAACTCGAGTTTTCGACGGATCTACACGTTTCGAGACCTCTAGAATACGAAAAAATTATTTTTAGCGTGACGTCTGTGTGTGTGTCTGTGTGTCTGTCTGTGTGTCTGTCTGTGCAGATTTTGTATCCACTCTAAAAAACTAATTGACCGAATTTCATGAAATTTGGTAGGTAAGTCACTTGTGCACGAATCTGGTGCTGATTAGTTTTGGGTATGACTCGGGTTAAAAGAACCCGCCTTTTTTTTTGCGAAATGGCCCGCAAAAGCTTGTATCCACTCTAACTAAAAAACTAATGGACCGAATTTTACAAAATTTGGTACATATGTCGCTTGTAGGCCACTCTGGTGCTGATTAGATTTTGGTATAATTCGGAAAAAAATAACCTGCCTTTTTTTTGCAAAATGGCCCGCAAAAATCATCAAAATCTAAACTTAAGAAACGTATGCTCAAATATAGCCGTTAAATACTTGTTTAATACATAATTTTTAGCGAAGAAAAGAATAAGACCAACCCCATTACATTAGGACTAGCCGTTCTCGAGATATTTTAGTTTTTCGTATTTTTCCTACACCATTTTTGAAAAGAAGTCCAGTTTTCAAATGAGAACGAAAATTGAATTAAAAGTGAATTAAATTTTTATTTAAATAAATAGAACGTGAATATAAGTCTGCAGGGAAAGTCATGTGCTGCCCACATCAGATTTTTTTTAATTAGTTTTGCTAGGAGATAAGGAAATGAATATGAATTTCTTAGGTCATATATTTGTTTTATAGGTTTTTTTTTATTTAGTTTTTAGGGCTTGGCCATAAATGTATTTTTTAAAACGCTTTTTCTAGCCATTTTTAGGTCATAAAAATCCTAGCCTTAGTCATTAGTAATTATTTAAAACATGAAAATAAGTTGTTCCTGCTTTAGTCGCAGGATATCCTGAGGAAAACAACTGAAGTATGCTTAGGTGAGTGAATACCTTGTTCTTCCATGTTTTGTTAGAGAGATAGCTAGGCATAGTTCCAAATATCCGTCTTCGAATCTTATGTTTTTCGCGGTATTTTTGGTTAAATTTAGATTCTTCTCAACCTTAGAATGGCGTTTGAAATAGAGTACGAGATCTACTCTGGACACTTAAGGTTTATGTAAGTGTGTATTTTCTTTTACACTTTCCAGCATATTTGTTGTCTTGTCAAATGTTAAGGTTACTCGTATATGTTCTAACGTCGTAAAAAAAAGCTAGACTTTGCCAGCAAGTTGAGATGCGTTAAAGTGATTTACAGTTCTTTTTATAGTTTAAGAACGATGTTTATCACTAGAAATTTATCTGCATATTAATTAAATCTAATTTATAGATTTATTTTTGGTATGGTTGTTGTTTGATTGGTGAAAATAAAATGTTTCAATAATAGGAATAAAATTTAAACCCTAAGAAAAAAAATCTGATGTGAGCAGTACATGACTTTCCCTGCAGATTTAAATTCATTTTGTAATTTTTTATTTCATTGTGCATTAAATTGAGTTTAATTGCAGAAAATAATATGGATAATTTTCTGATATTATATCCAATTCGTTTTTTTATTCCATCTTCGTTTCGTTTGGCACCTTAATTCAATTTAAATTCTTCAGGTCCTTAAAATTCCAAACACTACAATATCTCGAGAACGGTTTATCCTACAGTCATGGAGTCAGATTATCCGCTTAGTTGTCACATTTTAGATGTAGAACAAGTACTTAATTAATATATTTCATCAATTTTAGTCACTTATTTCCAGTGGCGGCTCGTGAGCGACATGTAGAGGGGGGCGCTCATCTATGTATTTATGCCTATATATATGTTAGTACTAATATAAATATATACATATATATATATATATATATATATTATTTATATATATATCATATATATTATATATATATGTATATACATATACGTATTTTGGGCATAGCAACGGGAGTATTAAAAATATAAACGACGGATGTATTAAGTAAAATAACGTACCTCCCACCTGCTCGCTCGTTCATAAAAAGTCTGGACACATGGAACGTATCTTTCCTAGTCAAAAACATTACATAGTCCTAATTTAAGTAAAATTGTAGGGGCTAGTTAAACTAAAAGTTATGCCCAGGGAGTTGACTAAAAAATATGCATATTCTGGCGATACGTACTGATGGTTCAGACACTATAGCCACCCGTAAAATCAAAATCGGTGAATTAGAAGGCGAGATAGAAAATTGGGGGGGGGTAACCAAAGTAAGAGTTACGCTCGGAGATTTGCCATATTAAAATTGCATATCCAGGTGATATGTACAAATGGTAGAGAAACTCACTACAGCGACAAGCCGAACCAAAATCGCTCAATTAGAAGCAGATATGTAAAATTCTGGGGACTAGTTAAACTAAAAGTTATACCCAGGGGTTGACACAAAAATATGTGTATCCAATTGAAATGTACAGATGTTGCTCAGACTATATAGTCACCAGCAGAATCAAAATCGCTCAATTAGAAATTGAAATGTAAAATTATGGGGACTAGTTAAACTAAAAGTTAAGCCCAGGGGTTGACGCAAAAAACGTATGTATATCTTATCCATCAAATATGTATATCAAGTTAATCTGTACATGTGGGTCAGAGACTATAGCCACCATCTGAATCAAAATCGTTTTATTAGGAGTCGAGATGGATAAGTGTGTGTGTGTGTGGGGGGGGGGGTGCTATTTGAAGTAAAAGCTACGCTCAAAGATTTATCACTATAAAGATGCAGATCCAGGTGACATGTGCTAATCGTGCAGAGACTATAGCCATCAGTAAAATCAAAATCGCTCAATTAAGAGGTGAGGTGGGAAATTGGGGGGGGGGGGGGGGCGTAACTGAAGTAAAAGTTAATCTCAGGGATTTCTCACAAAGATGCATATCCAGGTGACGTGAACAAATGGTGCAGAGGCTATAGCCAGTAGCAGAACCAAAATCTCTCAGTTAGGAAACGAGATGTAAAATTGAGGGAGCTAAGCTAAAAGTTACGTCCAGGGGCTTGGCACAAAATATATATTTAGGTGACACGTACAGATGGTGCAGAGACTATAACCATGATTAGAATCAAACTCGCTGAATTAGAAGGCGAGATAAGAAATTTGGGGGCTACCTCAATTTAAATATAAGCCTAGGGGTATCTAAATAATATAGTTGCCAGTGGTCGGGCCAAAATTTCCAGAAAAACGACGTCAGATAAAAGGATCATGTTAAAAATTTAATTTTAAAGTTTTTTTGACAAATACTTAGAATTTCTTTAATTTTTAGGCATTTTTGAATGTTAAATAGCTGAAAAAGTAAGACAGCTGGGTAAGTCAACTCAAACTACATGTCCGAAACAACACATTTATGAAAGTCACTAAAAATAGCCTATGTGCCAAAAATTGGAAACGTTTAAAGAATTATTTTGAAGTCAAACATATTGAAATTCGTCACCAGCAGATCAACCAGAGCATAGAAATAAATCCTTTCCGGAAGAACAGAACAACAGACAAACTACATCAGAAATGACGAAATGCGAAACAACTTCAATAATTAAGACAGCTGGGTGGGACAAACGATCCCTCAAACTGAGTGTCCTAACCAAGACACTTTATTCACGATGGCCAGAAACCCCTAAAATATCATACACCCCCCCCCCCCCCCCCCTTCCCATCACCACACACGTACACTTAATTCTCTCATTTGTTCAAATGTTTATTTAAACTTCCAAATTTATAACAAAGACGAGAATGAGAACAAACACATTCTTAAATGTAGAAAATTGAAGCCAAATTAGCGAAACTGAGCCAATTTGAGAAGTCCCTCTTCATGTTTTTCTACTCTTCTGTTTCTTTTTGGCGGGGGCGCGCTCATTCCCGCGACACAATCTACTAGTAAATCTGCAATGTCTGGGTTTTTTTCACGCCAAATTTCTAATATTGCTCCTATACCGTTCTTTCACTCAGGAAATGTCGATAGTAGGGACGCGGCTATAAAAATATCCCTATATTTTCCCCTATGTGTTGAAAATTCTGTGCAATACAGCTTTCGTGAGTCGATGTTCTCCGAAGAAAGGTGTAGTGCTGCCATCTAGTGGCATTTTCATAACTTATTTTTAATAATTCTCCTTTAATTGAACCAAAAATTCAGATTTTTTCAATAGAAATTGTAATAAATCTGTATAACTAAAAAAATAATTTGGGGTGTTTACTCAATGAAGTCGCGCGTACTCGCGGCGCCCCCAATGGCCGCCACTGCTTATTTCAGAGTTTCACTATCTTGCACATGTAGTATATTTTATTTTAGATCGAATATATTACATTTGCGGGTCATTTCACAAAAAAAGCAGATTCTTTTGTTCCGAATCGTATCAAAATCAAACCAGCATCACAGTATCCTACGAGCGACTTATCTACCAAATTTTGTGTAATTTGATCAATTAGTTTGTCAACCAGAGTGAATACATACAATTTCTGCGGGCCATTTAGCAATAAAGGCAGGTTCATTTATCCCGAATCGTACTAAAATCTAATCAGTACCATGGTCGTCCACAAATGACTTATCCACCACATTTTATGTAATATAGTCGATTAGTTGATTTAGAGTGGATACATGAAATTTTTTCGGGCCATTTCGTAAAAAAAGGCAAGTTGTTCTTTTCCGAGTCGTACCAAAATCTAATCAGCACCAAAGTATCCTACAAGTAACGTATTTACCAAATTTTGTGAAATTTGGTCAATTAGTATTTTAGCTAGAGTGGATACAGGAAATTTTTACGGACCATTTCGCAAAAAAAGGCGGATTCTGCTTTCACGAATCCTACCAAAAACTAATCAGCACCAGGGTCTAACCCAAGTAACTTACCTACCAAATTTTATGAAATTCGGTCCATTCGTTTTTGAGTTAGAGGGGACACATACATTGCACAAACAGACACACACACGCAGACATCACGCTAAAAATAGTTTTTACTTTCCCTGCAATACATGGCAATGTATAGGGAAAGTATTGGAATCATACCGAAAATCGCAACTCGAGTTTTCGACGGATCTACACGTTTTGAAGCCTCTAAAATACGAAAATACTATTTTTAGCGTGACGTCTGTGTGTGTATCTGTGTGTCTGTTTGTGCAGATTTTGTATCCACTCTAACTAAAAAACTAATTCACGGAATTTCATAAAATTTGGTAGGTAAGTCACTTGTGGGGAAATCTGGCACGGATTAGTTTTGGGTACGATTTGGGATAAAAGAACCCGCCTTTTTTGCGAAATGGCCAGCAAAAATCGTCAAAATCTACAATAAAAACTTAAATATATCCAATAAATGCTTGTTTTATACGTAATTTTCAACGAAGAAAAGAATAAGACCAACCCCATTGCACTAGGACTAGCCGTTCTCGAGATATTTTAGTTTTTCGTATTTTCTCTACGCCACCTTTGAAAATAAGTCTAGTTACCAAATGAGAACGAAAATTGAATTAAATGTGAATTAAATTTAATTAAAAAAAGAGAGCGTGGATATAAGTCTGCAGGAAAAGTCAGGTGCTGCCCACATCAGATTTTTTCGTATTCTAGAGGTCTCAAAACGTGTAGATCCGTCGAAAACTCGAGTTTGCGATTTTCGGCATGATTCCAATACTTTCTCTATACATTACTATGCATTGCAGGGAAAGTAACGAGTTTTTTTTTATCAAAAGTTGTTTTTACAGCAGATTAATTTTTAAAAAATCTAATCTGGCAGCACATGACTATCCCTGTAGACTTAAATTTATTTTCGTATTTGAAATGACACTGAATTTGCACTTTTAATTCAATTCTCGTTCTCATTTGGTAGCTGAACTTATTTTCAAAGGTGATGTATTGAAAATACAAGAAAACTGAAACATCTCGAGAACGGTTAGTCTCAGTATAATGAGGTTGATCTTATCCATTAATCTTATCCTTTTTCATCGTTAAAAATTACGTATAAAACAAGCATTTAATTGATATATTTGAGCATATGTAATTTTAGATTTTAGATTTTTCCGATTTTTGTCGACCATTTCGCATAAAAAGGCAGGTTATTTTTTTCCGAATCGTTCCAAAATCTAATCAGCACCAGTGTAACCTACAGGCGACATACATACCATATTTTGGTCCATACTATATTTTGGTCCATTCGTTTTTAAGGTGGATTAGATATATACATTGCACAGACAGACGGATACACACACAGAGACAGACACACATACAGACGTCACGCTAAAAATAGTTTTTTCGTATTCTAGAGGTCTCAAAACGTATAGATCCGTCGAAAACTCGAGTTACGATTTTCGACATGATTCCATTACTTTCCCTATGCATTACCATATATTGCAGAGAAAGTAAAAATAAATGAAGTTTTATATATAATTTTGCAGCTAATCTTGCATCATTGATCTAAGTAAAATCGAAATTTTTACCTACCGTAGATTAGTACTTAAGTATATGGAAAATAATACACAAAATATTTTTGTATGGAAATAAATATTGGTTTTCAAAATATTCGTCTTTAACATCAATACATTTTATCATTCGAATAAACCAATTTTCAAAACAGTTATGACATTCAGAAGTTGGTATAGCAATATAGCATGCTATACCAACTTCTTCTATATTACATGTTTCTGCAGAAACATGTGATTTTTAATCTTCTTCTGAGTTGTTAAATCGTTGACCACGTATTTTATTTTTGATTGTTGGGAACAAGAAAAAATCATTGGGGCTAAATTAGACGAATAAAGACAATGGCGTTTTAAATCAATTTTTTCATGCTTCAAATAACTGTTAGTTTAAAATGCAGTGTGTGAGCTTGCATTGTCATGATGAAGAATGATGCGATGTTTCGCTTTATTTTTTCTGATTTTAGCAACTATTTCTGGTAAACAAATTGACCTATATAATTTGTTTGTCAGAATTTGTTTCAACATGGCAGGATTTACAAAAAAAAACGAAGCAATCATTTTCTTTGAAACACTTCGTGCACGAATAACTTTTGTAGGATTTGGTTCATTTTGAAACACCCAGGTAGTAGATTGTTGTTTTGTTTAGCGTTTATAGGGATGAATCCCCGTTTCTACCCCTGTTACAATATCAAAGGGGCACCAAAGTTGAATCTTTTGAGATTTTTCTTGCATCATTTAATACAAGCATCCTTTTGAGCTTTTGAGCTTGAGTTAAATTGTGTGAAATCCAACGCACACATGCCATACCTTTTCGAGTTTTAAATGATCATGTAAAATTGGGTCCTTGAAATGTTCAAAGATGCCCCAGTTTCATCATATGTGACTTGACGATTTGTTGCACATCATCAATATTGTCTGGCGTCATAAGCAGTTCTTGGTCGACCTTCACAAAATTCAACACTGAACTCCTACGTCCAAGATGGAATTTTTTTAAATCAGTTGTAAATTGTTGCTTTGGATTGTGCTTCACCGAAAATCGAATTCATTCGATCGACACACCATTGCTTTGTCGACCACTCAAATACCTGCTGTAAGCCTCAGGGCCTGCCGAGTGGTCTGGGCCTTCAACACCGTTGCTGTGTCAACCCTTCTTCCCGACCCAGACAGTCTGGCCTACCAGAAAGTATGAGGTATCTGTTTGGACGAGTGACTGCTTTATAGTAAACAGTTTAAATCCAAAATGAATGTTCATCATTCTTTGAGATTGTCACGAGTTACTTTTCTACGTGCTCGAACAAATGGAGCAAATCGAATAAAATTTGGTGTGATTATTTAAATCGATGAACATCAGAAACTGTCGCAGTGAACGGACCATGAGAAGTCTCTCCGTTTTTCGAGCATTTATTTTAGAAAATAGAATAAACAGTTAAAAAAAATAATAATTAAAAGAAATTTATGAAAATTACAATTTAATATGTGATAACAATTTAAAAAGTTAGAATTTAATATGTGATTTTTATTTACATGCAAATGCCTTTATTTATAAGACGATAATACCTGACGATACACCGTTCTCGAGATATTTAAGTTTTTTTTTATTTATTTATCTTCATTGGAAAAAAAGTAATAAATTCACTATTATCAAATGAGTTAATATTTTGTACATAATATTAACTCATTTAATAATAGTGAGTTTATTATTTTTTACTCTAATTAATATATATTTTTATAATAATTAATAATTCCATATATTTTTATGAGTTTATTGTTTATACATTTTTATAATAATTAATAATTGCATCCATTCATTTTCCCCCAAAATAAATGGACGCAATTATTCATTATTTAAAAATTATCAAAAGTCATCTTTGAGATATCAGAAACTATTTTTTATCAACAATTGGCGCTATATCTCCAGAACAAATGAGGCAAACAGGGACTGTGAGTAGTGTTTCTTTCAGGCATATATCCCCTCTTTCTAAATACCTTAATATATCCCGGGGTGGGGAGTGGGGGCGAAGCCCCTCGAGGACGATTATTCGCTCCCCCCTCTCAAAGACATTTTATATTAACTTACTTTCTATTTATATAGAGCAAATAGAAAACTCCCCCCCCCCCCGGCCCAAAAATTCTGAAAGTGCGTGGGTTTAAGGAATTTCGGGTCCCCCTCCCCTGCAAGTCTTCAATTTGGGGGCCCCATACATTAAGCTTAACGAGAAATTCAACCTGGTTTTGCTAATATTTATGCCTGAAAGTCATGATTGGGCCCCGTCACAATTTTGGGGTCCACCCACCGCAGCTATGAGTGTTACTGGCCTTTATTTAAACCGGCCCTAAGCAAAGTGAATATAATTTTGTATAAACATTTATCACGCCGACCCCCTCCAAATGTAATTTTTTTTATTTTTTGTGAATTTTTCAGGTTTTACCCAGTTTCTAAAAGAAAATAATGGCGGTCCCGGTCCCTCCATTCCATAGATATATATACTATGTCCCCTCTTAGGGGCAGTTCTGGATAATGTAATAATATTATCATACATAATTGAGAGAATTTAAGTCTGATTTTACAAGCGTCAAAGAAAGATGAGACAACACTTTTAGCCCTAATTAATTTGTTATCCTGTTCAAAACTAGGAAGAATCTTACGCCGTTTGCAATCGTTTCTGGCATTGTTTAAAATATTTTCGATATTGTTTTGACATTTGAAAATGCTGATTGCAGTCGATTCCACGGCTTAAAATACATTGCATTATATGTTGAATGTTCTATCTTTCTGTGACAGAATTGTAGTGAAATATAAAGCATCTAAATCATCAGATTTCATTGTCTTTGAATTGAAGAAAAATGCTTAAATTTATTAATATTAATAAAAAAAAAAAAAATTAGTTCATCAACGTATCATACACACGCTACAGTATCTTAATTGGAAAACTTTGCTTGTCCGTCGATAGCTCAGTTGGCAGAGCGGTGGACTGTAGGAGATAAAAGCAGACATCCATAGGTCGCTGGTTCGACTCCGGCTCGACGGATAATTACTTTTTTTCTTTTCGTTTTTATTTTTTGACTTTTTTTTCTTATCATTGATGTCTCCGACAGATCCAATATTGCATTTGTTGTCTAGACTTTGATGTCTATCGTATTTTGGATAAGAAAATATTTTCTCCATTTCTTAGGCTGTTTTTAGTTAAAGTTTATAATTTATACTAATGATGTAAATACAATAATTTTTAAACACTATTTATATTATAATATAGCTTCCGATTTGTATTTAAATTATATAAACATTTTTATTTCTGTGTTAGAAGCAACAGAATAATTTTAATTTATTTTTTAAGAACTCAATTTTTTTTTTATAAATTCAGCAATTGCAGTAAAACCATTGTCGAAGGCAAGCTAAGGTGTCCAAGCACCCCAATGAAACTAACTTCCAACATTTACCTTTTAATGTAAAAATCTAACAAATTTCATTTACATTTTTATCAGGTAAAAAAAAAATACAAATAAGTAATAAATCTAAACCTATGTGTGCTTGGGCAAAAATATAATTGATGTCAGTTGCCAATGCAAACCTTTTTATTTAATCGATTTTTGTATATGAATTTTTAAAAATTTGTGCAGTTTATATACACGTATTCTGATACTTAAAAACCTAGGACTTCAATAACTATATATTTTCTTAACACTAATCCTGATGAGGTGAGATGGAGGTGGGGGAAATTGAAGTAAGTATTCGTACCCGCAGATCTTAGACTGGTCTGTAGTTTTAAAATAGTGTATGTTAATGTTAATGTGATATAACTGCATATTAATATTTTGTTTCACACATAAATATGGGCGAATACTCTTCCCTGTATTAGAAAACTTTCTTCGTTACCGCGCTACCGAATGCTGATCATTAAACAACCAGTTAAAGCGAAATAACTGATGTGTCCTAAACTAGAGTGCCTAATAGCAAACTAGAGTGCTCGTTTAGATTGTTAATCAAGGTTCTCTATCTAAAACACTTTATTGTTAACACAATCTAAAAATAGATTTCTAAATAACATAAAGATGGCATCACTAAAATAGTTATCCCTTTTAATTCATTTATCACATATTTCATTCGAGAGAGAGTTCAGGTACGGAAATATCGTTATTTGCAAATTTTAGTTTCGATAGTTTAGTTTTTAACAGCTAAAATACATAATTACGAAATTTTTGCTTTTAAACTCGGAATGTATTTTTTTAAATTAACTATTAATGCATTTGTGCGAAGAAACTCAACGATAATATTATATTTGCCAAAAGATGGAGACACGAGCAAAACGTTTGAGTTCCTTTACGAAGGGATGTTTTTTATACAGTTCGTTACCGATGCTTGTACAAATGATAAATAATATTATGTACGAATGTTAAATAATGGAAGTTCTAAATAACAGGCTTAGCTTTAAGCTATTTGGTATAATTCTTATGTGAATCTACAAAAGTCTAGATTCTTTAAATTGAACGGTAATATTTTATCGAGTAGAAATATAATATAAGGATAGATGGCGACACCAGCAAAGTAGTGACAAGTCCTTTTATAATAATCTATAAAGGGAATATTATAAAGGCAAAATTATCACATAAAATCAATAGAATTTTTCTTAAAAATTTCGAATCAATTTATGAATTTTAACTTCGCTTAAAAATTTTTTGAAAAATTAAGTCCCATAGGGTTCAATGTATTTCATTTTTTGAACCTGGGTTAAATCCGAAACTAATTAGGTGATAGTATTCATTTTCAGTCCCATATGTCCCACAAATCGTCTCAACAACATACTAAAATTTCGTTTTAAAGTCATTTTTACGGCTGTTGTGCGAAATGACAGACCTACAGACAAACAAAATGACGTCATAAACGCTTTTCAACTATGGAAAGTGTTATAAAGCACAGTTAATCCTTCCATAGACATTATGCAGACGATAAGAGACGGAATCAAATCCTATGAGATTATACAGCAGACGATTTTTATTAAATCTAAGAAATATAAAAATAAATTTTTATGGGAATTACAGTTTTGACTGGATTACATCAATTTTGCCGAAAGGTCATGGAGGTAATTGGTATTTTCAATGTCTTAAGTCATCTGTTTTATTTTGACAAACATTTTTCAAACTCATATATTGTGTTTAGCCAATTGTTGTAACAAAATTAAGACAATGTGTATCTTCTAATATCATTTTAGCGCTTTCATATTGGCATACGTTGATCCAATTTGATAGCGCTTTCATTTCGGCATATATTGATCCAATTTCATATTTTTTGGAAATTTGTTTACAAACGGAACCTGGATGTTTTCTGATCTGCCTGTAAAGATAAATTTGTATAGCGAGAACAGATATCCTTATGCCTCTTTTTAGGAGAATTAAATAAAGTATTTTGTTAGAAGAATAACAATGTCATTTAGAACACTATAGGAATTTGCTCATGATTGTGTTTTAAGTTTCTTTATATTATATATTCCATAAGAAGAGCATGTATACTGCTAGTATCTAAATAAAAACTCCCATTGTAATGGGGGATTTTTAAAAGGGATGATTTTAAACTTTTATCACACTTTTATTATACTTACGGATTCTAAATCGTAAGAAGAATTATATAAAAACATTTTCAAAGCTATGTGACGTATTAGCATAATAATAAAGAAATTAACCTTTTATACGTCTTTTTTAAAGGAGAAAATTCGATTACTGAAAAAATTTGAATGAAATTCTAAGTCCATTAAAAAGAAATTGACTGTTCTAATAAGTGAAAAAAATTATAGTGATATTAATGAGATAAATTTTTGGGGTCTGTACAGTGGCATTCTAAGGTATTCTAAGGCCCCAAGCAAACTTTTTTGAGAGGCCCCAACCCAAGCAGGGGCGTCGTCAGGAATCCCCCGACATGTGGGGAGGGGGATTCATCCCGATTTCATGATTTACAATTCTCCGAATTCTTCTTTTCAATCATAATTTCATTAAAACATCATATAATTCGATAATCCGAAACCCATTTATCCAAGTTTTGTGCCATATATGTTTTATAATTAATTTTGTTCAAGGGTGTAAAAATAAAAAATTGACTATTTGAAAAAAATTTTATGACATGTTTACGCCAGTATCTTCATGCTTCGTATACAATAAATATAAAATATTTGTAGAACGAAGTTCGACTATTTTTCAAATCTTGTCCTTCATATGTGGCATAATCAAATTGTTTAGTATATTTGTTTAATTATTTTTTTAATTACATTACAATTTCGCTACATTCATAAATCACATTACAAGGTATATTCCACATAATATGGTGATAGGCAATTGTTTTGTGTTTTATGAGCAAATCGAACAATGAATAAAATACTATGATAACGATACTGAACAACCATGAATATTGCATCTAATGGTACTTGCGTTATTCTTTAGGAGTAACTAGTTGATATTTGAACAAACAAGAATGAATTCTAAAAAGAAAAAGAAAATATTCAAAATGTAACATCATTAAAAAAGTGAAATTTTGGATATTTAATTATGACATAAGTGGACCTAAACTCTGGAATATGATTGAATGAGTAAGTCAAGAGAAGCCTAACAATACAGGTATGTAGGGACTGCAAAAATATCAGATCATTTTAATCCTGAAAGACAAGATTGAAAATAATTCTTCGCTCAGAGACCGCTTCAAACCACCAATCGGCAGCTGCCAAACAACACTCTATCCATTGAGCTACTGAGACTATTAGTTTAAACAATATTGATTTCAAACTAAGCGCGTTATAAAAGAAATATTGCTGAATAAGATGTCAACACAGTTAATTTGCAATAATATTTGGTCGAGAATTGTTAAAATTTGATTTAAACAACAGGGTGTATAACTAATTTCGCATAAAATATTTTAATAATTATTAAAATATATTGAAACAATAGAAATAAAAACACTTATGTCCTTCTAAAACTAGGAACTATAATACAGAAAAATAAAATTATATTATTTGTAATTAAAATAGTAACAATATATAATATTTATGACTATAATACTATAAATTATAAGCGTTCACCATTTAAAACATTACACAATAAAAGTAATCTTGCAGTAAGGGACTAAAACATCAGTTGATTCTAACACAAGACACACTTTTTCTATAGATCAATATATTATAGAAAAACAAAACACAATTTTTTTATTACTTTGTCTTAAAAATCGATCAGCTTATTATTGATTTAGATTACAATAAGCATACAAAATTTCATGTGAATCACTGTATTTTTTCTAGAGATACGCTGTCGATAATTTTTTTCTTTTTAATGGTCGGACACTTGATCGTCCAATCATTTGCCGATTTTTAACAGCTGGATAGTGAACTATTTTGTCGTCATATGACGTTGTCCCGGCACACCAGAAGGGGCGGAACACACTATGCCTTTAATGGACACCACGACATCCATGATGCTCGCAGGTGAGACTCGAACCCACAACCCTGCAGCCGATAAATCACGAGGAAACGATTGCCTTAGACATCTCTGCCACCGAGTCGGCTGACTGTAAAAATAATTTTTCTAATATCGCGCGAATAGCTCGGAATAATCGCTAACTATGGTGTCCATTCATTTCTCGTAAAAAGTACTTGTGAAGCATTAACATTTAATATATTGATTTATTTGATTTTCCAAGTGAGATAAAGAAAGCATAATATTTCGTGAAGAAAGTATTTTAGCATCCTATAAGAATGTCATTCTCTTTTAAATAAAAACGTACATATGAAATAACTATGTTTGTAAAATTTTTATTATGGTTAATTTCTTATAATATTTTTTTATTTGAGAAAACAAATGTTGAAAAAGTTGAGATGTTCTCTCTGGTTCTGATCTCCCTAAGAATAGGCTTCATACGTTTACAAATTGAAATAATCCTACAAAATTTTATTTAAGCCGACCCTTTTGTTCTAAAGATAACTTACCCAAAGGCAAACATCGTTGAAAAAATAATTGATTCGTATTCAGAGATGCTATAAATGTGTAAATCCATCTAATCCGAGAGGCGGAATTTTGAACCCTTCACAATACTTTCTGTATATACATTGTATTATTGAAGAAGTAAAACAAATGCTTACCGTCTATCTTTTCATTTTTCGTGAGACTGCAGTAAGTCCTCATTGAATACTGCACAACCAAACTAAGCGGTCGCTAAATAGAGCTTCAAAATATTTTAATTTATTAAAAATACAAAATGGGGCCTTTAAAACTCATTACTAAGAAGTTCCCAAGACAGTAAATCCGCTGCTAAGCAAATTCTTTGACAAGAATTCGTTTTAGTTTCGAGTTATTCATTTTAATGTTTAAACAATCCAATGCAAGTTTATCCACAAGCTTATAAATTTTCACGCCTTCGTCTTTTTCAAGGTCCATTATTAGGAAGTTGATTTTGTTTGTTATGACTGTATCGTAGAGAAGAACTGTCATTGGTATCAATGGAAACGCTGATCTAAAGACATTATTAACGAGCGAAAGTCACTTTTATTTCCTCAGATTCTTCAAGAAAGAAAATGCCTTTTAAAAATAATATGGAAATTTAAAACCTGGTAGTCTAAATAAATAGAAATATCGAGGTGCAGAAGTATTGGTAATAGAAATATCGGGGTATAAAAGAAAAATTTATTCGTATAAAGTGCAAATGAAAAATTGATAACCTGCTTTCGGAAAGGGGGGGGGGATATAGCATTTGGTTTTGGGCTTGAGTATTAGTTATATACTAAATCCACCTCTATCCACGAGTCACAGGATGAAGAGGGTAGATCTCATTGCACAAAATTATTTCTCTCCAACAAATCATTTTATACCCAAATTACTCTCCACTTCATGTTTGAAATTCGCATCAAGTGATCTCATTATAACCACGAAAGGCGATAAACGATTGTTTTATAAAGAAACCGCTGGCAATACTTTTGGTTATTTTTTAATCTAAAAAAAATTACGTGGGCGCCGTTTTCATTCCGAAGATAAGATTGATGAGACTATAAAAGCATATTTTTCATTGATTCCAAGAAATGGATGGCTTGAAGCATTTAATCTTCGGAAAATTCGCCTACAAAAGTGCATTGATGTTGGAGGGGAGTACTAAGAGTTGGTAAGTTTAACTTGTACCACTTAGCCGTATCTCAAACATTTCAGTGTGACCCTCCGTAGCCTCAACATTATATATATATATATACCAATTTTGAGGCCCCAAGCAATCGCTTGGCCCTCGAGACGCCCCGATGGGTCCGTATATCAATTGAATACTAGTATTTCAATTGGATACTAGTTTGCAGCAATGTCAAGCATGGTTTACTCATGGATGGTTTACACATTCTTTCAAAAATTATTTCGTAGGAGCTTGGGTTTCTTTTTTTGGTATGAAGAGTTTTGTTTTATTTCCCGCGTTTTGATCTATAATTAACAAGAAAGATCAATCATGCATGATGCATTGATTATGAAACACTTTCCAACTGAAATTTTGTTTAAACATCTCTAAAATGCGATACATTCAGCGGTAATATTTTTAAAATTATCACAAAACTACAACGATTTATTATATTTGAAAATTTAAAACTTCATCAAAAAAATGAACTTTATTCAAATGACGTCATTGAAATATAAATCGCCTGGTTTTCTATGAAAAGCAGTAAATATTTCATTCATACACTGTTTTCCATTCCTTTCATTCATCACAATACTACAATAATTTATTTTACTTAAAAACTTAAAATCATGGAGGTAAAAGTACTTTAACTTTATGCTTAAAACTTCATCGAAAAAGTCTACTATAAAATCGTTTGCGTCTCTATGTAAAATCAATGAATGTTTCATTCATATCAGCTATATTGCAGATTCCAGAGCTAAGTAATTTTGCATCAAAGAAATTCAGCAATGCCTTTTATGTTACAACTCATCTTACAGCTTTATGTGTTTACATTCTCCATAAGTGAAAATTAAGCTTCGTTGTAGAAATAATCAAAGTTTGATGATCGTTTAAACTTAAATATATTGTAACTGTGCTGTTTCAGAATATTGATGCACAGAAATTAAGTAAAAATAAAGAGGTTTTAGGACGGATACAATGCTAAATATAAATTAAAAAGAACTTTAAAAATCACGATTTTGACACAAGATGGATGTCCTATTTTATTTTGAAGTGGGTCACGGGATCTCTTCATATGATATGGGTGCAATTATTATTTTAATTTTTATTTAAAATTTTATATTTTGCTGAAATTGTTTTCATATTTCTTATGGGATAATTTGAATACTTCCTAAAACTTTCAAAGCAAGTTGTAAATTTTAAATTCACTTAAAAAATGTTTGAAAAATCAGATCCCATGGGGTTCAATGTATTTCATTTTTTCAACCCGGGTTCAATCCAAAAGTAATTGGGTGATATTATTCATTTATATTCCCGTATATCCCACAGACCGTCTGAACAACATACTAAAATTTCATCTTGATAAAGTCATTTTTACGGGAGTTATCGTGGGAACGGACAGGCAGAATGAACAAAGTCATAAACATTTTTCAACTATGTTGTAAAGTGTTAAAAATACCAAACTAACTAATTATTGTATTAAAATTATAAACATTTTTCAAGCCATTGAATATAAAGGTCCTATAAAAAGTTAGATTTCGGGTTTTTTTTTATGCAAATACCACCCCCATTTTTGAAACTATTTTTAGACACATTTTTTTCACTATTCGAAGCAATTTTCCGATTGGAAGTACTCGTATATGTGTTTAACACTCACGGTTCAAAACTTATAAGCCGGATGAGTATTTTTGAAACACCCCGATGTATATCCATGCAAAACCAAGAATTTTGAAACTTTTTACTTGAGAATAAATACTACATAATTAATATTCATGCGCATTCAAATGTGTGCCAAGTCTTCGGTTTTCCCATTTCTCACAGGAGACGGATCTAGGAATTATACCGGTAGAAAGACATGCATGACTTATGAATAAAAATCAATAGAGAGCCTGATATGTTGGCCTTGACGGTTCTTTTAAAATATGACTCGTAAGACCACTAAGTTTATACATAACCTTCACATTAGGAATAATAAATCGTGACATTCAAATAGACAAAAAGGGCGGCAAAGGAAAATATATAGAAATTGCATTTCTATAAGTCAACTATTTCGCCACACAAGAATTTTTTTCAGTAAAGACAAATTTTTCCTCGTTTTTAATGTTCAGTTTCCTTAAATAAATCAAATTTGAAGACGCTGTGTCAAACACAGAAGGAAAGATAATTGTGTCAGTACACAACTTTAAGGCTCCTAAACATATTTAGGAGGCTTAAATGAATGGATATATAGATGATTGCTCGGACAGTCTGAGATAGGTGGTTCTTTCCCTCCTTATCAGATTTCATTGATATTTTAACCTATAAAATGAAGAAATAGTTTTCCTGTAGGAAGCAGAAAGTTTTTCTTATGCAAGTTCCTAGAAAAATCCTAGCACCCCAACAGTGTTTCTTTCAGGCGAATGACACTTTGGGGGGCAAGTTTCCTATTTTCCCTATATAAATATATATAAAATAATAGGAAACAAGAATACCTGAAAAAACACTGCATACGTCTGATCCATTGGAACTTTGAATAAAGAGACCAATGTTGCTAATCTCAAAAAATAAAAAATTTAGAACTGCTGTTGCCAATCGTGAGAAAGAAATAACAGTAATGCGAAAAGACGATAAAAGGTGATATTCAACAGTAAGAACCTGTAAACACATGGTAATGCTAATTCATGAGAAAGTGGATGTCTGGCTAAAATAAGATACTAAGGAGAGAATTTAAGGATAATCTACCATTCCAAACTTTTTAACTATACTATGTACTAAATAAGCTGGATATTTATATAATTTGCTAGTAATTTTAAGTTTATTAATATGCATAGCATGAAATTTTTTATCAGATAATCTATAAATTCTAAAAAGCCGATTAAGTATAATATTTCTAAACATTTGAATCGAGTTACAGGAATTAAATGGTAATATTTTATTAATGTAAAGTTAAAATAGTCTTTTTTATAATATAAATTAGTAACTATCCTATTAGTAGGTTCAAGAATAAGATTTAAGTCCAAAAAATTAATGTTACTACTAATAGTGTCTTCATTAGGAATTAGTTCCAAATTATCCGGATAGAAATCTATATCTATGACACAGTTGTCTGTAAAAACCAAACAAATCAGATCATCAACATATCTGTAAATTTTTTAATCTGTTGAAGTAAAAGATCAATCTTTATGCATGTTGTCCAAGTTATCAGAGCTTATAGATATAACCTATCACTGATATCAGAAACATGCATTTTGTGTTCATTTCTATAAAATACTTGGACTTGATAAATAGTTTTATCGAGATGAACAATTCATTTTAGGCCAAGGGCTTGTCCATGTGTAAAGCTTTCATGCTTGGATTTTATTTTATTTTATTTTATCGATTCCTTTCCATTGATGTTTTTTGTTTGTCTTGAGCTTGATGACTATAGAGGTTTGCATTTTATTTTCCACTTGATTGATGATTCTCTGTTTGATACTTTTATTTGGAAGGCATTTTTTAATGTTGAGTTTTTTTGAATTGAAACTTCTCTCTATTCTTTCATTGGATTTTCAAACTTATATATATATATATATATATATATATATATATACAAGGTAAGATCAAAAAGTTCGGAGACTGTGGTGATATCTCCATCTCCAACCCTGATTGGAGGAGAAGAGAACTATTTTACCGTGGCGTAGAGGCACATGTGACGCGAAATGTGAAAAGGAAGAAGCAGGTCCGCAGTGCAGGGTTTTTCCAGACAATGCGTGTCAGTGAACTGTAGTCGTTCACGTCCGTCGAATATGGAAATGGCGTTTGAGGAACAACGTGCGAATATAAAATTCTGCCAGCGTTTGGGGAAATCGCCGACAGAAGCATTGCACCTGCTGCAGCAGGTGCAATGTTTCTGTTGGTGATGGAGCCAATTCTTCAAGATGTTCTTCAGTCCGATGGAGCCGAAAGGGTTTTCCGTGAATAATATTTTGTAAAGTAAAACTCCAGTAAAATTCAATAAATGTATTTGATTTTTCTGACTCATTTGTTTCGTTTGCAGGCTTTCAAAGAGCTGCAAATTACTGGCTAACTGCTGTTTATAGTTAGCTAACATTTTCAGTTTTCGGCCCGATTTTATCTGGATACTCCGACCATAAGACTTCACGTCAAAATATCATATTACTTTATAACTTTCTTGGTGGTACATAAATTAAACTTATAAAATGTATCTGACGAGATTTTAGATTAAAGTTAGATAAAGTTCAATCATCCCCCAATCATCTTTAGAATCCCCAAGTTCATTTAACATCTTATTTTATTTAAACAAAACAAAATATCTCGTGTTTGTGTATCAATATTTCACCAATGAGTAAATAAGCACATTAAAGCTGTATCAGTCGTAACATTTTAAATGCTACAGCTTCCTCACTAATTGAAAAACCCAGGATAAAATATTAAAATATCGAAATTACCACTGTACTTAGTTAGGTCCAAAATCTCTAACTTGATAAGACGATTGCGCAAAAGCTATAACAGCATTTAAAAAAAAATAAAACTATAGATTTAGGAACTGAATTTTCTTCTACATATTTTTGTCGTTTATTATTTATATCTATATTTTATAGTTTCGAAGATATTTCGAGTGAAAGTATAAAAATAGAAAAAAATCACTCGCTCAGACAAATACTCTTTTGCGTTTTTTCGGGGAGAAAAAAATATTCTAGAAATATCTCATATCTCATAGAATATATGTTATTTCGAGGTGCTTCTCGAACCTTCGGAAAGTCGCCAAATTTTGCGATAAATTGTGAATCTGGAAGCCCCTTTTCGAACTTCAGCATTTGGCAACCCTAGGCTGACGTCATGGGAAATGATGCCTATACGGGTGTTTTCTCCATCTAGTTTTCAAAAGAGACACGATATCGAGGAGAGCATTTTGCAAGTTCGTGACAATATATAGGGGCTTTCCAACTGTACTCTGGATTTGAACCCGTACCCTATCTGTCCGAATACCAGAGTATGAATCCGTCTCAAGAAAGTGTAGGGCAGTTGTTACGAACCCCTCTCTGTCCATGCCAAGAAGACTGGGAAAGGTTTTTCTCGGCCCGCCATCTTATGTCTTCCAGAGTTTTGCAGCTGGCCACGCAATTTGATACTGCGGACTGCGGGGGGGGGGGGGGGTGTCAAGGGCCAGATATTGGAGGGGTGGGCGATGGCGGTTGGAAGAAAAAAGACTTGCTTCGGAGATGCTGAACTGAACGGACGATCGGACTCGCGGAGTCCCGAGTATTGTGATGATTCGAATAATTTGCGAATATGTGTAGATATGTGTAAATATTTAGATGTAATAAATGTGTCGTGTGATTATGGAAGTGTTTTGCTTGGTATAGAAACGAACCACCGAACGGGCTCAAGGCGATCAGCAATTGGAACTGAGAGCCGAGTTCGTTACACTGTCGCAGCCGACATAGGATAAATGCTAAGTAAATGGAAAGGTGGAATTGGCTTTGGAATAAATTGGATCGGAGTGAGTCATATGAGACTAATTTATGTGTGTGTTTAATGTACGTAATGGATTATCGATATAGCCTGTGACAAAGACCCCAACCCATAAGAAAGTATGATGACATCTGGTACAGAAGAAGAGGTAAGTGGAAATTTTCATAATTCATGGGTGATGCTCTCTGGGCTAGAGCGGATTTTAAATTAAATGGTAAAATTAGTAATGGTTTAAAGGGGGTCATTTGGTTTGTGGGGAGTAAATTATGATTTTTAAAGTTTTGTTAATAAATAACGGAAATTCCTAGATGAGCAGTGACATAAGTAATATATGGATAAAGATTTTGCTTTAATATACAAATGTGGTTAAATGCTGTTTTGATAAGAAATTATGGTAAATTTTTGCATGAAATTGTGTTACATTTAATATTAATGAGATATTTGTATGTGGAAATATAATTAATATTATGCATAAGGTATTTTACTATTAAGAGAAATTTAAGTTATATTACTTCTAGGGTATTTGGTTTTATATTAAAGATAAACTATTTCACTGTAAAGGAAAAAATGATATATGTGATTGATAAAAGTGATTTGACATGTGCATATATTATGTATTTTGGGATGAAGGGGAAAAGGCAATATTGTGTATTAAGAGGGTGGTATGGTGTAAATTAGGGTGAGCTATTATTGTGTAGGTAATCTTTGGTTCTCACGCAGGGGTTTAGGATGGCATATTTATTGGAAGAGAAGAAAATTGATCTTGTGAGGCTCTGTTATGAAATAGGCGAGACGGCGGATTCTGAGTGTGAGGTGGTGGAATTAAAAAATATAATTTGTGGGAGCAAGGAGTATGAGGAAGAAGCGATAAGGAATATATTGTATTCTATTAGGGAAGAGAGAGAAGAGAATGAAGAACGGGATAGAGAGAATAAAGAGTGGGAGAAAAGAAAATTAGAGTGCGATAGAAAGTTGAGAGAGTTGGAAAGAAAGGAGCAGCAAAAGAGGGAAAGCGAGATCAAATGGTTAATGTGGGAACTGGGAGTGAACCAGGATAATAGTGAAACCCAAATTACACGGAATACCATTACCCGGAACTATAGCAGCCAAATTGGCAGAGCAGTGAAAAAAGTGCATAAGAACACAGTGTTGTGCTTCGCATGTAAAAAGTTAGGACACTATAGGTATGAATGCCCAGAAATATGTAGTGCGCTTAACAGTAAAGGGCTTAATTCGGAAAAGTCGCGAAAAGTTCAGTTTGGAATATTTGAGGAGACTTGGGAAAAACCAGAATTGCCAAGCCTAGATATTCAGGTTGGGGCGAAAAGCGTTAATAAAATTAAGCGGCCTTTTCGGGTATCCGATCTCCTGAGTCTCAGAATGGAAAGCGAGAATCCCATTATGGAAAATGGGGGTGGGAAGTCTCAGAGAGAGGGGTTTCCTGTGGACAAGCTCTGGAGAGAAAGAGAAAAGATGGTGAGGGGGAGGAGTAATACAATGTCGCGAGTGGACCCTGCGCAGAAGAAAGAAAAGTCGGGGGGAGTTGAGAGTTTCCTGATCATAGATATGTCTAGATCACAGTTGTCCTTCAAGGGAAAGGGAAACAAGCGGCTACGGACAGGAAGGCTCCTAATGTTAAAACTTAGAAAAATTTTTGACCACTGAAGATAGGGAATTTTTGAAAATCTGTAGGGGAGATATAGGGAATTTTCTAGATAGAACGGCTTTTCGGCAGTACGATTGGACTTAGCTTTTTTTTCACAATTGGGACAGAACGGCTCCCGTATATATTTCAGTAGAGGACGGGACTTGTAAAATTTTCAAACTTTGGGACAGAACGGCTCCAGTTGGACTTAGCTTTTTTTTCATAATTTGGACAGAACGGCTCCCATATATATTTCAGTAGAAGACGGGACTTGTAAAATTTTCAAACTTTCGGACAGAACGGCTCCAGTTGGACTTAGCTTTTTTTCACAATTTGGACAGAACGACTTTTTCATATTTTATATATATTTCAGTAGAGGACGATGCTTGCGATTTTTTCAAACTTTCTAATAAAACGGCTCTTAAACGTAAAATATAGAATGTCTTTTGTAGAAAGACTGGAATTAGATCTTTTATTTATTTTTTTTTTCCAAGATATTGGGCAGGATATTTTTGGAGCGATTTGACAGTATTTTTCTTTTTTATTATTTGGAAGAGAATGGCTTCCTAACATAAAAAGATAAACACTTAAGATTTACTTAGTGATTATGTCATGATAAATGTAGGCCTATTTTTTAATATAATCTTTTATTTGATATTTTTAGGATTTTTTAAAATATTGATTAAACTTAAAAAATGATACTTTTTCACTGGAATATAGGCCAAGATATTTGATATGCAGTTAATAATATTGTAAATAATTATTTCAACATTATATATGTAATAAAAGAATCAACAGTTTTATTAAATTTATATAAAATATTGACTTTGAATTTTATAAGTATATAAAATTTACAATGTATATTACTTTTTAAATATTTTTAATTATTGATGCTTATCAATTTGTATTTGTTTTGTCATTACACTATAACTGAGTCTAAAATTATTGATCAGCTTGGAATTGGGGGGTAATTCTGATCGGTTTTATCAAAAGAAAATCAGGATAATCTTTTATTAGGCATGGGGCATGTGTAGTCAGCTATATATCCAAGGGAAAAGTATTTTGGTGGAGGACTTTCAGAGGGAAGCTCTATGAAATAAAGTGACTTTCATTTGAAAGGGGTTCCCACATCATCTAAATTACTTTGATGATATAAATTTGTTTCGAAGGCCTTTGCAATATAATAATTAAATTTATTAGAAGCTGTTTTTTATATTGTTATATTATTGTAAAAATTACATACCTGATTCACAAGACACACCTGTATGTAATATGTGATACATCTGTACAAGCATACATCTATATACACTATACGGTACCACAGGACCGGTTTTACTCCTAAAAAAAGAGCTCCTGTAGACAACTGTTAACAACATTAGTAGAGTATCTGAAATTATAGAAAAGTGTAACTCCAGTCATGTCACTAATGCTGTTAACAGAGATACAGGACCGGTTTCGCTCTTATTTGAGCTCATCAGCTGTGGATAACTGAAGTAGACATTTTCTAAAAACTGTCAGTCAAGCTGATAATTAAGGAAAAAATTATAATACTTCCAGTATAGCAATCAGCATTCAAGTAAGAGGTAGTTTAAATAGCATTCTTTAGCCTCTAGAATAATCTGTTGCACTATAAATTTATTATAAGCTATTTCTCATAGCGTTATATTGTAAGAATTACATACCCGAATCACAAGATACACCTGTATGTAATATGTGATACATCTATACAAGCATACATCTTTATACACTATACGGTACCACAGGACCGGTTTTGCTCCTAAAGATAACTGTTAACAACATCAGTAGAGTATCTAAAATTAGAAAAGTGTAACTCCAGTCATGTCACTAATGCTGTTAACAGAGATACAGGACCGGTTTCGCTCTCATTTGAGCTCATCAGCTGTGGATAACTGAAGTAGACATTTTCTAAAAACTGTCAGTCAAGCTGATTAATTAAGGAAAAAATTATAATACTTCCAGTATAGCAATCAGCATTCAAGTAAGAGGTAGTTTAAATAGCATTCTTTAGCTTCTTTAGCTTTCTAGAATAATCTGTTGCACTATAAATTTATTAGAAGCTATTTCTCATAGCGTTATATTGTAAGAATTACATACCCGAATCACAAGATACACCTGTATGTGTAACTATCAAATTTACTAGTTTACGAATAGTTATGCAGTGGTAAATATAACGCTTGTAACAAGATGAACACCACACGTTCATATTCAGCTACAGATCATTATATATCCACGCATACACAAATGTAATGGTCGTGTAAAATTAAAATCAGAAATTTTTGTGTTAATTTAAACGTAATCATAGAAATGTAATGGTCAGGTCAAATTTACATTACAAAAGAACGTTTAAATATCAGTAAGAATAGTAACACTAGGCTGAATTCAATTTATTAAATTTTACTAGTCATGAATCAAATTTACTAGTTATATATTCACGCAAACACAAATCTAATGGTCAAGTAAAATTAAAATCTGAAATTTCACCAGAACATCATTAATCAAATGCAAATAGAAAGGATTAGTTATGCACGTGCGAAAAATATACGAATCCTCAGATAACGATCGATCGAATCATATATATAATAATCATCAAGAACTTCAAATTAAAGGAAATAATGCTCATTAAAACTTACCACGTGCTAAATATAGGAAGAAATAGTTATGCACATGCTAAATATACGAATCAAATGCAAATAAAAGTTATGCACGTGCTAAATATAGGAAGAAATAGTTATGCACATGCTAAATATACGAATCAAATGCAAATAAAAGATATACACGTGCTAAATATACGAATCAAACGAAAATAGACAGGAATAGTTATGCACGTGCTAAATATACGAATCAAATGCAAATAAAAGATATACACGTGCTAAATATACGAATCAAATGCAAATAAAAGATATACACGTGCTAAATATACGAATCAAACGAAAATAGACATGAATAGTTATGCACGTGCTAAATATACGAATCAAATGCAAATAAAAGACATACGAGTCCTCAGACAACGATCGATTAAAGGAAACTTAAAGGATTAAACGAAATTAAAGGAAATAATGATTATTAAAACTTACCACGTGCTCAGATTTTCTGTAACACACCAACACTACACAAGCAAAACACAATACTGAATATTTTCCCTCAGGATGTCCCTATTCCTCAAATTCCCTACAGCATCAGCGCCACCTAGTGGTTTCGGAATTTAACATTACGGAGCCTTCCTGTCCGTAGCTGCTTTTGAAAGGGAACGATCGAGCAGGCGACCTCAAGTTCCGAGTCCGATAGTGCGCAATATATTAGGGACTGTAAGGAAAGGAAAGGGGCTGAGAAAGGCCATTCTGGGGTTCCAATATCTGTGAGTCCAATTATCACAGAAAAGGAAAATGGTACGAGTAGTTTAGAGACATTGGGGGTCTTGAAGAATTCGAAAGCAATGGATAAGAGTCGAATTACGGAGTGTGAGAGAAAGGAGACGGAGACAATGAACGAAAGATGGGGAACTGGAGAGTCAGTTACAGCCCAACGTGAGACAATAGGAACGGAAGGGAATGAAGTGTGCTCAGCTGAAAGTCATGAGAAAGCCATGTTAGTTAAAGTGGGAACAATGTTGGAAGGGAAATGTGAAGGAACAGGAATTATGGAGGTAGTTACGGGTTCGGTCAGTGAGAAGAAGCAAAGGGCTAGTGGGGGTAGAAGCAAGTTGGCTTCCCTGCGAGACCAATGTTATGGAGGGAATGGATCAATAGAGAAAAGGTGCAGGTATTCACGAGTAAAAATGAAGTTCTTAGTGCGGAAATTTAGGAGATTTAGAAGGAAACAGAAGATAAAATATGCTGGGAGTAGAAACAAGTTTGTTTTCCTGCGAGACCAATGTTATGGAGGGAATTGGTCAAGAGATATAATGTGTAATTATTCACGGGTGGAAATGAAGTTATTAGTGGGGGAATTTGGGAGATTTGGAAGGAAACCGAAGATGAAAATGAAATATGAGAGAGAAATTACATGGTCAGTGGAAAGAATGGAAGAGTGGGTCTCGATTTGTGGGATCAGAAAGTGGATATTGGATGATGAAAAGAAGTTGAGTTTAAATCTGTGGGGGTTACTAGAATGGACTCCCGGGCAGGTGAAATGACGAAGGGGGTTACTGGCTCTATAATGATATATCGTGTGTTCTTTGAATAAAGTTTTGAGCCAGTAATCTAAAAATTGTGAAATTATGGAAAAATGTATGTGAATTGTAGTGTGTTTAATATTAAGGTATTTCTATATGTTTGTTTTAAGTGTAAACAGTAGGAGTGGAAATGGATAATTAGTGTTTTAAGCATCATTTTGGTTTGTAGTATGATTTTGTTTTAAGTGCTAAACAGTAGAAGTGGAAACTGATAATTAGTGTTTAAGAATAATTTTGGTTTAATGTATGATTTTGTTTCAAGTGTAAACATTTGAATTGGAAATTGATAATTGGTGTTTCAAGAATAATTTAGTGTTTATGGAAATATACTTTTGTGTATGAAATTTAAATTTTGATAATTATTATGTAATGGTTCGATCCTGTCACTGGCTCATAGAGGAATTCCGGGTTGCAGAGAGCATAGCCTGTGTGTGGGAATTTCCACTGTTGGGAGGGGGTGCAGGATTTGGACTTTCCAGTCATCGTTGGTCAACGGATGGACTGAAAAGTGGGGGGAAGGTGTTACGAACCCCTCTCTGTCCATGCCAAGAAGACTGGGAAAGGTTTTTCTCGGCCCGCCATCTTATGTCTTCCAGAGTTTTGCAGCTGGCCACGCAATTTGATACTGCGGACTGCGGGGGGGGGGGGGGGGGGGGTCAAGGGCCAGATATTGGAGGGGAGGGCGATGGCGGTTGGAAGAAAAAAGACTTGCTTCGGAGATGCTGAACTGAACGGACGATCGGACTCGCGGAGTCCCGAGTATTGTGATGATTCGAATAATTTGCGAATATGTGTAGATATGTGTAAATATTTAGATGTAATAAATGTGTCGTGTGATTATGGAAGTGTTTTGCTTGGTATAGAAACGAACCACCGAACGGGCTCAAGGCGATCAGCAATTGGAACTGAGAGCCGAGTTCGTTACAGCAGTAATTTTACAGTGAAAGGAAAAGCAAAATTTGGGGGAGATCGTGGGGTAAATCGCGAAATTTCGCAAACATTTCGTAGTCGAGGACTTACGCATTAACATTTCTGAAATAAAGTCTACCAGTTCCGAATCAGTAATACAAATAACTACTTCGCAAATCAATTGTGATGTAATACTGCATTATGTTGCAATTTTTTTTAAACTATTACGTATATAAATAGTATGAATACACTTCAACTTTAATTAAACTTTAAAATTAAAGACAACCAAAAATAGGTTTAAAAGTCATCTAAAAAAATCTCCTTTCCACGACGTACAAAAATTACACCGGCCAAAGCGCTTTCGGTCATCACTATGCTCTTCATCGGTGGCGATCGCCACTGACTGAAGCGCCCAGAAAATCCGAGGACTTGATATATTTGATACGATTAAATCCTCTCCCGAATAACGATTAAATTCTCCCCCTTTAACAACAATGTCATATCGACCCGTAAGTGTCCATATCTATCACTTTGAGGACTCCTGTTCTAGATCATATATATATTTTTTTCTTTTTCAAATCTATTATGGGAACCCATATGGGAATCCATTCATTTTTACATTTTTATTTAAAAGCCTTTTAAGGATGCATTAATATGAATATTTTATTCTGTAGCGCTTTCTATGATGCAAATATTTAAAAACTCGTTATCCTGCTACTTTTGTTTATAAGTTTGCATGTCGCTTTAAATTCTTGTGTTTCTGAATTCACTCAATTTAAATGTTTTGGTCGTCCATACCACTAAAATACGCCCAGGTGGTGTAATGGATAGCGTGTTCGGCTGCTGTCTAGAGGGCTCGGGTTCGAATCCCGAATAAGGCATGGAGGCTTGTGTGGCTACTGTAACTGGATTTCGATCTGTTGTTGCCACGTTAATTGAATTAAAAAAAAAAAAAAAAAAAATAAATAAATAATAAAAATTCAATGAATAAGAATCTTGCGTAATTTTTGGATATAATTATCTGTTCGTGCTCTTGAATAAAATTTCATTTCTTTATTTCGTCGAAATATCTGTTTCGAATTTATTCTAGAATTTGAAAATTTATGTACACTCCCTTAGAAGAATAAGCTTAAACTATTTTATTTTATACCTTTATTTTGTTGTTGAGACCCAGACCGTCTGACCTACCAGAAAGGTGTGAAAGCCCCAGGCCGTCCGGCTCGTCCAGAGGACTTAGAGCAACACTACCAGAAAGGTGTAAGGTAACTGTTTTGGACGGCCGGGAAGACCCACCCAATTTAGACCGGAACCCAGAGGGACCGTACCCTTCTTCCCCTACCACCAACCTCTGGGAAGGACTTACGGACCAGCATGTTTAACGTGATCGTACTCCGCGTGAACACGGCCGCAGTTTTGGCAGTGGCGGGAATCGAACCCGGACCTACCGAATGTAATTCCCGCGCGCTAACCACTGGGCTACCGCGCCCTATACTTTAATTTTTTAAAGTATTCTGTTTTATATTTAATCTAATTGAATCTAAAAATTACAAAAGTTAAAATGAGCTTAAAAGTACTTGAATTAAAATGAGTTTAACTTATACTGAACATAAGTGTTCAGTGTATATTCATTGATCTTAAAATGTTTCATGGCCAAAAAAGTTTGGAAACCGTTGTTATAGATTCAAAATATTTAAAAATAGAGTTTGAATTGAAATAGACTCGATTGAATAGACTCGATTTGGATCGAAAAGAAACGATATTCACTTGACGAATTATTCTCATTAATTGTACATTACATTAATGATTTTATAACAAATCTGCGGTTTTAACGTATTTTTCTGTCTTTTTAATTTTGTTATAAACGAGTTTTACTGTATACAGAAAGCTTAACATAAATCTAAAGTAAATTCTGAGAAACGTGGCATGACAACTTGAGATTTGTATATACGTGCAAGACAATAAGGATCTTAATTGTGTCTTATACAGTTCGTTTCTCAGAAGTATTAAAAATCTGATATGAGCAGACATGACTTTCCCTACAGGCTCAAATAATTTTCGGTTTATTAATTATTTCATTAATAATTCATTAAATTGGGTTTAATGGCGCGAAATAACACGCATAATTATTTGAAATGACACTGGATGTACACTTTTATATCAATTTTCGGTTTCATTGAGGGGTAACTGGATGTATTCATGTAACTGGATGTATGAAGGGGTAACTGGATGTATGAAGCAAAAATGCGAAAAAAAAAAAAAAAAAAAAAAAAAAAATCTCAGGAGCGGCTAGTCCTAGAGTAATGGGGGTTGGTCTTATTCTTTTCATTGTCAAAAATAGCGTATAATACAAGCATTTAATGGATACATTTGAACATACGTAGTCTTTAATTTTAGATTTTGCCGATTTTTGCGGACCATTTCGCAAAAAGAGGCAGGCTCTTTTTCCTCGAATTGTACCAAAATCTTATCAGCACCAGATTAACAAGTGTAATCTACCAATAGTAAGTCATCATAGTAATCTACCAAATTTTGTGAAATTCGATCCATTAGTTTTTTAGCTAGAGTGGATACATGCAATTTTTGCGAGCCATTTTGCAAAATAAGACGGGTTCTTTTATCCCAAAATCTAATTAGCACCAGGGTAACCCATAAGTCATTTACCTATAGAATTTTATGAAATTTAGTCTATTAATTAGAGTGGATACATACATTGCACACACAGACAAACACACACACTCAGACGCCAGTTTAAAAAGAAAAAAATTTTTTTTCGTGGTCTAGGGCGCCCCAAAACGTATAGATCCGTTGAAAACTCGAATTGCGATTTTCGACATGATTCCATTATTTTCCCTATACATTACATTACCATGTATTACAGGGAAAGTTTTAAAATTATATATATATATTACATTATATTATATTATGTATATACAGTGTAAATATTCTATTACAATTATCATTATTTGTTAAAAAGACCGGGATCAAGAGCGCTCGCTGCTCGTTCATATAAAGCTGGCGATAAGCGAAATGCTACTTTCAGGTTTCTTTGACGATCATCGCTCTTCTCTTTGAAGATCTTAGCAATTTTTTGAAGATCATCGATCATCATAGTTCGTTTGAAGATCATTGGCTAAGGCCCTGTTAACAAATAGCGAGTCAATGACGAGGAAAGAGGCGTATCATTTTTAAACATTTTTTTTTTATTGAAAAATTCCACTTGACATTTACACTGCTGCAAAGTTCGCATCAAAAGAAATTTTCAAGTCGACTAGTTCTTCGATTTTTACACTTGATGCAGTTTAAAATCGTCAAAGATGGATCTAAAATACAAATGAGATATTTATTAGTTCATTTTATGATATGAATGTAAACAGACATTTTTCTGCCTAGTTACATTTTGTTAAAAATGCATCAGCAACTAGGATTTGTAAAAACATATAATTAGCACCTAAGTAAATTATATTTAATATAATCTTAAATATGATATATTCTTATAGTTTTATTGTATTTCTTATAATTTATTTTTCTTTAATATATATATCTATCTCAGGTATATACATATATATATATATATATATATATATATATATATATATATATATATATATATATATATATATATATATATATATATGCATATATATATATATATATGGGTGTGTGTGTGTGTATAATATATAATATATGTATATAATAGTTTAAAAATCCAGTGATATATATATATATATATGTATATATGGTCTAGTCATATTACATTGGTCTAGTCATATTTTGCTCGTCATGGTTGCGCTGATGAGGTGTGTTTTGAGGTATTTATGTTTCCTTTATTGTTCCAATCTATATGCTTGTCGTCCATATAACACAAGTTTATAGATAAAATCTATCTTGTGTTTCAGAAACAAGCATTTTTGTGTTCATTTCGAAGGGATATATGGACCCGACGAGAATTTTTTCGAAATGAACTTATCGTAAGCCTAAATCTCTTCCATGAGCAAGCTTTTTTGCTTGATTTTTTTGTTTCCTTATTTGCATTCCTCATTTTTGAAATTTGTTGATTGTCTTTGTCTTTATGACCTGCATTACGCTTTATTATTTCCTCTTTATGTCTTAATTTCTTTTATTTCTTTGTATTTTGTAGAAAATTTTGGAATAGTGTATTATGAGTTATATATATATATATATATATATATATATATATATATATATATATATATATATATATATATATATATATATATATATATATATATATATATATATATATATATATATATATTAGAGCCAACGGCTCTCTCTCTCTCTCTCTCTCTCTCTCTCTCTCTATATATATATATATATATATATATATATATATTAGAGCCAACGGCTCTCTCTCTCTCTCTCTCTCTCTCTATATATATATATATATATATATATATATATATATATATATATATATATATATATATATATATATATATATATATATATATATATATATATATATATATATATATATATATATATATATATTAGAGCCAACGGCTCTACCGTGCTGAAAGCACCGGTTCCCGTTAGATCACCGAAGTTAAGCAGCATCGGGCGCGGTTAGTACTTGGGTGGGTGGCCACCTGGGAACACCGCGTACTGTTGGCTCGTTTCAGTCGACGTGGTGGCCGAACCGTCAAGGCGAACGTTGCCAGAGAATTGATCGGCCGCCACGTTGGGGGTTCGAGTCCCACGTAAGACATGGATGTTTGTGTTGTTGGGCGCAATGTGTCCCCACCTCCACTGGTGCGCTGGGGCAACGTCATTTGACGGCTAAGAGGTTCACTGTTCTGGCCGATGTATAGGTGAAGATGAAAGAGTCAATGCCTGGCCATTGGGGGGGGGGGGGGGGCGTTTATTATCGTTTGGGAGAGAGTTTAAATAGTTCAAAACTTTATCAAAAATATCCATGGGGTTAGAGAGTCCATGGACCTCCATGATTATATATCAAATACTTACTCATAATTTTCTTCAGGCTTTTGCTCAACCATTAAAAATATATTGACTTCAAGAAGTAGATATTTAATTATGATCGTTTTCTGAGCAAAATTTTGTCACATTCACTGTAGCTTTTTTTTAACTACATATTATACATAATTTGAACTACAGTTAATTTAATTTAAATAAGTATATGATTTATGTTTCATTAGGGAGTCGTATAATAACTTAACCACATGTGTCAGGGGATGTTATGAGTACAAAAGCTATGCCTTCATTCTGATGACTATGAGACTAAATATACTATGGAAGATAACTAAATATACTATGGAATATTAATCGTTGAAAAAGTCGAATGGAGACTCACACTCCACAGATTGGGTAGTCAGGATCACAGATGTTCTGCATGGGTTCTGCTAGTGTATATAGAATGTGTGTTCGGATTTTTAGGTAATACAGGTTCTTCACAGTCATCCTGCGAGTTTCTATAATTATACACACACAAGTACCCGAAATGCGATCAAAAGGTTCTGAAATATTTTGTCAAAATCCCGGAATTTTCGAGGGGGGGGGGGGGGAATGCTTTTTACAGTAGAATGACAAGGAAGAAGAATTTCCTAAAATTTGACTATTATAGGGAGATGAATCCTAATGCTTCAAATGATTTTACTCACTTGCTTAATGATGGTAACGACCCTTGTAACCGTAAGATAGACCGTGACCATAAACTGCAGGTTTGTAGGCAAGTCCGTGACTAGCGTGTCCACCCAAATAGTAGACGGGTTTGCTGTGGTAGACAGGGGCGTGATGGGGCACCTATCAGAAAATAATACAAACAATACATGATTATAAGAAAATAAATAGTCATAACATGATAAATTAAGTGAAGTGTGGCTTAACTCGAATTTCTCATACCATAATCCATTTTTAAGTAGCTTGTGAATCCCCCCCCCCCCCCCCCGAATTTTACAAGTAAAATTTTGAAAAATCGGCATCGTTGATACAAATGATTACAATTATAGGGTGTTACCCTTCACTTTAAAGACGTAATAAAATATTTCGATTGATATCATACTTGACGATGTACCGCACCGGGGGGAGGGGCTTCCCCCTCCCTCCCGAGGGACTAATGACGTCACAAACGCAAAAATTGTATCGCGGCTAATTTTGACAATAATAATTGAAACCATCAAGTCTGGTGATCATTGAACCATAAGCAATTCTTTTTATGCCTGATTATGTCAAATTGGGTACTATGCTACCATGTTAAGAAAATACAAAATTTCGAAGTTTTCGCTCGAATTAAAAAAAATTCTATCTAGTTCTAGAATTTTCGATAACAAAGCCGGATATAAAGTTACGCAAAAATCCAATGATATTTGCAGCGGCTAACTTGTACACAAGAAATCGACCACAGACATCAGACAGACAGACGGACATCACTCCTGAAATAGCCCAAACGTGTTCAGGAGGTCTTAAAACATATATTGGTATTAAAATCTCGAATTTGAAAATTTTCGTGAAAACAATACTTTCTTAATACTATGTATGAAAAGTAAAAATTGAATTTACTGGAATAATTATATCGATGTGTATGTATCAGTGACGTACCTAGAAAAATTTTCAACAAAATATTTAAAAATACTAGCAGAAATCAAGGGCTACTAGGAGGGCTCGCGAACCTCTAAGGGGTCCTTTTCCGTGTTCAAGGTACATTTTTTTTTAACATAAAAATTTTATAGGGGTCCTGGAATTTACCTTGCCTAGGGCCCCAGGCAAGGGTTAAAGCGACCCTAGTAGAAGGACTCGACGTTGCTCGGGATAATGCTAAAATGAAATTAACGTCGTACAAAATCTGAAACATTTTATTAGCCATTAATTTAGCTAAAATGGGTCCCTGTTAAGCTAACTAATTACGTAAATTGGTTGAGCCGTTTTCAATAGTGGGTGTTATAGGCAGACAATTTTAATTCCCACTGTTTCGTAGGGAGGATAAAAATTATATTAACATATTCCCTTGAAACAGTTTCCCTGTTATTTATAAAAAGTTTTACCAAATTATAGATTTTGTATTTCAGGAGGTATTTAGCATGGAATCATATTTTGGGATTCTCACTTTTATATATTAAAAAGGTACAAAATTGGAAATATTTTTAGCTATACTCCTGCTTCGATTAAGCTTAGCAAGCTAGTTAAATAGTATGTAAATCCATTGTGAATCTCTAATGTTACAAATGGTCATGATAGACAGACTGACATAAACAGGTCATGCTGTTAAATCGCCTTCTTAGCCCTATTTCGCCAAATTTGACGCCAAAATTGATAGACAGACATAAGTATTGGCTTTTCTTATGTGCATTATGTACGATTTATCTCAATAATTTTATGTCACAGATGCGTTTTAACAATGAACAATGTTTTTCCATATGATAGATTTATTTTATAAGGGTTTCTTTCATAAGGATTTCTCAATAAGTTTTGCAACTTATTAAGAACTTATTAATTTTGAATAGAATAAATAAATTAAAATTGATATCCACTTTATTTATAATGACACCATTAAAAGTAGGAAATTCGTTACTTGCAAATGATATTTTGCTCAATCTCAAAAGGACACGCCTCAAATTCAAAAGGAAAATACTTAAATATCTTTTATTTTTGATTAATATTCAAAAGAACAATTTACTTTTACAACTATCGTGAATATGTTTCAGTAGTTATGATGAATTTAATTCGTTCAACTTAATTCACATCAACAAATATTGCGCAACTAGGAAAACTGAGAGTCCTCAAGCAACTGTTATCCTTATCAGCCAGCTGTTTGCAGAATGCAAATTCTGGTAGAATGTTCTAGAAAATGCATACCACTCTGTATGAATATTTATGAAGAACACTTATTGCTTGTTCCCATTCTTAAGGTAAACAAAATAACAATTGAGAATGAATGCATTACGATATCTGTCATGAATTATCAAGGATTGGCCGTAGGAAACTGCTAAAGCAAGGAACAATACTTTGGACAATAAACGAGAACAACCACAAGAGAACGTTTAATTTGGACAAAATGGCTGGCTCACAAAGATTTGAGCCAAACGAATGTAAATTAATTATCAACCAGAAATATTCTTTAGACATTTGATAACAGCTACCTTTACTAATTTACTAATTTAAATGATCAAAATTGTTGTTGACCAATTTTCATTGCATTTTCAGGTACAAAAAATTGAAATAAAACATAGCATTAAATTTTAGTCACTTATTTTCCGCCATGAAAAACCTGATGTTAGAGCATAACTTTATTAATCAGAGTTATATCGATGGAAAATTAAAAAATTACTATAAAAAGCAACTCGAAAATATAAAATATTAATTTATTCTCGAAGTAACCCGAGCAGGTTCAGAAACTAATAATGCCTATAAATGCAGTAATATACGGCTTATCTCAGGATAATGCTTTGGATTTGCAAAATGCACTTCCACGAGTTAATTTGGAATAATATTAGGGAAATGGTTAAGAGAAGATAGCTTTTATGGCAAGAGACTTTTGTATTGGCTTCGAAAGCATATGTATATCGTTCTTGATGCAAATTTATATTATTATAATTTCTGAACTAATGTGTAGGGATTGCTATAAAAACTTAAATATAAAAAAATAATTTTGAATAGATAATTTTGAATAGAATAAAAAAATTAAAATTAATAAAATTGAGATTGTAGGTAGGTGCTGACTAGTGTAACTCATTTTTTGGCAATCATAATATTTTTAAGCAAGTATCCAACTGTTCTTTTAAACTTAAACGTGGAACATTTTAGAACATATCACTATGTACTTATACAAATATGTAAAATGAAAGGCAGTTAATAAATTAATTTTCTCTATAAAAGTATTATAATTCTCTATGAAAAGATCAGCAAAATTCTTAACACATTTCACGTTTCCACGCCAGAGTAATAACAAAAAAGAACAAATTCGCAATCTAAAAGCAAGCTAACCAACTTTACATGCAATAGATTTGAAAGGTAAATGCAATAGGTAATAATTATGAATTTAATTCTATGGTTTAATGTCTTTTAAGCTATTATGTTATTTACGTCACCAGTAAGGAAACCAGTAAGGAAATTACTTAAAATACTGTAAAGGAATTTCATCAATGAAATATTGAAATATAATGCCGTCTGAATAAAAACCTTCAAATGTTTCTAAAAATCAAATAATTGAAAAATATACATAGATTACATTACTTGTTTGGAATTTATATTCTAATCTAGTGATTGATCATCAGAGAGTATACTTTTCGGATTAAAGGCAGGCAAGCATTATTGGTATAAAAAGTTTATCGTGAAATTTATCATTATCTGAAGATTTAGAAAAGGCGCTTTGTGCTATGAAAAAATTGGAGAGGATCTTGTATTACTGTAAAGAATTGAAGGGACTTTGTGCTATATTGGAGGAGCTTTAGGCTGTAAAAGAATTGGAAGTCCCGCTTAGGGATTATCTGATAACATGTCTTATAAGTTGGCTTCAGCTCAGACCCGTTGCCAGGGTAAGTCATGTTACGTCTGGCTCAACTAAAATGCTATGGGATCTAAACAATCAATAACTACATGGATCATTATGTCACTATATGGTCCAGCTATGTTTTCTATTATTTCCCCCAGGATTTTCAGTCTCTTTAGTCCAGGACATTCTGAAGCTACCTTATGATCTTGCCTTCTTTGGAATCCTGTGCTAAAATATTACTGTAAGTTCCCCATTCAAGACAGGATTAAAAAGGTGAATCTTACCTCATGGTGGTATGAAGGCTTGACGTAATGGGTGACATGGGGCTTGCTGTAAGACTTGTGAGCGTATATGATGGGAGCATGATGTGCAACTGGTTTCCTGTATGCGATGCGAGGAGCGTACTTCAGTCCATGGTAGCCATATCCAGCACCTCCTAAGTGTGTTTTGTGACTTGTGTGGTAGTAGGACCTTGGGTAGCCATAGCCTGCCATGGCGACGGTTGCGCACAGCAGAACAGTAAAAATCAAAGCCTGCGGAAAAATAATAACGAAACTGATGAGTTAAACAAAAACATATACCATGTTGAAAGCATATACATGCTATGAAACGAGAAAAACGAAACCACATACTATGTTGAAAAGGTGTTCCATCAAAGTAATTCAAGTAACTAAATACTACGATGAAATACGCTCTGTTCGTACGAGTATAAAGATGTAATTCCTTGGAGAATGCTAAATTTATTTCCAAAATTCGAAATGGTTTGCAGCTGTACACAGCAATCATAGTGACTAATTTCGCACATGTGCAAAATAGAAAACCGGGAGACAGCTTCTGTTTTACACATGTGTAAAATTAGTCGCTATGATGGAATAAATGCGAATAAAATATGTGTGTTTTTATAATAATGTTCTATTTATATCGATTGAAGAATTTCACTCGATTAAGTATATTTACGCAAAAATTAAAACTAGACATATTTTCATAGATAGTTTGAATAAAAAATATTGACAAAATACTTTTAGTGTTGAGTAATTCAATTGGAAAACTGTTCGTCGACACATACTGGGACAAGTTTATATCACGGAGAAAACAAAATGGCTATATAGGAAAATTTCTTTATCACTTCTGTTTTTACCATTTCAAATAGAAATAAATTATTCGAAAAGTTAACATAACAAAGAAAGGAACCTACATTTTCTCATAAAGTTTTCAATCATTTTAGCTCAGTGAAACAGAAAGAAGAGCAAAAAGTTCAAAGCTTAGCACGTATACCTGAAGGTTGTTTTTACGGGTTAAAGTTGCCTTGTTTGTTTACAAACTTTGAAACAGAAACAAAAACCGAAACTTCGAATCGCAACAAACAGCTCTACTCACCAAAACTTTGTTCATCTTTAACTCAGTGATTCGACTGAAGTGACAGTAGACAAGATATCCCTCCGATCATAAAGAAGATGAAAGTTATATAGTACCGGATTTAGGTCAATGCTATCCACTCCTCACTGCGAACCACCGACGTACGACAATTGTATAATAATGAGATCCGTTCCTCGCTCACAGCAAGGAATTAAAATATAATGTTAAAAATGAAGCACCTCAGCAACCGTAGCTACAGAAAAAAAAAAGTTGTTTCCAATCATCTTATCCTTCGAAACGACCTTGCGTTTGAAACTCGTCAACTAAAGAGTGGACGGGCAAACATTCTGGAGAAGAAAGTTGAAAAAATGGCAATTCAAGGACATTGCGGTCAAGTGATACCTGCTGAAAGATGAGGTGCCCCGTAGGTGTGTCCGGAATAAGGTGGCTCTCATTCTAGATTTTGACAGAAAGGAGAGAGTTTTTCACCCCTTTTAATTCGGCGTTGGTTTGTTTTTTTTTCTCCTTACAACCTTGAACAAATGGAAGATTAATTGGCGAAATCCTTTGAAACGGCGGCATTTTGGAAACCCCCCCCCCCTCCCCGCCTCTCTATCCGAGGTGGATATTGTAGAAAGGTAGTTGTGCCTCGGAAAACATTAGAAGGATAATGGGAAATGAGTATTAATGTGGATTAAATGGTATTTATTTTTAATAGCCACTGACTGCAATGTTGAAGAAAAATGAAGTTGTGAAAATTCTGTAGATATTAAGAGGATAATAATGTCTTAGTTCCTGTAGGAATAATAACCTTGAGAAAGTTGGAAAAATATATGCAGTAAAATTTTGATGATTACAATAACGGAGATTCGGACTTTTGAGAATCAAGCAAAGGTTGTAGATTGAAAGGGTACATGTTTCATAACAATTAAAGTTATTGAATTGTTAACAAAGTAAGTTGGAAATGAGTGTAAATTATTGTAAAATTAAATATATAGTTGCATTTTATACTATAAAATAAAATTAGTATTAATTGAACACTCGAAAAAGTAGATCCCTTGACATTACAGACAAAAAACTGACAGAATATTAAGAAAAATTGTGAGAATTTTTATCGACCTTTAATATAAGGTTTTATGATCCCCGAAATGTAAAATCAATTAACGATGGTTTTCTTTGTCAATCCTTTAGCATTTGACGCAATAGGCAACGACTTTACTCTTTCTCGAACTGTGCTTTTTGAACCAGCAGCTGGAGAAATAAAATGGCTGAATTTTTAAAATCATACTCTAAAAATGCAGCACAAGTCAACATCTCCAGCAGAGTTCTTGAAACCTTTTCCAGAATAAAAATGTCTTATTATAAAAGATGGTGTTTGCCGAGTGATTTAAATATTCGGAACAGCCTATTCATGCGAGTCTTCGCGGTCGTGAAATTCTCCAGATCTTAACAACATGTACAATTTACGAACGTTCATGTTGCAGAGCTTTTTTTTTCTACCCTCACAAGTTCACCCCTGCAAGCCAAACTTTAAATGCCCAGCAAAACTGTTAAAATCTCATAATAAATAATTTAAATAATTGTATAATTTTCAAAATATTTAAAATAATTATTTCCAAATATTTAAATTATTTACTTAAATTTTCGAAAAAAAAAAAAAAAAACATTCATGCGAATCCTTGTACTCGTCAATGAAATTCATCGAATTTAAGCACCATACCCAGCTTACGAACGATCATCTTGCAGAGCTGCTTCTTCCACCCTGACAACTTATAAATCAAACTTTCAATATCTAGATCTAGCACAACGAGAAAAAATCGCATGATAAATAATTTAAATATTTCTGTAATTTTCCAAATACCTAAATTATTTATTTTCAAATACTTAAATTATATATTTCAAAATATTTAAATTATTTATTTAAATATTCGGAACAACCCATTCATGTGAGTCCTTGTACTTGTCGATAAAATTCATCGAATCTAAATATCATGCACAACTGGAGACCATTTTTCAAAACTGCTTTTCTACCCTGACAAATTACAAGTCAAATTTAAATATCTAGACTGGGCATTTATAATTTATTTGGTCAATTGAACATTTTGGTATGCTGCACAAAAATACCAAATATTGCAGCACAACCAGCAGTGCTTGCTGCCCAAAATCAAATTTCTACCACATTTCTAAATACTTTTCCAAACAGTCCATATTTCAGGGTTCGTGGGCATTCTTGAAACCGGGAATTTACATGGAATTTGAAAGTGGACTAAAATGCCAGGGAAATTGCATGGAAAATCGATTTTTGGTTCAAAATTCTGGAAAAATCAGGTAATTTTCAACTTTCCGATCTGATGATCATAGATGCCCATTGCTACGGCGGATTCTCCGTAGTTTCTACTGGAAACATTTTCTACTACGGATTACGGAATTTGCATAGTTTACTATGGAAAATTGTCTTCTGTGAAGGCCAATGTAAATTTACGGCCGCTTGCACGGTAATACCAAATCAACGTGACAACGGAGATTTACGACCGCGTGCACAGCAATGTCAATCAAATCACCGTGACCATGCTAATTTACCGCTGCGTGGAATGTAAATGATCGTCTTTTTCATGGAAGTAATAAATGCACTTTTTAAAAAGTTGTTAAATTTGGCATAAATCGCTGAACGGTTAATTTTATAATTATATATTTGACCATAAACAGTGTAATTTCGCAATTCAATTTATGTTCTTGTGAATCGGCGAGAGTCGATTACTATCTTTTTCCATCTATTTCCATCTTCTAAATGCTGCATATTAAATTTATTAAGCTATCTTTTTTTCATACTTTGGCTATTATTAAGGGCTGATTTTTAATTATTTTCGCATATGTTCATGTGAGTCGCCGAGAGTCCATTAGTATTTTTTTTCCATTCATCTTCTAAATGTTGGATATTAGATTGACTAGACTAGCTTATTTTTATATTCTGGTTACTTATTAAGGTTAATTTTTTAATTATTTTTCATAATACATATTTTCCCATTTTGAAAAATGGGTATTAATTTTTTGAAGGGATATTTAAAAAAAAAAGTAATATTAAAATAATGATTTAGGCAAATAAAAAAGCAACCATTTTGGCAAGGATATATTAAAATTGATATATTCACATTATAAATGCATTGTTATTTTTTTTTATTAAAGATTAATATTTGTTATTCTTATTAGTGAAAACTTATGCTTTATCAAACGGAAATGTTTATTTTCAATATAAAGTATTTTCAACTGGATAAAAACTTATAAAATAAATATATATATATATCAATGCATGATTATATATTCTTAAATAAATTTATGTATATGCATTTTTGTTTTATGTGAACATATATATTTCATTTCGTAACCTGACTGCGGAAAAAGTCTTAAAACTACTGATATTTTCTTTTTTCACTACTGAAATCTTCATCAGCTGATTGGCATCCCTATAACGATTGAAGCTGTTAAGTTTTGTTATCATTGAATCATAAATAACATCTTTTATGCGTGATTATGCAAACTTTTGTCTCATGCTGCCATAGAAAATATTAAATTTCACTCGAAAACGTTTTCACTCGAATTTCAAAAAATTCTATCCAGTTCTAGATTTTTTGGTAACAAAGCCGGATGTAAAGTTTTGTGAAAATCCATCAATATCTATGGTAGCTGTCATGTACATTAGCAATCGACCACAGATGGACATTACTCTAAAATAGTCGAAACGTGTTCAGCAGGGCCTAAAACATGTATTGGCATCAAAATCTCGAAATAGAAAATATTCGCGAAAAGTATTTTCATACTTTTAGTATAAGAAAGTAAAAATATGGAGACATTTCGCCCGCGAATTGAGGTGTGTGTGTGTGTGTGTGGGGGGGGGGGGGGGGGGGTATCGATAGGTTAGCTTATACTCAAGAAAACATACCTATTGTTAATCATGTACAAGCGGTCGATTATGCAATTAAAAGGCTTGAACAAAGAAGCTTCGTAACCAAACGGGAAATAATGCCCATCTACTTAAAAAAAAAGTAGTAACTACAGGATAGAAAGTAAGGGAGAAGTAGTACCTACAGGATAGTAGTAAAATCCAGTACCTACAGGATAAAAGAAAAACTGCCTTTCTACAAATCAAAATTAATGAAGCAACAAACAGTTCAAATTTTTAAACAAGGTGATAAAATGCAATATGTAAACTTTCTTTTCCTTTTTATTTCTTGTATATATATATTTTTCCTTCACTCTAAGAGCATTTTTGTAACATTTGTTTTTTTGGGGGGTGGGTGGGGGGAGAGGGGGTTATCGACCAATTGTACCCATATACTGAAGTGTAAGTATCTATATCTCCTAAACAAAGGCGTATTCAGTAATTTCGAAATATTCGGAAAATCCCCCAATTTTCGAATGAATTTTTGAAAAAAAAAAAAATCATTAAAAAATTAGGACATTTGATAATTGTTAATAATTAGTCATTTTAAGCGTAATTTTTCATTAGAAAGCGATTGATATAAACTTTGAAAGTTGCCATGCACCGTTCTCGAAATATTGCATCGTTTTCGAATGAATTTAATCACTAAAAAAAATCAAGACCTTCAATACTGTTACATACATAATAATTTTATAACTTAATATGTTGTAATTTCATGTGTAATTTTTAGACACATGCTTTAGAACGTTAGTACGAACCGTTCAAGAGATATTACATTTTTTTTTAAACTAAATTCATCTAAACATTGACATAAAATTAAAAAAAAAGTAGTAAGCATCACTCAATCTGTTTACTTTCCACATGCAATATTATGTAACAAATATGTTAAGATCCTTTTCGTAGATTTCGTTCAGTCCGTCTACGTGAGGAGGTTCTTTTCGTAATAGTTTTGTATTCTGACTCTCAAGAATTCTCCTGTTGTCATTTATTTCTTGAGATATTGGTTAAATGACCACTGCATTTTGATGAGGATTTTGCACGCAAGTCACTCTGTTTAGATTTGTAAGTTGCCAAAAGTGCCCTATTTCAATGTACATGATATTAACTCAATGTTAAAAACATTGTGGCTTAGATCTTGAATACCAATGTTTCGTACATTGCATTATGTAGGTAAAGTCATGTGCTACCCACATCCGATTTTTTGGTATGATGATGTATAAACATTAGAAATAGGGTACAAAGGGTGCCATTAAATTACATTCCGACGAAAGCTCAAATTCGAATTTTCGAACCTATTCGTGGATTTTGAAAGAAAAAATGTTTAGGGTACCTAAATGTTAAAAAAAAAAAAAAAATCTCAAAAGCGATTTTGTAGAAATATTTAACTTCAAAACCTGTTGTTGAATTTCTATTTCGTAACGATCATTCGGCCAATGATAATCACCCTACAGTCATTCATCTATCGATCTTCGTATGAATATTGATGAAACCCTCTCCCAGACGTTACTCAAATCGTCAAACCCGTTTTATAAAAAGAAACGAAAAAAAAAAAAAAAAAGAAACCAGGAATGATCCCCCCATTACGCCTTGTTCTTTGACCCCCTCACCGTGCCGAATTCCATTAAGATTCATCTCATTCGAGAAGACTTTCACAAAGAAGAGTATTGGGCGTCCATCATCATCTATGACTAGCTAAATGGGAGGAGCTTTCTGCCAAGACAGCAGAGAAGGGGGTAAAAGCTTCAATTTGTTCGTCTGGGATGAGATACTAGAGAAGATGTTTGGGATGAGGAGTGGGTGACATCGGTGAGAAGAAAAAAAGGGCCAGGGTCGCACAAGGTTTGTGTCGGACATTTAATTGCCGAGTAGACATATTAAATGGGTCAGCAAAAGTGTGTGGAGATACTACTAGTACTCGAAGGTGGAAAGCTACTTGGCTTGACGTGGACTTCAGTCTAATTCCATATCAGGTAATGCAAATTTATTTTGAAGTAGTGTTAAAGTATGTCAAGAACAGGGAATCTAACACTGTTAAAAAATTAATTGCAACTTAAAAAAAATTATTTTAGAGGATTTGGAATGACTTTTCTAAAAAAACCTCCCCCCCCCTCCCCTGGAGGAATCAAAAATCTGTGCCGGAAGAGCACGATTTAAGCATCTCTGAACTCGAATGGAACGTCTTTAAGGTGATTTGTGTGTGTGTGTGTGAATCTATGGATGCGATATTTTCTAAGCGAATGGAGCTTTTAGAAAGTAATTTGGGACAATTATTACGAACTGTAAATACTAAAACTCTACTGATTTTAAATGCAAATGGAATGTTCGGAAGACCCCCCCCCCCCTCTCAATTTTCGAATGAGTTTTTTTAAAATCATAATAACGCAGGCATTCAATGATATTAAATGAATAATCGTTTTGGACATATTTATTTTTATTTTAAAACGAATGATTTAAACTTTAGGACGATAGCTTGAACCTTTCTCGGGATATTGCACGTTTTTCAAAACATGTATCTAAAAAATACATAAAAAAGAACAGTAGTAAGCATCATCCAATATGTAACAATTGGCGAAAAATTGGGCGACCTTGACGACTCTTTTGTCAAAATATTGCCAACTTGACGACTTTTTATTGTGGTGCCAAATTGACGAAAATGTCGTCATATTGGCAAAAAGGTCACTAAAGTTATGAAAATGACGCCAAATATAGATATTTTAATATAAAGGAGTCTATTGCTTAGCAGATGTTAGCAATAGTCAATTGTCAATTTTAGATATTGCGCGATTGCAATAGTCCAATAGTCAATTTTAGATTTGTGCGAAATATAAGTAGATTTGAATCTTTAACATTATGTTACATGTTGTCATCCAGAAAAGCGCCTAATGTCAGTATACTGTTTAACGTTAAAAATACTGTGCCGTAAGTCTTGTTCATTATTTCCCATTGAAAGAAGTAACAAAAAGAAGTTCATTATGTAGGGAAAGTCATGTGCTGCCCACATCAGATTTCTTTTTAATTTATAGGGTAGCATGGGGTTTCCTAAACAAATTCGTACTTCAGTGTGTTGCACCAATAAAAAGGTTGAGCACCACTGTTCTAGCTCACCAAAGGGGCTTCTGTAGGGCCTTTAATGACATTTATAATCCTCTCCATATTCTTTGCTCCTGAGTGCGAATGGAAATTCCGGCTCCGTTAGGTTCTGCCCCATGGTTGATGCTATATGTTTGCAAGGATTCAACATTTCCGATCATCAGGGGCTTCTGGAGGGTCTAGAAAGACAAACACTCATTTGATAATTATAATGTAGTTATAGATGATATTGATTGTTTTTATGTGCATTGCTAAAGTAGCGATTCCCAATATTTTTGTGCTAGCGAACAATTTTCACCTAAAGAACGGAGGAAACTCTATACTTCTACAAGTTTCGCTGTGACAGTAACAGAGTCCTAACCCGAATACATTTTGGAATCTAAAGTGCGAGCTCAATCAGACCCGGAAAAATCCTTATATCTCGGTCATGCCATAAATCCACACAATCCATAAATCCACACATTTACGTATTTCGAATTAGGTGTGTCTAAAAAAAGATACTTTTAAGCGCTTCTGCCCGAATTTCGAAATAAAACAAAAAATCATCGTATACCAAATAAAGCAATCGAAACGTAAATTTCTGTGCTAATATAATTATTAAAATAGTTTTCCTATTCCAGCATTAATAAGTCAAGAACTTCGCGCCAAATCATTCAGGGTAATTTGTTTATTATTAGTTAGTTACATTTTCCAGTATATGTGTTAAGATACACATGCATATTTAATGTAAAATAATGAAACATTTCCATTGTTCTTACATGGGTGGTAATATCTTTACTGGTTAATTTGAGATACATAACTTAAGATGCATGCATTATTGCCAATATTTTATTGCGAGTATTTTATTAAGGTTAATAACAAATGAATAGGATACGAATCCCCTTGACTTGAGAAGCGAGTTTCGTGGGTTGGTGAGCGTCAGCAAGCATGGGGCGGGGTTTCCTAGTATAATAAATTTGCTTCATGGTCGACAAGAATACTACATATTAGATTTATACTGCCAAAGCCACGCTGGAATTTAGAGCTGCAAGCTAAATTTTTGGAATAAGTTTTTAAACATTCCAAAAGATAATCCCTGTAGGCATTCAAACAGTTTTCGAACGATAAATTAAAGCGTTTGTAGAGAGATTCTATTTCATTTATTTTATTGTTTTTCAAATCCAAGACCAATATTAATGGTCATTCGCTTGGTTCAGGAATTCATATATGTTTTTGTGTAAAGTCTGAAGTTGAAATTCCTACAGTGAGAAATCCATTCATTTTAAAGATTACCAAGATATGATATATCTAATTTAAATAAATATATATTTAGATAAATATTTAAAGATATGTATTTTTAGTAGCAATGGGTAAAATATATATTATTTCTCACTGCCTTTTGATTATGAAATTGTTTCACGTCCTATTATAACATTTAAAAATGTTCCGGAAGGCGTTCCTTCTCTACAAAAACGTACCGAAACGTTACCGTGTGTTTCGTCTCCAATACAGCCCCCCCCCCCACACACACACACACACTACCCACTTGCTGGCGGACACGTCCCAAGCTAGAGTTATTATCAGACCACACATTACTTTGCTTAAAAGATAGCGGATATAAACTCAGTTAATTTCTTACACGAAGTTTGCATTGAGCTGAGTGGCAGGAGCAAAACACTTAGAACCCAGATGAAAACTCTGGAAGAGACGGACCGCTGTTGGAAATTCCATTTGTAACAATTGTAATGAGAGATGAAGGCGGAAGATTCTAGCCTTCGCGCCAAATCTGGTGACGGCTCATTGAAATAATGGACAGTAACAAATGGGCTTTATTTTTTTTTTTATCGCGGATGGTGTTCGGTACTTTTTTTTTTTTCGGTTTGAGCAGACGTATAAATGATATTTTGAAATTATTGCACAAAACCCGTATAAGGTTCCCCACCGTGGCTAGCTGGCTCAGTTAGAAAAGTGCTGGTTTCAATATTTAGAGGTTCAGGATATGCTTCCCTATATGGTAACAAACTTCCTACAGGCGCCCAAGCGATGTTTATATCCTAGAGCTATGGTCTCCAAAGTGGGGTACGTATACCCCAAGGGGTAAACGAGTCGATACGTGGGGATGCGTAAAAAAAAAATTAATACTTTATTGTTGTATCCCCCCCCCCCCCCCCATCAAGACAAGACTTAGACTTACATTGGCAGAAAAATAAGAAAATTACTTGAAGAATAATAACAAATATTAACTAATAATTTTAACTTTATACTTTTATTTAACATTCCTGTAAATGGGCCACACATATGTAAACTCATGCGAAATTTGAGGACTTTCATATGAACGGATCAATTTTAGAGGACAGACACAAACGACTTGCTAATAAAGATACCCACAAATTCGTAGATTTGATAAAAAAATTCCTTTAAAGGACATTTAAATCAGATCAGTATGAAACACATTAAGGTGCCGAAAGAGCCCCAGCTATATTCTGATAGAAATGTTGTCAAAACAAAATGTCAAATTTTATCACATATGAATGCCCCAGAATAAAACTCAATTAAATATAATCGGAATCGCTTGGTAAGCTCAAGAAATATGAAGTTTTTGGTGGCGAAGGAAAAATTATATATTTATTGATCCTATGTGTTTGTGCTTTTTTCTTTCCATGTTAGATTGCATGAAAAAAATCCCATTTTGCACAAAATATTTCAAACAAAAGTTTTGCAACATATTTAAACATTTAAACATAAAAACATTTTAAACATTTTTTTCCCTGTGAAATTCCATTTTACACAAAAAATTGCAAACAAAATAGCAAATTTTGTAACATTTTTAAACGTTATTAAAATGTTTCTATACCGTTTTTATCCATTTTCTAAAAAATGTTCGAAAAATTGAGGATTTGTTCACCAAAAATCGATATGCTTCCGATGGTGATTGATCGAAATAATCAAACCAAATTTCATTCTATTCGCTGAATCTGTTTGAGAGGTATCGTGAGAACAGACACAGCCATACAACATGCATTAATGAAAAAATACCGATTCGTATTCAGGAATGCTCAAAACGTGTAGAGCCATCCAAATCCAAAAGTTGGAGTTTTGACTCCATATTTTACCTTATATTATGTATCAAGGTATTTAGAAAGAAGGTAGGTACATCGAGGTCGCTTCGTGACGTCATATCGGGACTGAAGGAAATTCTTTCAGTAGTTTCTATGTGTTTTTAACACTTTACAACAAAGTTGAAAAGTGTTTATGACTTTGTTCATTCTGTCTGTCTATCTGTCTGTCCGTTAGCACAATAACTGCCGTAAAAATGACTTAATCAAAATGAAATTTTAGTATGTTGTTCAGACAGTCTGTAGGACCTATGGGAATATAAATGAATAATATCACCCAATTAGTTTTGGATTGAACCCGGGTTGAAAAAATGAAATACATTGAGCCCTATGGGACCTAATTTTTCAAACATTTTATAAGCGGATTTAAAATTCACAAATTGCTTCGAAAATTTTAGGTAATATTCAAATTGTTCCATAAAATATATAAAATAAAATTCAGCGAAATATATTCAATAGTTTTTTAAATAAAAATTAAAATAATAATTACATTTATATGAAAAGATCACGTGACCCACTTCAAAATGATATATGGCATCCATCTTGTTTCAAAATCGTGATTTTTTAAGTTCTTTTTAATTCATATTGAGTGTTGTATCCGTCCTAAAACTACTTTATTTTTGCTTAAATTCTGTGCATCTACATACTGAAACAACGCAAATACAATATATTTGAGTTTAAATAATCATCCAAATTTATTTATTTCTACAACGAAGCCTATTTTTCATTCATGTAAAATGTAAACAGCAAAATATTTAGAATGAGTTGTATTAGAATTGTTGTATTTCTTTAACACAAAATAATTCAGCCCATGGAGTCTGCATGGCTGATATGAATGAAATATTAACTGATTTCATAAGGAGAAGGACGATTTTTTTCGATGAAGTTTTAAGTATAGAGTTTAATTACTTGTAGTTCCATGGTCTTAATTTTTAAATAAAATAAATTATTATAGTATTGTGATGAATGACATGAATGGGAAATTATTTATGAATGAAATACTGTTTTTATAGAGAGATCCAGGCGTGTTATTTTTTCTATGACGTCATTTGAATGAATTTCAGTTGTTTTCGATGAAGTTTTCAAATATAATAAATTATCGTAGTATTATGATAGTTTTAAAAATATTACCGTGGAATGTATCGTATTTTAGAGATATTTAAACCAGGTAATTTATATTTCAATGCCGTGATTTGAATGAAGTTCATTTTTTTCGATGAAGGTTTAAGTTTTCAAATATAATAAATTAATGTAGTATTGTGATAAGTTTTAAAATATTACCGAGGAATGTATTGCATTTTAGACTTGTTTAAATAAAATTGCATTGAAGCTGGAAAGTGTTTCATAATCAATGCTTTAAGCATGATTGATCTTTCTTGTTGAGTTCTGGTGCGCTTTTCAAATGACTGCAAATTCCAATTGTTATTGAACGTTTAAAAAATGGTGTTATATTATAACAGATTTATGAATAATTTTAGCTTATGTTTTAACGACAGGAAGATATTGTTATCATAAGCTTGCATGTTTAAGATACAATAAAAGCGCTTTCTCTATCTGGAAATGATAGAACAAGAATAATTAATTAAGCGTTACACGAGCATATACTAAAAGGAAAATTGTTTCGCGGGTAAAATGTTTAGATACTGCTACTGGTTATGTAGATTCTAAAGAGAATTGCAATACGGTCTCCGATAAATTTGTATTATTCCCGTATATCATTGATTTGTGTGAGCTCTAACATTCTGCAGAATCAATAGTGGAATTTTTTGAGGCTGAAGATCCCAGTAAATATTTAAATCAAAAAGTGTGACACGACCTTCTCTATATAATGTTATGAATTTACCTTCTTGTGTGATAATGATGATGTGCAAAATGATGTATAAGATCCACGGCACCAGATTTTTAACGTTGGATTGTACATTTGATGTTTTTCCGGATAACAACTATTTCGCAATACTTAATTAACTTACATTTCACACAACTCTAAATTGACAATTATCAATATTATTATTATCAATATTGACCATTATTATCATCCGCAATAAGCAATAGAGTCTATATACTATAATATTTTAAGAATTAATCTTTCAATTTGGCTTAATTTTGCAATTTTGACGACAATGGTGATATTTCGCCAAATTAATCGCCAAGTTCGCCAAATTTATCACCAAGCGACCAAAACAGACGAAGAGAAGAGCATTTCTTACATCGGGAATGGAACTAACCAGATTCCCGAGAATGATGTTAACATATTTATTGCATATTATTACATATGAAAATTGAACAATTTCACAATAATTAATACTTTTTAATTTTATTGGATTTTTTTTTTATAAATTTATTTGAAACATGTGTAATATCTTTAGAATGATTCCTGCTAGAATTTTAAAGTTTATGTCATTCGTTTTCTAATGAAAAATTATGTAAGAAATGATCCTTTACGTAACATTATTAAAGGTTCCAATTTTTAAATGATTCTTTCAATATATCATTCGAAAATTTGTAGGTGTTTTATACATTTAATTACGTTTAAAAGTTTAAAATCAATAGGGTTCCAGTATTCGCTGGTTTTAATATCTGTACCAAATTTCGTTCGAAACGCTCCGTTCTTTCGGGAGATATCGCACAGACTCACGGACACACACATACAGCCATCACCTCAAAAACGTTCGATGCGAGTTCAATTCATTAATAATTGAAACTTGCTTTTCCGTCGAAAATTCGAATTCGAATTTTCGACCCCATCACAATACTTTCTAATGCATTATTCTATGTATACAGGGAAAGTGATGACTACAGGGAAAGTGGGTGTTTTTTCCTACCAGAATTTCATTTTTGAAAGCTAAATTAATCATGGAATGGAAAATGCCTTGAATATACTGTAGTACAATTAAGAGTAATTTTTTCTTTCAGCATTTAATTATCCATTCATTTTGGTACTTTGGAGCTCTAAAAAACTTATTCAAGCTTACATTCACTATGTTTTTCTTCGTATAGCTATAACAGTAGTACCGCATAATTCATCATGGCTCCATCAATATTATAACTGTTATACAAACTAATCAATTACTTGAAAATAATTGCAGCTCAATTAATTTTTCCAATATATTAAAGTAGATTATTGTTGTATATTCAATTAAATTTCTTAGACTAAGGCAATACTAAAAAAGAACAGAATTATTCGAGAAAATAAAGCCTATAATTTCCATAGAATCCTCATATCTTTCTCTGTGCTTGTCCCGTTGTGACGTCAAAATAGTCGCGATTACTCCCCCCCCCCCCCCCTGAAAGCGAATTTCGGGCGTTTGATGTTTGACCACGGATTATGCATTATACAGGGAAGAGTAAAATGCGGGAGAGTATAAAGAAGAAAAGGGGAAGAGTTAAAAGTGGGAGAGTCACATGGGAAGAGTAAAAAGGGGATGAGTCAAAACGAGAGAGTTGAAAGAGCAGAAATGAGAAGAGTAAACAGAGAAGAAAAGTACAAAGAGGAAAGAGCAAAAAGGTAGAGAAAGTTTTGCTTCCCATTCTTGGCGTTGAGAAGTGTCATCCATGTTTGAATTTATCTCGAAAAAATAAACAAAAGTACAATAAATTTCTTTATGCTCATTTGCATCCCGCCTACTTGTATGGCAGAAAGCCTGAAAGCTGAGATATAAATAAATCTATTTTTTCTTTTTCTTTATAATGATGTTGTCGCTTTTGTTCAAATGGATACAGCTGGGTGACGATGCCGCTATGCATTTATTTTCTATTTGTTTATTTTTAAATAAACAGACACACAGGTAAATCCTTTTAAATGAAATAGGTTGACGAAACAGTGGCGCACATCCAATTTTAAAATAATGTAATTTTTTTTTTTAATTAGGTGGCACCTATATACTTTCAAAAATATATCAAAAATATCGTCTGCTGTTTTTAGTACGTCAGACGTTACATTGCAGACCTCCTTTTACTTTCACTATATACATGGTATGGTGTATAGAACAATTATTAGGACGGAGTCGAAAATTCGAATTCGAGTTTTCGACAGAAAAGCACGTTTCAAGCAACCCTGAAATCAAATCGATCGTTTTTGAGGTCATGTTTTGTTTGTGTGTGTGTGTCCTCGAGACTCTGGAGACGATATCTAACGAACGAATAGAGCGTTTCGAATGAAGTTTAACATAAAAATTACAATCAGTGGAGAATCAGTGTCAGAATTTCGTATATGAGTGGAGAATCTCATTCAAAATATTTTCAAGAGAGTTCATTGTTCATATTTACTATTAAAATAAAATAAAATAAAGCAGAGCCTAATGGAAGCCATAAAACAGCCGAACAGTCCTCCACATCCATTTACTGACCTCTTGATTGCACATAACAACTGTTTTCCGCTCGTTTTATAGGTGCGTCCTCCGTAATTCTACAAAATTGCACGCGATAATTGTAATCTTTGTGTTCAGCGGACCCTGAAAGAACAAAGGTAAAACTAAAAAATAATTATACTATCATTTTATGTGTACTATAAATCAGAGAAAGGAGATCTAATATTATAAAGCGCATTTGCTCTGAATTTTTTTTCGCTGTGTGAGCATTTACTACAAGTTCCTTAGAGTTGAGGTTATTTTGTTAATTTAAGTAACTGCAACACGATTTATTAAATCGTGTTTTATTATTTATTATATCTTTATTTATTGTTTATTCATTCATTCATTATTTATTAAATTGTGTTGTAATCGTTATCCGAGATATTTAAAATTTTACTTTTTGCAAATATAAAATATTCACCATTTTGAAATAGTCACGTGCAATGTTGTGGAGTCCACTTATAGCGAGATATCGATTATTTACGAATGTTTGATGTGAATAACATATATGCTGTTAGGATATCTCTGGCTGAAAACGGAGCTTTCATGAAACACTTTGAACGCTTGTATCTCGGAACTTAACAGATAAAAATGGAAACAAGTTTTACTTCTTTTGCTAGAAATAGGATATTATTTATGAATATACAAAATAAATAAATAAATAAAGTAAAATGATAAATTCATTACTTTAATTATTTAAGATATTTTCTTCGGGGGGGGGGGGAGTTTTTGTGTGAGAAAGTTTTTGTTTCACTTTATTTGCTTTCGTTCAAAATATCTTCTAAACTGTAAGAGATAAATATAAACAATAAGGAGCAATAATGTTCAGTTAAGAAATCCCGTTTCTATATTAATATTTTTCTTTACAAAGCTCTGATAGTTTTCGATCGTCTTGTCAGATTGAAGAAGATCGAAAATTTGCCCTTTATAAATATTCTAATGTTTATATCTTCAAATTTCTATCTGAAATTATTATTTTTCTGTATCCAGTTCTAATTTACCCATCTACGTTCTCCGCACAGAGCAAACTTTTATTACTGAATAAGGGACAGGGAGGCTTTTATCCGCTATTTCATTGTTTTGTTTCATATATAATTTCAAATTTTTCTGAAATTACAATTGGCGAAATATCGTCAGCTTTGAGACTTTTAGTGAATTTTTGAATCCACCCATCCATTTTTGCCCAATCTTTGAAGTTTTTCGAAAGATCGACTGGTTTCGGAGGTACAAACTCTTTCTAGAAGTTTCTATGGAGAGTATATCAGGACGTCATCGTTCAGCTGAAAATTTGACGTAATACGAGTTAAAGTGAGTTGTGAAATACGTCAATGTTTAGAGGACAGAATCAGCTATTTTGTGAAATTAGCGGAGCATTTAATGGCTGTTTTATTGTATCTGATACTTGTTTAGTGATCTTAGAGGTAGTTATAGAGCTATTTGCTGTATATTGTTCACGTTTACGTGTATTAGTGCTTATAAGAGCGTTAATTATTCAGAAATTCGGACTCATTTTGTATTCTGAGAGTATACCCATAATTTGAGAGGAAACGCTGTGAAAACTAGTGTCAGAAGTTAAAAAATCTGATGTGAGCATCACGTGATTTTCCCTGAAGACTCAAATTCGCATTCTCTTTATTTCTTCAATAATTAATTAAATTAAGTTTAATGGCACAAAATAACAGCCACAATTACTTTAACTTACACTGAATTTGCACTTTTAATTCAATTTTCGTTTTCATTTGGTAAACGGATTTATTTTCAAAGGTGCAGTAGCGAACATGCTAAAAAACTAAAATATCTCGAGAACGACTACTCCTAGAGTAATGGGGGTCGATCTTATTCTTTTTGTCGTCAAAAATTACGTATGAAATAAGCATTTAATTGATATATTTGAGCATACGTAATCTTTTATTTTTAGATTAAACGATTTTTGCGGGCCATTTCGCCAAAAGAGGTAGGTTTTCTTTCCGAATTGTACCAAAATCTAACCAGCACCAGGTTAACTTATAAGTGATTTATCTACCAAATTTTGTGGAATTTCGTCTATTAGTTTTTCGGCTAGAGTGGATACAGACAATTTTTGCGGACCATTTCGCAGAAAAAGGCGGGCTCTTTTATCCCGAATCATACTAAAATCTAATCATCACAAGGTCATACACAAGTAACTTATCTACAAAATTTTATAAAATTTGATCCATTAGTTTTTTAATTAGAGTGGATACATACATTGCACAGACAGACACACACACAGACGTCACGCTAAAAATAGTGTTTTCGTATTCTTGAGGTCACAAAACGTGTAGATCCGTCGAAAACTCGAGTTGCGATTTTGGGCGCGATTCCAATATTTTCCCTATATATTACCATGTATTGCAGGGAAAGTAAAATGAGCCCGAATTTCTGGATAACCAACGATTTTATTTAAAAGCCCCCAATAAGCGTGAACAATAACAATATGCAGCGAATATTTCAATAACTATTTCACAAAATCACTAAACAAGTGTCAGATACAATAAACCCGCAATTATGCTCAACTAATTTCCCAAAACAGCAGATTCTGTTCGAAAACATGAACGTATTTCATAATTCATTTTGACTCGTATTACTTTAACTCTTTCCAACTGAACGATGAATTAAGTCCTTATATACGCTACAGAAATTTCTGGAAAGTTCCTGTGTGTCACCCATGCCTAGAAAAGTCGCCAAAGTCTGGCAACCCTACTTTCACGTAATAAGAATGGCTGCTTATAAAAATGTTTTTCCCTTGTTGGATTAAAAAAAACTTCGTAAAAATAATGTGTTGAACAACACAGGGTTTTATGTTGTAAAAACAAATTAATTAGATAATAAGTGGTCACTGTCGCTCTAACAGGTGGTCACTTAACGTAGGTATAATACATAATAATATTAAATTGCTACACGTCAAAAATAAATGGTCTTCAACGCAGGTGGTCACTAATAGACGTTTTACTCTACACAAATTCCACTGTATTTTGCAGTGAAAATAAAACATCACGCAATTTAAAATTTTTCCACCACTCCTATAATGAATGGGCAGCTGAAAAGCAAACGATGAAATATACCGTCGTCTGCTTCGTTTTTTCCTCCTTCACACACAGCTGCGTAGAATGTCCACCAAAACAATTTCTCCTACATAAAAACCGCTCAACCTTAATTACTTTAAAGCACTTTAATTCGAAGAACCGAAACCACCCCAAGGTCTTTAACCTCGTGTCGTGCAACGTTCTAAGAACAAAGTCGCGTTCCACAGATGACGCGCCAAGCTTTCAATTCCGATTGAGCAAAAATTCGAAGGATTTCTAGTCAGTTCGATGGATATCATATAAGGGAGGAATCTTGATCTTTCATTGGAGAAAAAAAATCGTCTGTTAATTGTTAATCAATGTTGGCAACCTTGTGACAATGACGTATACTCTACGTATGGAATTTTTTTTTTTTTTTTTTTTGACGGTCTGTTGAGGAAATACAATGTAATTACAATGTGATAATCAATGCAAGGTTTTATGTTACCGCATGAAATTGCGGTGAGAAATGTTTGTGTGGTTTGTGAACCGTTTAGGTACCATTTCTTTCCTTTTTGATCAAATAGTTTTAAAACAATTTGATATGTCAACATAGGGCTTATCCTACATTTTAATAGGTGGGAAAAAACATGACACAAATTAGCGCTTCTTCTGCAGATCTTGATAAAAATCTTGAGGGTTTTTTTTCCGTTGCCGATTAAAATAAGTTTCATATAGTCTGTTCCTAATTTCATGTAGTCTGTTTCGTTATTTTGAGAGATATTGTGCTACCTGTGCAAATGCGAAACTGAACTGCTCGTGATAACTTTTAAATAAGGGTATAAAGTTCCAAAACATTTACTCATATAATAAAAGTGAATATACGTATACATATTTTATTATTATTATCGAATTTAAATCCAAAACGTACAATATCTCAAGTATGGCGGTGTAAATCGTTCTGAATTAACTGGAGTGTAACTCAACTCGACTTTCTTATACCAGAATCCATTTTTAAGTAGCTCTCTATTTATTTATTATTTTTTACAAAGTTTGCATAAAAACCTTTAAAAAATCTGAATAATTATAGCATGTTATCTTTCATTTTAAAGGGTGTTACAACATTATCTTTCATTTTGAAAAAAAAAAAATCTTTCGATTTATATCAAGTTTGACAATGTACCCCCCCCCCCCCCTCGATGAGGAAGGTAATTTGCTCCCTCCCCCCAAAAGAGGCTAATGACGTCTCGGACACAAATATTGCATCGCGGTTACTTTTTACAATAATAATTTAAACTACTAAGTCTAGTAATCATTAAGCCATCAATAACCCCTTTTATGTACGATTACGTTAAGTATTGTCCTGTGCTACCATGTTAAAAAAATATAAAATTTCTAATAAATTTCGAAGCTTTCGCTCGAATTAAAAAAAAATTATAAAAAAATATATAATTTTTAAAAAATTATATAGTTCTTGACTAATTATACTAGTTCTAGAATTTAAAAAAAATTATGTCAAGTTCTAGACTTATTGATAACAAAGCCGAATTTAAAATTTCTTTAAAATCTATTAAGAATTGTAGCCGCTATCGTGTACACAAATCGATCACAGACAGACGGACGGACATCACTTCAAAAACAGTCAAAACGTGTTCAGGAGATCCTAAAACATATATTGGCATCCAAATCTCGAATTTGAAAATTTTCCTGAAAACAATACTTTTTCTATAGTATATTACAGAGTATGAGCAAGTAAAAGTTCTCATTTTCTATATAAGTAAATTAAAGATGCTCGATTACAAGCTGAAACGTTAAAAACATAACGTAAATGTTTCATTAGAAAAATCATTCATGTGGAAAATTTTCATATTTTTTGAACAATTAGTTTTATTCTCTCGTCCAAAACCTTTCCAACCTCTTTTTTAAGCGAATGAAATTCTTATATTTTTTTGAATTCTTATTAATTAAGGGTAGGTTACACCTCTTTTAATTTATGCTCAAAGTAACAGAATATTAACAGCAAGCAAGTTTTCAATGTTAAGTTTAGTATACATGTATAGGAATCAATCCATATTTTCTAGAGAATGAATGTTCTATCTAAATGCAAACATTTATATTTTCTTTGAAACAGTAATTTCTCTTAATTGGCTATATATAGACATTAGATGATGGCTGATATGGATTTAGCATCCACTTCTGTAGAGAGTTGAGAGATTCACTAAGGATTTCAACTTCCAGTCCTTTTTCCATTTCCCGTTTAAAAATGTCCTTTAAACATTTACTTTTTTATCCGAATTGACTATAGATAGATCTTGGATGAAGACTGCTATGTATTTAGATTCAAATTCTGCAGGGGGTTGAGAGATTCACTAAGGATTTCAACTTCCGGCTCTTTTTCCATTTCCCGTTAAAAAATGCCCTTTAAACATGAATCCCCCCCCCTCCGAATTGACTAATATAGAGCTTAGATAATGACTAATATGGATTTAGCATCAAATTCTGGTGTTCTTTAAAAATATTTTTTTTTAATCCGAATTGGCTACAGATAGAACGTAGAGAAACACTGGTATAGATTTAGCATAAAATTCAGGAGAGTTTAAGGAGCCCATTAAGGATTTCCACTCCAGATTCTGGACATGTCACTTCCAATTTAAAAAATTGCATTGTTTTTTCTTTTTTTTCTCCCCCCCCCCCCCTCCTCTGAATTCACAATAGATAGAGTCTAGATGATAACTGGTGTGGATTTAGCATCCAATTCCAAAATGGGTTGAAAGGTTCACAATGGACTACCTCTGACGGTTTAGGAGATTTCATTTCCGGTTTTCGCGGAAAATTCGCATGACTGTACGAAGTATGTGTGCAAAATAGTATGAAAATGCTTAATGTATCTGTCGAAAATGAAGTGCGCACATCGCTGGTGACCCTATGAAATCCCTTTCATAAATTTCTTGACAAAGTTATTCTCTTTTCGATACTGTGTGAAATTTATTAATATACAGACAAAGTCGTATTTTGGAGCACATCGAATTATTTATTCTCTTTTATGGAGCAAGATATTGTTTCAAATAAAATTAAACCTTTGATTGCTTTAACTTATATGAATTATTTTACTGAACTTATACGAATCGCGATTCACCCCGTATTTTCTCTTCATGCTTAAATATAACAACAATCGTTTTCTCAGAAATAAGGGTTTAATGTCGTTGATAAATGCGCTCATCAAAGTTTAATTAGGTTAAGGAGGTGACGATGATTTCATTGTTGGCATTCAAACCATTCTTAAACTCTTCTCTTTTTCGAACCCAAAAGCTGCCCCAAATTAACTATTAATCATGGAGGACAAACCTTGATCTCAAAATTTGAAATGTTTTACTTCTCCTTCTTCTTAGAGACTATTGCTAAAACTAGCCATGTGTTTACTTCTTCGTCTTTTTTCCTAATTTCATAAAAGTAATTGGACAAGTAAGTTCGGCATCCCCTACATCAGTTCCTGTTAGTTCAAATTTGTTCTAAACGAGATTTGACAGTTGAAGCTTGCAGTTTTTCTGCTCGTGAAGATATTCCAAGTGTGTCTTGCTTTAGACGAATTTATACATGGAACTAACTCTTTTAGCCATTTCCTTATATTAAATAGGTGAATTGTTATTAATATATAGAAATAGATTTAGCTTCGGGTGAAGTTACCTCTTCTCTTCTTAGTGTGTTGAAGACCCAGACCGTCCGACTCGTCCAAGGGACTAAGAGCAACTATTTGGTTTTCACTGCTGTATACTCTTTTGTAAGTACATTTCTATCTTTTACGAGCAGTTTATTTAAAGTTTTTTTTAAATAAACGACATTTATTAAATAAACTTTTATGAGCAGTTTATTTTAGTCATAGATAAACAATTATACTTTGCAATTGTACTTCTTATAGAAGGTGGAGTGTTACCATTTTGAATATTTAAATGAAACAATATAAATATATATCTTTTATTCAATATAAATCTTAAATATATGTTAAAAGTAACAATATATAAAAATTTAAATATATATTAAAAATAAAAATATATATGTTTTTATTCAATAATGTTAAATAAATAATCATTTTATACGTATTTTTTTATTCTAAAACGAGTAACACAAATTTTAGAAAGTTAGTTTGAACCATTCTCGAAATATTGCACGTTTTTCAAATAAATGCATTTAAAAAAAATACTTAAAAATGAATATCATTAAATATAGAACAGTTGGTAAAAAATTTTGTGACCTTGGCGACTCATTTGAAAATAATATTGCCAACATGGCGATTTATTTTTAAAGTTGGGCCAAATTGACGAAAATATCGCCAACTTTGCATAAATGATGCTAAAGTTACGAAAATGACGCCAAATTGATGAACATATTTTAATATAATGGAGTATATTGCTTAGCAGACGTTAATAATATTTTCAATTGTCAATTTCAGATTGCAAGTTTTTCAAATAAATGTACTTTATATATATATATATATAAATGAGCAGTATCATTAAATATATAACACTTGGCAAAAAAAATTGGTGACTTTGGCGACTCATTTGAAAATATATTGCCGACTTGGTAGTTTATTTTTAAAGGCTAAATTGGCGAAAATATCGCTAAATTGACAAAAATGATCCTAAAGTATCGAAAATGACACCAAATTGATGAACATATTTTTAATATAATGGAGTATATTGCTTATCAGATGTTAACCATATTTCCAGTTATCAATTTTAGATTTTTTATAAAAAATAAGTTATTTTGATACTTTTAAATAATTTGATATGTCATCCAGAAAAGCTCCCAATGTCAGTGTACTTTTCAACGTTAAAAACATTCTGCAGTGCATCTTGCCTCTCAGTATTTCGCATTGAATGATTTTATAGTATAAGTTTCCCTCTTACACTTACCAGCGGAACAAAGATTGAAATGCCAGTTTTTGTTACTATAGATCTTTTAAAAGTTTTAAAACATTTTTATTTAAATTCGCGTCAGATTGCATTTTACGTTCCTACCTTAGTTTTTCCTAATATATATTTAAAGAGAAAAAGCTTTGTTTTATTATTTTAAATTAAGTAACCGCCACGGAAAAACGGAAGTTTAATTATTTATATATAAAGACAAAAACTATTTTATTTGTTTGGACGATTCCTGTTTACATCAAATTTCCGTATTAATGTCGATGATTATTTATTAATGATTAATTTATTAATTATTAATTTATTTCACTAAGATTATTAAAAAATTAAACATACTTTATTTTCATGTGACTAGCATATGAGGCTGTATAACACTTTGGACGCCCTATACCTCAGGAACTAATTGATATAAATGTAAACAATTTTCACTTGTTTTGTCTGAAATAGAATTCCATTTATAAATATATAAAAATAATTGTAATATTTTAATATTTTGAACTTTTTTTTTTCGGAAAACAGAAGGGGGGGGGGGGGGATAGAGAAGTTTTTATCCGAGCGAGTTCGAAGTGTGAATTATTTTGTGCCTTACTTTGCTTACTTTTACTCGCAATATTTTCTAAACTATAGAAGATTATAAATAATAAGTAACAAAACTGTTCAGTGGAAAATCCAAGTCTTTTGTTTAATCATTTGTTTTGACAAAGCTATTATAGTTTTCGAGCAATCAAGTTCAAGAAGAGTGAAAATTTTTCGAAAGCGTGTAATGCTTCTATATTAGGCCACGTTATTAGTTTTCGAAATATAGTGGTTTTCGATTTCGATAATTTAATATTTTGAATTATTTTGTGAAAGTGGTTCTAAATTTGATATTTTAATATTTTCAACTGTTTTGAAAATGTTTAGAGAAGATAAACCACCCACAAAAAATATGTTATTTACACAAAACTACTTCATCTATAGGACTAGAGCTACTGCCAATTTTTACTCTCCTACCTAGGGCCACCCATAGAAATTGTGAGGCCCCCTTACAAACATTTATCACGGATCCCCCTCCATATTTTATTTTTTCATTTTTTGTGAATTTTTCACGTCTTCTGCATCCCCCAAAAGAAAATATTGGCGGTTCGAGCCCCTTCTGGAGCCCGGGTCCATCCACTTTAGTGGTGTCCACCTCCACCCCCCCTCCCCTCCTTATGGGCGGCCCTGTTCTGTCTAATTTTATTCTCCTACCTAAAATTAGCAAAATGAAAACGTTTTACCTGAAAATGGAAAATTTTTAAAAAGGAGTGTGTATACAATAAGAAACAGCCTTCTTGGAAATGCCATTGAATCAGAAGAAATAACAATAATTAAATATAATTGCAACTCAGAAAGAGTCCGTGTTCAAGAGTATATTTCGCAAATAAGTTTTATCTAAAAGAATAAACACAAATTAAAAAAAAGAAGTTTAATTTTTTAATTAATCATGAGCATCATTTTCCTTTTTCAACCTTCTGGCATCATTTACGAATGATATACGCAAAACATCGCGTTTGTTTGTGCGGAACTTCAGAAAACATACGTGAACGGAAACGTAAAGGGTAAAATTATTTTCTCTTGTTGTAACTTGAAGATAACTGCAACCGTGAATAAATAATGTAAAGCGTGTAAAAATTACCAAATTATGAGAACTTAAACATTTTTCTAGAAATGTAGAGATTGGGGGAGGTTTTTTTTTTTTTTTTTTTTTTTTTTTTATATAAAACATAGAAAATTGTGAAATATTAGAAAACCTTAGTAGTATATATTTTATTGATATATGTTCCCTATTTTATTTATTCGCAATTCACTCAATTTAAACATTTGTAAAGAGCCCATGGAACTCGAATCGTAAATCTCAGCTTGGCTACCCATTGCTTACCCATACGGAAATAATATATTTTACTTTCTCTATAATGCATAGTAATGTAGTAATGTATAGAGAAATTATTACTTTCCTTATATACATAATGTATAAGAAAAGTATTGTGACGGGGTCGAACATTCGAACTCGAGTTTTCGACGGGAGAGTACGTTTCAAGCAACCCTGATCACGAATCGAACATTTTTGAGGTGATGTCTGTGTGTGTGTCAGTGAGTCTGTGGAGACGATATCTCACGAACGAATAGAGCGATTCGAATGAAATTTAGTACAAAAGTCACAATCCATGAATACTGGAAGCCTATCGTTTCAAACCACAATCGAATGTTCAGAACCCCCCCTAAATTTTCGAGTGAAATTTTGAAAAAATCATCAAAATATCAAAACATTTAATAAAGTTACGCAAATAGACATTTCTTATGTCATTTTTCCTTAGAAAACGATTGACATAAACTTTAGAAGGCTAGTATGAACCGTTCTCGAGATATTGTACATTTTTAAAATAAATTTACCAAACGAATCCCATAAATTAAAAAAAATATATTAACTGTTGAGAAACATGTTTACTTTTCATATGTAATATCATGCGATAAATTGGGTGACATCATTCTCATGGATGTAACTGGCTCCATTCACGAGAAAAGATACTTTGAGTAATACTTTTGCATTTGAACGCCAATAGTCATTTATCTGCTGTAAGAATAACTTATTTCTCCGTCCATAACGCTTGGCGAGATTTTGATGACGAATTTAGCGGAATGTCGCCAACTTGGAGACATTATTAAATGTTGCCAAATTAATGAAAATCTCGCCAAATAGATCAAAATGACGCTAAATCAATGAAAATGACGACTCATTGAAAAAAATGCAATATCTTGGAAAGAATATAAGTATCTGCTATAATAATAACACTTTTTTTAACTGTAAAAGTAGTAGATTCATTGCATTATATAAGGAAAGTCATGTGTTGCCCACATCAGATATTTGATATTGTGGCGAAAATCGGAATACGAGTTTTCGACGGATCTACACGTTCTGAGCACTCTAGAACACGAAAAAGTAATTTTTAGCGTGAAGTGTGTGTGTGTGTGTGTGTGTCTTTGCAATGCATGTATCCACTGTAAAAACTATTCGACCATATTTCACAAAATTTGGTAGGTAAGTCACTTGTAGTATACCTTGGAGCTAATTAGATGTTGGTACCATTTGAATAAAAGGAATTTTTCTCTTTTTGTGAAATGACCTTTCAAAAATCGTCAAAATATAAAATAAAAGACTATATATGCTGAAATGTATCCATTAAATGCTTATTTAACGCATAATGTTTGACGACAAGAAGAATAAGATCAATCCCATAAATCTAGGACTAACCGTTCTCGGGATATTTTAGTTTTTTTTTTGCATTATTGCAACGTCACCTTTGAAAATACATCCCAATGAAAACTAAAATTGAATAAAACCTACAAATCCAATCTAATTTCAAATAATTATCCATGTTATTTTATGTCATTAAACTCAAATTAATGAATAATGACAGAATAAAGGGAAAATGAATTTAAGTCTGTTTCGAAAGTCATATGCTGCTCACATATTTTTCTGTAAATGGAATATACCGTTCATTCTAATTCAAATATTAAATCAAAGTAAAATTTCAGATTTGTACTAGCTCTTCACAATTAAGTTTAATACCGGTTACTCAGTAAGACTGAACGGGTTGATTACCACAGAGAATCGCGAAAATATGTATGGCACATTGCAAGTTTCTTGCTGCCATTGCAGATTTTAGCTATTCCGTGCTGATGAAAGCATAATAAACACGAAAAGTGGGCTGTTATCTGCATCGGGGGGCGTAATCTTATTACTTTCCTTATATACATAATGTATAAGGAAAGTATTGTGACGGGGTCGAAAATTCGAATTCGAGTTTTCGATGGGAGAGCACGTTTCAAGCATCCCTGATCACGAATCAAACATTTTTGAAGTGATGTCTGTGTGTGTGTGTGTGTGTCAGTGAGTCTGTGGAGACGATAACTGACGAACGAATAGACCGATTCGAACCAAATTTGGTACAAAAATCACAATCCGTCAACACTGGAAGCCTATTGTTTTTATACGCAATCGAATGTTCAGAACCCCCCCCCCCCCCCTAAATTTTCGAATGAAATTTTGAAAAAATCGTCAAAAAATCAGAACCACTAATAAAGTTACGAAATAGACATTTCTTATGTAATTTTTCATTAGAAAACGATTGACATAAATTTTAGAACGTTAACATGAACCGTTCTCGAGATATTGCACATTTTTCAAAAAAATTATCAAAAAGTCATATAAAATAAAAAAAATATTTCCTATTGAGAAACATGTTCACTTTTCATATGTAATACCATGCGATAAATTAGATGACATCATTCTCGTGGATCTAGCTCGTTCCATTCATGAAAAAAGATACTTTGTATAATACTTTGATACTTGAACGCCAATAGCCATTTATCTGCTGTAAGAATAACTTATTCCTTCGTCTATGACGCTTGGCGAGATTTTGGCGACGAATTTGGTGGAATGTCGCCAATTTTGCGAGTTTTTGAAATGTTGCCAAATTAACGAAAATCTCGCCAAATGGATAAAAATGACGCTAAATCAATGAAAATGACGACTCATTGTCGAAAATTCAATATCTTGGAAAGAATATTAGTATCTACTATAAGAACAACCTATCTTTTTAATGTAAAAGTAGCAAATTCATTACATTATATAAGGAAAGTCATGTGTTGCCCACATCAGATTTTTTGTTATTTATTTAAGACAATATTATTTAAGACAAAAAAAAAAATTCTATCGATTTCTTCAAATTATATTTTTTAGATCATCACTAAGTTGTTGTTGTTGAGACCCAGACCGTCCGACCTACCAGAAAGGTGTAAGGTAACTGTTTGGACGGCCGGGAAGTGCCACCCAATTTAGACCGGAACCCAGTGGGGGAGGCATCCACAGGGACCGTACCCTCCTTCCCCTACCACCAACCTCTCGGAAGGACTTACGGACCCACATGTTTAACGTGATCGTACTCCGCATGAACACGGCTCATCACTAAGTTGTGGAGAAATGCATATTCAATAAGCTGTTGACGGATGAGCGGAACTGCTGGATATTTCTTTTGACATAGGATACGATAAAAAACAAAATCTGATGTGGGCAGCACTGGACTTTCTCTATGCAGTGCAATGAATTTAGTTCTTTCACAGCGAAATAATACTGTACAATATCCACGGCACAGTGTTTTTAGCATGAAATTATTATCACTTAAATTGAAAATAGGCGCTTTTAGCAACTTACGAGTTCAAACAGAATGGACTTATTCATACTTACAAGCATAGCTCTCGTCAAAACACAATTGACTGACAATCAATCTGCAGTGAAATAAATGGCGAATTTTGGGGAATAAGAATGACTTCTTCTTACTCACGTCCTCATCAAAATAAAAGTGACGTCCCATTAACATCCCGTGAAATAAAGATCTATTGACAGATTATTTGGCGTCAAAATCCAAAACTATTCCGAAAAGTGTCTTATCTCGTGAATAGAATGGACTAGATCTACGAGAATGATGTTAGCAGATTTGTTGTGCCCAATAATGAGTATGGAAAATTAACTTATTTGAATGATACTTTCTAATTTTTTTTTTTTTTCTATGTAATTTTTTTATGAATATATTTTACAAACGTGCAATATCTCGAACACGGTTCATGCTGGCGTTCTAAAACTTTGGTCGTTCGTTTTAAAATAAAAGATTACGTAAGAAATTATCATTATTTTAACAGTATTAGAGATATTAACTTTTTAATCAATTTATTCGAAAATGGTGCAATATCTCGAGAACGGTCATACCGGTCATCTAAAGTTTATATCATTCGTGATCTAATGACACATCACGTATGAAATGATTATTTGAATTAACTGTATAAATACGTTATTGAAAATGAAGATCGCTATTTTTAATATTTTTTTTTCAAAAATTGAAGGACGAGGGGATTTTTGATTGGGTTTAAAATCGATAGGGTTTCAATATTCACCGATTGTAATAATCGTTTCAAATTATTTGTGAAACGCTCTATTCGTTGCGAGATGTCGTGGCAACAGTTTTAGAGATTATATATATACGCTAAATATTTATACACACACACTAACATATATACATACACACAAACATACATCCGCTCAAAAACGATGGATTTGAGTTAAGGGATACTTAAAACGTGCTCTTCCGTCGAAAACTCGAATTCGAATTTTCGATCCCGTTACAACACATTCCCTATGTATACATTATACTATGTATGTGGGGAAAGTAATACTGTAACACTTATGGCGCCCTGAACCAAGGAAGTCTGGAAACCTCTGCTCTATACAATGTATAAATAAAAAAATAAAATTAACTGAAGTGTCGCTCAACTCGACTTTCTCATATCAGAGTCAATTTTTAATAGTTTTTTTTATTCTTTTTCAAATTTTACAAGACAATTTTTGAAAAATCGGTATCATGGGTCCAAATGCTTACAGTTATAGCGCGTTACTCTTCACTTAAAGGGCTTGAAAAAATTTTTCTATTGATACCATACTTGACGACAATATGCCCTCAGGGGATAGGTAACTTCCTCCCCCCCCCCGAGGAGAACCAAAGACGTCACGAACAAAAAAGTCTGATGTGGGCAGCACATGTCTTTCTTTGTATAATGCGATGAATTGACTACTTTCACAGTAAAAAAAAATAGGTTATTCTTATAGTAGATGTTTATATTCCTTCCAAGATATTGAATTTTCGTCAATGAGTCGTCATTTTCATTGATTTAGTGTCATTTTTATCCATTTGGCGAGGTTTTCGTTAATTTAGCAACATTTAAAGAAGTCGCGAAGTTGGCGACGTTCCGCACAATATGTCGCCAGAACCTCGCCAAGCGTTATGGACGGAGAAATAAGTTATTCTTATAGCAGATAAATGACTATCGGCTTTCAAATACAAAAGTATTACTCAAAATATCTTTGCCCATGAATGGGACGAGTTAGATCCACGAGAATGATGCCACCCAATTTATCGCATAATATTACATATGAAAAGTGAACATGTTTCTCAACAGTTAATAATTTTTTTTTAATTTATAGGATTTTTTGACAAATTTATTTGAAAAATGTGCAACATCTCGGTTCATGCTAGCGTTCTAAAGTTTATGTCAATCGTTTTCTAAGGAAAAAGTACATAAGAAATGTCTATCTGCGTAACTTTATTAAAAGTTTTGATATTTTGATGATTTTTTCAAAATTTCACTTGAAAATTTAGGGTGGTTCTGTACATTCGATTATGTTTAAAAGCAATAAGTATCTAGTATTCATGGATTGTAATTTTTGTACCAAATTTCATTCGAATTGCTCCATTCGTTTGTGAGATATCGTCTTCACAGACTCACTGACATACACACACATAGACATCACCTCAAAAATGTTCGATTCGTGATCAGGGATGCTTGGAAGGTGCTCTCCCGTCGAAAACTCGAATTCGAATTTTCGACCCCGTCACATACATTATACTATGTATATAAGGAAAATAAAATTTGTATCGCAGCTATTTTTCACAGCAGCGATTGAAACTATTAAATCTCGTGATCATTTTGCTATCCATAAATCCTTTTATGCATGATTAGGTCAAGTTATATCATATGCTGCCATGTTAAACAAAATATAAAATTTCGAATCAATTTCGAAGTTTTCACTCTTAAAAATTCTACCTATTTCTAGATTTTTTTATAACAAAGCTGGATATAAAATTTCGTGAAAATGATTTGTGGCAGCTATTGTGTACACAAGAAATCGACCACAGACATATATACACAGACGGACATCCCTCCAGAAATAGTCGAAACGTGTTCAGAAGGTCTTAAAATATATATATTGGCATCCAAATCTCGAATTCGAAAATGTTGGTTAAAACGATACTATGAGAAAGTAGATGCAGTCGTGAACACGCCTGCGAAACTACTAAACTTTTGACGGAAACTTCATCATCTTGATATTCGTCGAAATTTACTCTTATGATCACGTGGGGCAGTTTCTCCCATGCTCCACTTTTGTCTCTCCAATTAAAGCCTCAAGATCATGAAAGTGAGTCTTCCGCTTTTAACTGTCTTTGATGAATGAGGAATGAAGCACTTGAAGGTCAAATCTGTTTCGGACGTGTTATTATTATTTTTTATTTTTTTTACTTTTCTTATATACATAGTATAATGTATAAGGAAAGTATTGTGACGGGGTCCTAAAATTCGAATTCGAGTTTTCGACGGGAGAGCACGTTTCAGGCATCCCTGATCACGAATCAAACATTTTTGAGGTGATATCTGTGTGTGAAAGTATGTGTGTGTGTCGGCGAGTCTGTGGGGACGATATTTCACGAACGAATGGAGCGATTCAAATGAAATTGGGTACAAAAATTACAATCCGTGAATACTGGAAGCCTATTGTTTTCAAACACAATCGGATGTTCAGATCCCCCCCCCCCCTAAATTTTCGAGTGAAATTTTGAAAAAATCATCAAAAAATCAACACCTTTAATAAAGTTACGGAAATAGACATTTCTTATGTAATTTTTCCTTAGAAAACGATTGACATAAACTATAGAACGCTGCACGAACCGTTCTCGAGATATTTCACATAAATTTATTAGAAAATTCCATAAATTAAAAAAATATATATTAGCTGTTGAGAAACATGTGCACTTCTCATATGTAATATCATGCGATAAATTGGGTGACATCATTCTCGTGGATCTAGCTCGTCCTGTTCATAGGAAAAGATACTTCAAGTAATATTTTGTATTTGAACACCGATAGTCATTTATCTGCTATAAGAATAACTTATTTCTCCGTCCATAACGCTTTGCGAGATTTTGGTGATGAATTTGGCGGAATGTCGCCAACTTCGCGACTTTTTCAAATATTGCCAAATTAACGAAAATCTCGCCAAATGGATAAAAATGACGCTAAATCAATGAAAATGACGACTCATTGACGAAAATTCAATATCTTGGAAAGAATATAAGTATCTATATGAGAATAATCTATTTTGTTTTACTGTAAAATAAGTAAATTCATTGCATTATATAAGGAAAGTCATGTGCTGCCCACATTAGATTTTTTTATTGTTTTCAGAAGTGAGTAAAAGCGTAAAGATTTAAGTTGATCAGTAAATTCGGAAATCAGTCAATTTTACTTATTCAGAAAAGTATGTGGAATTACTAAAGTATACTCATATCCTCAACTTTTTGCGTAAATTGAAGCTGTGACAAATTCGTCTTATCAAAGTAGTTATGTAGTAACTATATTTTAAAAGTAGTTTGTAGTCACTACTTTTTAAAAAAAAAGTAGTTGTTGTTGTAGTTAACTACATTTGTCATAAAGTAGTTGTAGTTGTAGTTCACTACAAAAATAAAGTAGTTTTTCCAACCACTGCTCATAATTAAGGAACCTTTAATTTAAAAATAATCGAACATACATAGACTCAATACTACGCCTTTCTGTTGTGTCTATTAACAATAGCATCTACTTTACTCACACTCGCGACACCTAGATATAATGCTCAAAGCATTATGGCATTCTCAAGCGTTTCATCCATAGGAGTTTCATCCATAGGAGTCCTTCTTTCTAATTCCATGTTTGGTTCTAAAACACAAACCATAATAAGGATAACTGTCCTGGTAATGTAACTTTCTCCTATTTCAAAACCAGCAACCAATGTTCTGAACAACAAGTTAGTATATACTTCGATGGTTCTGAATGCAACCCAATTCAACACCATTCTCGTGATGATTGATTATCTCGCATCTAAAGAGGCGTGAACTCGTGGTTTTCCCTAAGAGATGTTTTGTCCGGTGATGTATTGTAAACTTTATTACTTTTAAACTTTATTACTTTTAAACTTTGTTACGCTCATCTGAAGGATAAAGCCGAAGCTCGAATTCTGCTCAATGCGTCCTTCGCGAAAGGTAAAATGCATACCTGTCAAAAGAGGCATAAAATACTGCAATGGGTGGAGGGGCAAGTTTTACAATAGCCTTGTATCCTGCAAGAGAGAAAAAGATCGCGAACAGATAAAAGTGTTTACAAGCTTGCTTCCGTTTAGCATAATTCGGCGGCATAATAAGAGAAAGAAATTAGTAGTTAATAGTAGTAGTAGAAAGCTGTAGTAGTAGAAAGCTGTAGTAGTAGAAAAATATTATGCATGTTGGTGAACTATAGTCAAGACGTGACGAAACTACAATCAAGACGATTGGAATACGTGCTGATAGAAGTAAGATGGATGTTTTTAACCCTGATTTATGAATAAATTATCTCAGAATATATTAATGAATTAATAATGATTTAAATGAGTTTTTTTTTTTTAACTTCAAATTCGCCACAGGCGTTATGCACCCGTTGGGACTTCGGCCTATGTTTTCTGACGCTCAACAACCGGAACTTGCTTCGTAAGCTCTTTCGCCCCACCCGGCCCTCACGTCCCTCGCTCGCGACACTTACCAATCTCCGTAATTCGCTTTGCGAGTCGGAAAGCGGATTACGGGGTGCACCTCCTACTTGCTGGCGGTCGCTGAACTGGCCTCGTGAGCTCTGTGCTGCCTACTATGCAGACGCCCATTGAGATTGTCATTTGTTTGTTAGCGCTCACCAACCCCCGCAGCACACGAAGCGAGTTGATTGAGCTGTTGAGTATCTTTGATTCTTGCTTGTTTGTCTCCCTCCACATTTTTTTTTGGGCGAAGCTAATGGCTGTATCCTGTTTTAACTCTAAAAATAAAATGTTCACATTTATCTCTGGACCCTGAATGCAGTCGTCTTTAGTAACCCCTGCAAAAGATCCTGCATATGTCCATGAGCATAATTCTAATTTTTGGCATAAATATTGTGTGATGATATCAACAATATTTATGCCAGAACTGTAATTCGCATTCTAATAATTTTTTTAATTATTCTATTCATAAATTTACTATGATTTTGTTTTATGTGAAACCTCTCATTATTTTTCAATCCTGTCATAGCAAAAGTCTGATTCCGAAAGACAACATTTCCTCTGAGAACTATTTTTCCTACTTTGCTCCATTCCGGTGATAGCACAGTTATAACACATAATGACCAGTAGTGTGTCGAGCGGGGAGGGGGCTCGTTTTAAAAAATTCGCTGCGAACTGAATAATTTTAATCAGAGGACAAATTGTTTCTTTGACGATCGAAGCAGAATTTGCAGTTTTCGAAAACGTGCTATTGATTGTAAGCATACTCCGTTTGAATGAGCCCCGCGCATTTATTTAGGAAACATCAAATGCGCTTCTTTAGGGCGTATAAAATGAGCTTTTCAGGGCGTATTGTGCCAGCACGAAAGGCATATCTAGTACGTATCAAAGGAGATTATTTAGGGCGTATCAAATGAGCTTATTTAAGGCGAAAAGCGAATCATAGGAATTAAGCTGGGGCGATCAAAAAGGAAAATTAAGAGCGTTACATCCAAGTTATGGACGAAAGGCGTATTTAGGGAGTATATTCAGTCGTAGAAAGGTACAGCACTCGATGTACCCAGCGCCGGGCTCAATGCGAATTACCGCCTCTCGCAGTGGGCTAAGGCTTATTTAGGTGCTTATTTAGGGTGTATTACTACTTAGGGTGTATTACTATAAATATATATGGCAATATATATGGTATCTTCATATTCATGCAAATAACTTTTTTTAACCATGAAACATCGGAACAGTGATCTTAGAAATCAACTTATTGATGAGCCTCTTTCTTCTTTATCTCTGGAGACTTCCTCACAGTTTAATCCACATAAAAAAAAAAAAAAAAAAATTAGAAGCTCAATTACAGTTTTATCCATCACATTCCCCTTCGTTTTAAACCTTCTGATAGAAATTAAAATCAATTTAGTAGATATTTATCATTGTTTTACATTCTTAATATTTAATTCTTAATATTTACATTCTTAATAAATAAATAAATAAATAAATAAATAAATAAATAAATTTAAAAAAAAAGAATAAATGCTTTTTGACGAAAAATACTGAGTAACAGTCTTTGCCCGATCCCAATTTTTTTATTTTCAATTTTCCTCCCTTTTTCCTGCAAATAAATTTGCCCATCCCCATGAGCGCCCATAGAACTTTTTCCAAGAGGAGAGCCACTGGCGTCAGTGGGGCAAACTCAGGGATAAGATATACAACGTCGAGTAGCCTAATGTCCAACAATGTCACCTTGGACGTCCTTGGGAAGGAAAGTGCCCTTTATTGTCCTCCCTTATGAGCGCCCATGCCCATCCCTGGTTTAGAATGCAAGACAAAGCTCAACGCTTGCTTCATTAAAAATCATTGATTAATCTGAAGTCAAGAAAATAAAGAGAGAAATATTTAAATTATTGTAAGAAGTCATTCAATACCCTTGATCTTTCGTCCGAAATCTAATTTCGTCGCTGTTTCATATTCAATTTATAACGCAATTTTAACGTGCAAATAATAAAATGCATTTTCCAAAGACCACAACTCACTAAACCTCGCCCTAAGAAGTAGGTATTCTAGTTATAAACTTCCGGGTTTTACTTTTTAAAAACAGCTATTTGAAAAGGTAGAGATGTAAATCAGTTTGAAAATGACAGTTGATAATCATATTTAAACAAATGACTGCGTAGAACCGAACCTTTGCAGTGGTTTCGGAAAAGTTTTACAAGAAAAAGTGAAGACTTTTCACGGTCATTCTTGTCAAAACATCTGCGCATCCCGAAATCCGACACTAATGACTACTGGCAAAGTTACTTCCGATTGCGAATGCATCTCCATTTACTGAGATTATGTCTATAATACCCAATCTTTTTAAATCCGATAGTGTCTTTAGCTTTCAACCTTGAGGCATGCCTTTAGCTTTCAACCTTGAGGCATGCCTTTGATTAATGTTTTTACTTTTCCTGCAATACGTGGAATGTATAGGGAAAATATTGAAATCGTGTGAAAATCGCAACTCAAGTTTTCGACGGATTTGCATGTTTTGGGACCTCTAGAACACAAAAAAATTATTACTTCCCTTTATATACATAATGTATAAGGAAAGTATTGTGATGGGGTCGAAAATTCAAATTCTAGTTTTCGACGGGAGAGCACGTTTCAAGCATCCCTGATCACGAATCAAACATTTTTGAAGTGATGTCTGTGTGTGTGTCAGTGAGTCTGTGGAGACGATAACTGACGAACGAACGGACCGATTCGAACGAAATTTGGTACAAAAATCACAATCCGTAAACACTGGAAGCCTATTGTTTTTATACGCAATCGAATGTTCAGAACCCCGCCCCCCCTAAATTTTCGAGTGAAATTTTGAAAAAATCGTCAAAAAATCAAAACTGCTCATAAAATTACGCAAATAGACATTTCTTATGTCATTTTTCATTAGAAAACGATTGACATAAATTTTAGAACGCTAACATGAACCGTTCTGGAGATATTGCACATTTTTGAAAAAAATTATCAAAAAGTCATATAAAATAAAAAAAAATATATTTCCTATTGAGAAACATGTTCACTTTTCATATGTAATACCATGCGATAAATTGGGTGAGATCATTCTCGTGGATCTAGCTCGTTCCAACTCAATGGCGCTAAATCAATGAAAATGACGACTAATTGCCGAAAATTCAATATCTTGGAAAGAATATAAGTATCTACTATAAGAAAAACCTATTTTTTTACTGTAAAAGTAGTAAATTCATTACATTATATAAGGAAAGAAATGTGTTGCCCACATCAGATTTTTTTTTAGATTGACGTGTGTTCGTGTAATGTATGTATCCACTTTAACTCAAAAACTAACTGAATTGACTAAATTTCAAAATTTCATAAAATCTTATAGGTAAGTCATTTCTAGGTGACCCTGGTGCTGATTAGATTTTGGTACGATTCGGGAGAAAAGAACCTGCCTTTTTTGCTAAATGGTCCGCAAAAATTGTCAAAATCTAAAATAAAAGACTACGTATGCTCAAATGCATCCATTAAATGCTTGTTCCATATATAACTTTTGACAATGAAAAAAATAAAATAAACCCCATTACTCTAGAACTAGCCGTTTTTAAGATATTTTATTTTGTATTTTTGCAACGCCGTCTGAAAATACGTCCAGTTACCGAAAATTGAATTAAAAGTGCAAATTTCGTGCAAATTCAAATAATTATGCGTGTTGTTTTGTGCAATTAAATTCAATTTAATGAATTACTAAAAAAATAATGAGAAAATGAATTTGAGTCTGTAGCGAAAGACATGTGCTGACCACATCAGATTTTTTCTTTAGTAGTTATACTTAACTGATGAAGCCTCTTGTTGTTTAAAAGCCTCTTGTTTTTTTTTCTTGTTTTTCCTCTTGTTTTAAACTATAAAATATTTAGTATCGATTTTTATACTTTCATATTCAATATTGTTTAAATAAACTTCTAACGTGTTTAAATTCGTTCAAATTCTATGAATTGGTTCTTGATTTATCGTGTGCCCAACTCAGATATACACACACATGTAAGGACATTTTTCTGAAAGTGTTCGAAGTGTGTTTATGGGGATATTTTAAAAAACGTACTTATTTGACACAATCTGAAATTTAAAAAAAAAATGATTGGGGAAACTATATACAATTCTCTAGATAAAAATAATTACTTTTCCTAGCATAAGAAAGTAATAATTAATTCTTGTATTTAAATAAAAGAGGATAATTTAGTGCCATAGAGATCATTTTATTTTGACTTACTGATATACTGTATATGAAAGCGTTATTTTAATAGTGGTACAACTTCACGTTTTGCGAAATTGCAGTTAACCGTATTTTCGGGATGACACTGGAGTATTCTTTTCAAATTGATACACATCGAATTGAACTTCATTCCACGGCTAGCAAATGGTCCCACAATACAGGTGGGCTAGAGAAACCGACAAAAAAGTTATTTATATATAGTGTCACATCTCAACTATGCTCTATGTGCTACAGACAAGAGCTGTTGACAACAAGAGCTTACAATTCCGTCCCAGTAGCTCAACTGTAGCGTGTTGACTGGCCAGTTCGAAGATCCAGGGTTAAATTCCCGGTTGGGGCAGCTAGGTTCTTTACAACATTATCCCAACAAATCAATCCTGTAGGTTAGCGCAAAGATGTAGGGGGTCTGAAAGTGACCCTAGTAGCGTGAAATCCGTGAATTCTGGGGTATTAAGCACCGATTTCAGATGGGGAGGACAACGACCATACAGGAAGTTAACCTGGAGGATAAAAACAGTAGCAGACGACTAACCTGAGGTAAAAATAGCAGGAGGTGGTCAGTCGGATTGTCAGTGGCATACCAATCTGACATTAGAGAGTGTAGAATACAGAGTCCACTTCGACAATAAGAACTTGCAATTTCGTCCCAGTAGCTCAACGTTAGAGAAACCGACAAGGAAGAACGAACAGCCAGTTCGAAAATCGAAGTTTCGATTCCCGGTAGAGGCGGCAAGGTTCTTTACAGTGTTCCAAGATGAATGAGAGACTTTTCCAAGATAAATGAGATTTACAATGACTCAGATAATACTGATGGTCAAACACTAAATACAGTATCATTATTATTTTCTGAATATTATACCGCCTTTTATCTGGTTATTCATATCTGCCTAATAACAAAGACTTTGGTCTCATCGAAAATAAATAAATAAATAAGAAAATAATAGCATCTCTATTCACCACAAGATATTTATGAAGCAATAAAAAGCACTAATATAAAAAAAATAAATTACATGCACTCAGTTAAAATGTTTGACTTTTACACACTAAAAGATCTTCCGAATTCGGTTACAACGAGAAAGAAAAATGAAGAAAATGGCGTTTGCAACTGGTTTTAAATTAGGTGGATAAGGTTTTTGAAACATAAGCCATTAATAATTATGAACAATGAAATATCAAAGGAAGATATTGATTATTAAATCCTGAATCTAAAATCCATCCATGCAAGAGGAAGACCAACAGAGTGCATAAATACTTAGCATTTTCATAGCATTTTTTCCTGTTGTTGGGATCCCGACCGTCCGACCTACCAGAAAGATGTAATGCAACAACTGTTTGGACGACCGGAGCATTTTCTCCTGTTGTTGTTGTTGAGACCCAGACCGTCCGACCTACCAGAAAGGTGTAAGGTAACTGTTTGGACGGCCGGTATTTTCTCCTGTGGAGAAACAATGATAATAGCCATAACAATGTTTACAGTCTATGCGAAGAACTGACATAGTTTGAATTACGCTACTGATATCAATGTTTTTTTTTAAGTACATCTTAATAGGAATCTATTCAATGAGTGGAATAATTCATCGTCGTGACTGATGCCAACTTAAAAAAGCGATGTTTAAAATTTTTTTAGAAAGCTTTTCAAGGAATTCCTGACAAACTAAAATTCAAGATATTTATCTTTATTTTGATGTTGATTATATAATGTTAATATTTCTTTTTTAATGATGATTACGATGAAGTGATCCGAAAAAATTAAAATATGAATGCATGAGACAGTCACGTGCAGTTTCACACTCCAAGTTGTTGACGTAGAATAACGTCTTTGGCGGCACCTGGTATGGGGGCCATGTCGGCGGATCAGGTGTGACAATAAAGGGTGAGATTTTGAAAGACTGCAGTTCGACGTCTAATAGTCGAAGAGGGACGGCAGTTATATCAAGTGTTCGGTCAAAAATGTACACCTGTTATGAAGGGTGACTCATCGAGATAAGGCTTCTCGAGAGAGGAACGCGCCCGAACGCGAGATAAGACAAAAATTTATGAAGCAATAATTACATTTCGAAGCTCTTATTTTTTAATTCTGATGCTTGATTAACATTTAGTAATAATTAACTTTGTAACTCATTTCTCCTATCATAGACCCCTGTTGGCAGTTTGTAGAAATAAATGAAATTTTTATGTAAACGGTTGTTTGACTTTCAAGCACCCGTGACAAGACATATTCTACGTTGCTGAGGTGCCTCCGGTATAGCACTGCGAGTATTTTTTTTTCTCAATGCATATATAATTTTGTATGATCTTATAGATATTGATCTATTTTATTCTGTAAATTCTAATTACATTTTTCATTGCTTTTTGCAGAGATAACAGGCATTCGGCATTTTGATGACCACTAAAGGCACGGTTATTTCGTACTTCAGAGGAATCGTTTCAATTTTATTCTTATCATGGCTCATAGCAGTGGAAGCAAAACTTCCAAGTAAGTAAAAAAAAATCTTTTCGATTAAAGCTGCAATAATACCTTTCGACAAACATTTGGACTGCTCTCACACATTCATTTCCCAAAGTGTTTACTTCCACTTATATCACAAGCATTATCAGAATGAAAATAAAAAGATGAATCTTTCACAGTATTCCGTACTCGAGTTGTTCTTGATTGCACGTACCCGAGTTATTCTCGATTACAGCTGCAATGATACCTTCTAAAGAGTCTTACTGCCCCAACCGGGAATTGAACCCTGGATCTCCTAACTGGTCAACCGACGCTCTATCGTTGAGCTACTGCGACGAAATTGCAAGCTCCTATCGTCGAAGTGGACTCTGCATCCTCCTCCCTCTAATGTCAGATTGGCGGGCAACTTTTTTTTTTGCTGCTACGTGCATTTCTGCCCTGGCATTTCTGCCACGTCCTATCTTCTGAAGCTCAAAGTAAATACTGCCGAACTCCATAGAGAACCCATAAAAAAAAAAGAGAAAGGAGTTAGAGAAAGGTTTTGGGCAAAGAGAGCTTTGTATTTAATGGAGTTAAGTTCTTACTGGTCATGGCCCCTTTCTTGATTACTTATACTTTTTCAAAATTAAATCCACTTCTAACTGTATTTGCAATAAATTCGGTGACGTTGACCATTACATTTTCGATTGTCCTTTTTCTAAAAAATTTCATCTCTGCAAACCTTCCCCCTCTAATAAACCAATTTGGTTCTTCAAAGTTCGTTCAAATCCCTCTTCAGTAGATAAAGTTAAAAACTGTATTCTTGTTGCCATGGAAATTTCTAATACAGTGACCTAAGCTTATGAGTAGATTCTGCTCTCAATTAATTTTGATCAATGAATCCCTTTATTTCATTCTTATTAACTTATATGAACTTATTGTGTTCCCTCCATTTAAAAAAAAAAAAAAAAAAAAGCTATGTTAACTGTTCTTATTTTCTTGGATCTTTCTTTTTCTTTTGACCCTTTTTATTTGTATTTTTTCTTATTTTTCTTCTCTAAATTTTATTCTAAATTTCTGTTTTTGTTTTCATACGCCTAATTACTTTCCTTTTCATATATCTTCTTTTTAAATATTTTCTAAATTTTACTTTTAAAATTTTATTATTTTCTTTCATTTTAATCTATTTTTCATTATGTTATTATACCTCACTCTAAATTTTATTTCTCAATGATCTTTTTATCTATATTCGCAATAACCATTTTCCCATTTTTGTAAAATGGACGTACTTGTCAAGTTCAAATATAATGTAAAACTGTCTGTTTAATCACAATATTTTTCATAAATTGTTATATTTTTATACTTAAATAAAAGTTCGTTGCTATTGACTGGGCTTCCTCTAATAATCGACCTGCTAATATTTTTTCCGATAGCCTCTCTTCCATTCAAGCTTTCTCTAACTTTCACCCCTCTAAATGGTCCGTAAATTTAGTTAACAGAATGGATAAAAACTCTGCCATTTATAATATATATACTGATGGTTCAAATATTGACAATAACACTGGTTTTTCAGTCTGTATTTTTAAACATGATGTTCTGGAAAAGGTTCTCTCTTATAAACTTGACAACAGGAATACAGTATTTCAAGCCGAACTTACTGCTATTTCCTTTGCTATTGACTGGGCTTCCTCTAATAATACCCCTGCTAATATTTTTTCCGATAGCCTCTCTTCCATTCAAGCTCTTAACTCTAAAAAAAAAAAAAAAAAAAAAAAAAAAATGTTCCTTTCTCTAACTTTCACCCCTCTAAATGGTCCGTAAATTTAGTTAACAGAATGGATAAAAACTCTGCCATTTATAATATATATACTGATGGTTCAAATATTGACAATAACACTGGTTTTTCAGTCTGTATTTTTAAACATGATGTTCTGGAAAAGGTTCTCTCTTATAAACTTGACAACAGGAATACAGTATTTCAAGCCGAACTTACTGCTATTTCCTTTGCTATTGACTGGGCTTCCTCTAATAATACCCCTGCTAATATTTTTTCCGATAGCCTCTCTTCCATTCAAGCTCTTAACTCTATAAAAAATAAATCTAATTATCTTAACTCCATTAAATAGAAAGCTCTCTTTGCCCAAAACCTTGTCAATATTTCTTGGGTAAAAGCTCACAATAACATATCTGGAAATGAAATTGCTGATTACCATGCCAAAATTGCTGCTATCTCTGGTTCCCCTCTTACTATTCCCTTTCCTTACTAGCTCCTCTCAAAATTTTGTAAATCTCATATCCTTAATCTTTGGCAAAATTATCTTAATGATTATATTTCCACCAGGACTGGTGATCCGGCTAGAATCCTGTCTTACCTCCCTATCGTGAATCCTAATTTACAAATTTTTAATAAATACCTCATTTACTTTCTTACTGGTCATGGCCCCTTTCTTGATTACTTATACTTTTTCAAAATTAAATCCACTTCTAACTGTATTTGCAATAAATTCGGTGACGTTGACCATTACATTTTCGATTGTCCTTTTTCTAAAAAATTTCATCTCTGCAAACCTTCCCCCTCTAATAAACCAATTTGGTTCTTCAAAGTTCGTTCAAATCCCTCTTCAGTAGATAAAGTTAAAAACTGTATTCTTGTTGCCATGGAAATTTCTAATACAGTGACCTAAGCTTATGAGTAGATTCTGCTCTCAATTAATTTTGATCAATGAATCCCTTTATTTCATTCTTATTAACTTATATGAACTTATTGTGTTCCCTCCATTTAAAAAAAAAAAAAAAAAGCTATGTTAACTGTTCTTATTTTCTTGGATCTTTCTTTTTCTTTTGACCCTTTTTATTTGTATTTTTTCTTATTTTTCTTCTCTAAATTTTATTCTAAATTTCTGTTTTTGTTTTCATACGCCTAATTACTTTCCTTTTCATATATCTTCTTTTTAAATATTTTCTAAATTTTACTTTTAAAATTTTATCATTTTCTTTCATTTTAATCTATTTTTACTTTCCTTATATACATAATGTATAAGGAAAGTATTGTGACGGGGTCGAAAATTCGAATTCGAGTTTTCGACGGGAGAGCACGTTTCAAGCATCCCTGATCACGAATCAAACATTTTTGGAGTGATCTCTGTGTGTGTGTGTGTGTGTGTGTGTGTGTGTGTGTGAAAGTATGTGTGTATGTGTGTGTGTCAGTGAGTCTGTGGAGACGATAACTGACGAACGAATGGACCGATTCGAACCAAATTTGGTACAAAAATCACAATCCATAAACACTGGAAGCCTATTGTTTTTATACGTAATCGAATGTTCAGAACCTCCCTAAATTTTCGAATGAAATTTTGAAAAAATCGTCAAAAAATCAAAACCGCTAATAAAGTTACGCAAATAGACATTTCTTATGTAATTTTTCATTAGAAAACGATTGGCATAAATTTTAGAAGGCTAACATGAACCGTTCTCGAGATATTGTACATTTTTCAAAAAAATTATGAAAAAGTCACATAAAAAAAAATTCCTATTGAGAAACATGTTCACTTTTCATATGTAATACCATGCGATAAATTGAGTGACATCATTCTCGTGGATCTAGCTCGTTCCATTCATGAAAAAATATACTTTGAATAATACTTTTGTATTTGAACGCAAATAGTCATTTATCTGCTGTAAGAATAACTTTTTTCTTAGTGCATAACTCTTGGCGAGATTTTGGCGACGAATTTGGCGAAATGTCGCCAACTTGGCGACTTTTTGAAATGTTGCCAAATTAACGTAAATCTCGTCAAATGGATAAAAATGACGCTAAATCAATGAAAATGACAACTAATTGTCGAAAATTCAATATCATGGAAAGAATATTAGTATCTACTATAAGAAAAACCTATTTTTTTACTGTAAAAGTAGTAAATTCATTACATTATATAAGGAAAGTCATGTGTTGCCCACATCAGATTTTTCATTATGTTATTATACCTCACTCTAAATTTTATTTCTCAATGATCTTTTTATCTATATTCGCAATAACCATTTTCCCATTTTTGTAAAATGGACGTACTTGTCAAGTTCAAATATAATGTAAAACTGTCTGTTTAATCACAATATTTTTCATAAATTGTTATATTTTTATACTTAAATAAAAGTTCGTTTGGCGGGATGGTAGACCTTGGGTGCCTCCTGAATGCAGGAGGTATCCTTTCCCGGCCGTGCAGATAGCTACTCTAAACCCACTATGTGAGTCGCACGGTCTGGGGTCTTCAGACCTTCAACACCTTGGCACTAACCAACAAGGTTGATTTTTTTCGAGCGCCATTGTAAAGAGCCTTGCTGTCCCAACCGGAAATCGAACCCTGGATCTCCGAACTGGTCAGCTAACGTTCTACCGTTGAGCTACTGGGACGAAATTGCAAACTCTTATCGTCGAAGTGGGCCCTGCAGCCTTTCGATACAAACAAGTACTTGGAATGTTCTCATATATTTATATTTCCAAAATGTTTACTTTCACACTTATATCACAATCATTATCAGAATGAAAAGAAAAATATGTATCTTTCGCAGATTTTGTATCCGAGTTATTCTTTTTTAAATATTCTGCAAAAATTATTTAAACGTTTCCTTTTCAAGTTGACAATGGCTCAAGTTGGTAATAGTATCTCCGATGAGTTGAATACATTTGGCTATCTGAGTTAATATCAACTATTTGGGTGCCATTAAAAGCCATAGAAAAGTTCAAATTACGAAGTACCCCATATATACACGATTATTATCCCAAATATTCAAACACTTAAAGAAATTCACATGCTCAAAAATGCCTTGTTTGGGATACATGAGACTCGGTTCACTGAGTTTTGTGTTTGGGTCCTGGAATTCAAAGAATTTTCTAGTGTATTGAATATTTCTGCTTTTCACTTTATGCCATTTTAATGGAATGGATCGCAGTCTTTTCCAGCCTAGCAGAGTTCCTTCTTAAGCTTCGTAATGTGTACAGGAATTTATATGGAAATGCTAGATGAACCAACTCAAAGATCATATATTCGTTCGTTACCAATTCCTCCGTGGTGAAGAAGCGCCTACGCACCACGTTCACAAGATCCCCCCAGGGTATCCCATGGCGAAGGGGAGGAGAATTGAAGTTTCACTTTTATAGAGGCTCCCCAAAGGGCGGAAGTCTGACTTGGCCTCGACATGACAACATCCATGCCCGCTGGCGGGATTCGAACCCGCAACCCGGCAATCAGACGGAAACGCATGTCCCTGACCGCTCGACCACCGGATCGGCAAAATCGTATATGAATACCATAGAACACTTCTGGAATAATATTCGGTACCTCTACTTTGATCTCAGTCTAGATACTCTTCCAAAATCTCTGCCAGACATTATTTGTAAGAATACTGTTCGAGCTGTAATTTGACCCCAGTGTTTTATTGGATTAATGTGTAGACAGTGGTCTAAAACGAATCGCCGAATATTTTCATTTCGGTCTCAACAAACTACTTTTAATTAAACCTTGAAATTTTGCCAGTTTTTGGAGAGCAGGAAAGATAACGATCCGTTCCATGAAAGTGGTAAGACGCAAAACTGATCAGAACAAGTGGAAATACGCTTAATTTAATTTTATGGGCTCAAAAATCAACGGTTTAAGTCTTATGCTGCTGAAACAGGGCCTTCCTGGATTTATGATATCCGACTTCGGAAAAGATGTCCGTATATTTTTGATAGTATACAGGGTGTGAAGTAAAGTCCTTATAGGACCAGTAACTTTGAAATGGTTGATTATAGACACATACTTCCAATTAGAAAAGTATGCATATGATGTATAGATGTACAATATGTCTTGGATTCGACAAGGGGACGTTTAGTTATGAAAATACGACATCGCAATTTTTATACGGTCCCGGGTCCTACTATTGATATTTACAAAATTGAAGTCATGTTGCTAACGAGTACATCAAAACAAATTCCATGCTTCTAAGTGACATATTCGTTGAGATATCGCACATTGAAACTTGGAGCATGTTGTAAGGGATCAGCTGAACATTGAGAAACGTCGATTACATTGAATCTGAAATGAGGTTGGCCGATGTGTGTAGGTCCGTTTATGAGTGCTACTAAGAGGAATAGTTCTTTTATTGCGCTGTTACGTGTTTTTACGTACCTTTACATATCTCAGCGAATATGTCACTTAGAAGCATGGAATTTGTTTTGGTGTACTTGTTAGCTGCAGGACTTCAATTTTGTAAACATCAATGGTAGGACCCGGGGACCGTATAAAAATTGCGATGTCGTATTTTCATAACTATACGGCCTCTTGTTGAATCCAAGACACATCGAACATCTATACATCATATGAATACTTTATCTAATTGGAAGTATGTGTCTATAATAAACCATTTCAAAGTTGCTGGTCCTATAAGGACTTTACTTCACACCCTGTATACTTTATTTTGATGTCATTATTGTGGGATCAAATATACATGGATTCAAAAGTTTGTATCTATAGATACTTTAAGTGAAAACCGAACTAGTTCATTTTTGTAGTTCGTATATGATTAGAATAAGAATTATTCGAAGATTTTCGTTTCATTATTTTTTATGATTCGCCAATAGTCCTTTATTTTACTGGATATTAATAAAATGTATGTTGCATGCTGATGAAGATTTTGCACGTGAGTATGAATAAGTCATTCTGTTTAGACACGTGCATTTTAAAACTATCATCAATCAAAATAAACGTATTCAAATCCATAAGAGTACTGGTAGCGATTCATCACTTTCTTATGCATTCCAATTCTAGCCCTGTCACAAAAATATCCATTTTAGAGATTTAAGGCATTTTTATCGAATAATTTCTTTTTTATAATTAGGGCCCAAACAATTTGGAAGAGCCATTCCTCAACGAGAGCTGGACACCAGATATTCCAACACCAAGAAGAAAATCGTTCTTATTCACAATTTCTACAGGGCCAGAGTGGAACCACCAGCTAGCAACATGCTGGAAATGGTAAGCGAAGAAACTCTAAGACACACATTTTATAAAAACGTACATTTTCATTAAAGCACGGATCATTGTTTACACGTAACATTGTAAACACATTAAATATTTTCTTCTCTAGTGCGAGCAGGTCAAGCTACGCATCAAATAAGCTTGCCACATTTTGGCAACTGCTTAAATAAGTAGAAAAAGCCAGTAAAAGTATCACCTATAGTAAGAGGAAAGAGAAGGAATTGAATAAAATAAGAAAAATGGACTAAAATACCAAAACGTTAGATAAAAAGAAAATTTTAAATGGGCATTTAAGGGGATAAGGCAGGAAGAAACCAATTAAACCTCGTCAAGTCATAACTGGGAGAAAGATAGTTATCATAGTCAAACCGTTAACCCAATTAATTGGGATTTTTGTTGTGAAGCAATACAGGTCAAAATGGATGAACATTTTTAGAATAATAGAGGTATAAACCAAATCAAATGGATGGTCATTCAGCAGTTTTTTGCTACAACATATTTATTAATTTCTTAATTTTTAACATAATTTTGATGTTTTCTTCTTTAAAGCACGTTTAGTTTGACCTATAGCCTATATTGACAAAAAAAATTATAATTGAAATTTTCAATAAGATATACTTCAGGGAATAAAAATTGACTTTATTGACTGGAGAGAATATTTTAAATCTTCCATCCGTGAAAACTTTTGTTGCTTTACAAATTTGATTCCAAATACCTCTGTCGTATGTTTCTTCGTCAGAAATACATGGTTTTTTTCTTCGCTGTTTAGTCATGGCACAAAGGGGCTCAACAAGCTGCTCAGAGCTGGGCTGAAGCGTGTCAACTTCTTGTTCACGATGATCCGCTGGGAAGGTGGGTATCAGGTAAGTGAGTCTCCACCTTGCTATTAATTAAAAAATATCAAATGTACACCTGCTTGTGTTGAGCCGGTTGGCTAATTCAAATGCGAGAAAATACGCACTTATAAACTATAAAACTAAATTGCCTTAAAGTCAAAGATTTCGTCTACCACACATCACGTAATTTGTGAAACATATTTCAATTAAAAAGAACATTTATTTCATTTGAGTCTCTCTCTTTCTCTCTACTTCTGACTTCCCTCCTTCTCTCCAAATTTTTATGACGAAGACGTATTTAATAGGAAGAATTTTTAAAACATTGAGATGTATTTTGTTCAGTGAAGGGGATCGGGCGAATACTATCCCCCCCCCCCCCCCCCCCCGATTAAAAAAAAATCAGACAAATCTCTTTAAGACGCGTGCATTTTTAGTTAGTTTTAGGCAAATATGAAAATGACTGTTTAAAATACGTCATTATACGTCGGTCCAAAGGTGGCCCGTAGCACCTTGTTTTGTGTCCCTACCCTTTTTGAATTTTTCTCCATAATTTCTCTTTCTTTTTCTAGTATTTATTATTATTCTCAATTAAAAGTTTCTGAATATTATGTTTAAGTGTATGTTTTAATGAGCGGGTAAAAGCGAGTGTATGGTTTAACGGGAATCTGCGGGTTCGAACCCGGAACCTTTAGATTGCCGAGCCCAAGCTATGCCATCGGCTCCAAAAGAATTCTCCGAGGCCGAGGGAATAACCGGCGACGTGTTTCGTACAGATGAGTGACGCAATGCTGTCCCTACAAACTGAAATAGCAGCAACGCCCCGATGTCACCATTCAATGCATGTATGAAATATTTGTAAGAAACATTTTCCATTTAAAATTAGATTAAATTGGGTCTTGTTAATTTACAAATTTTGAGGTTTAGCATATATTGAAAAAATGAGGGCATACTCTGATTCACTGAAAAGGGGTCGTCACTGCATGTGGGGGAGGGGTTAAATAATTAAAGTGGGTCGTGAACCATCTATATCTGGTATATATTTAGGATTTGACGACGTTTTTGTCCCTAGCAAATTCTTGGAAGCTACTCGGTCGATTTCCATAATTAAAAATAAAAAAAAGACTTTCAGCCTGCAGTTTGGACCAATATTTTTGCCTAAATGGCGAAGGCAATCAAATCTACAGTAAGGTCATATTTTTTTTTCAACTGCTCTATATCCTTTGAGTGAACTGGATGACCTGGGTAGTAAAAAAAATGTAAGGTCATTTATTTAATCCATATATCTGCAGTATGTTCTCGTAATCTGCTCAGCCAATTTCCAAATGTTGTTTTCTTTCTGAATGGATGGGTCTCGATTAGCAGATTATACCAAAATGTTGTCTAACTCCGAGAACAAATTCAAATTTGAATGGTTGTCACGGATTCAACTCGGCTCATTTTCCTGGTTTTATTTTTAAACAAAAGATCTCAATGTGAAAATTTCATAAATGTTTTTCTCTAAATTCAGAACACATTCAAATTTACAATAGGGCCGTTTATTGAAATCATGGGTGCCCATTAAATAAAGGTGAATGATGGGATCTGTCACAGATTAAACATTTACATCTGGCCCGCCACTAGTGACGCATTGCATCATACTGACTCGGAAAAGTTGTCCATGCTTGTTTTAAAAAATACTTTTCATAGTATAAAATTTTTTTATTCCCAATTTTGAAACATGCACCGTTTATAGCATGTATTTTCATGTTTGGAAACCCTCACTTATAAAATGTGACTTATATGTGAATAATCCTAAAAAGCAGTCTATCATTTTTTGTATTAATTTCAAGGATACAAAATATTTAAAGTACAACAAGAAAAAAAGAAGAAAAGTGACAGTGCGTGAAAGATAAGAAAAAGGAAATAAAATTATGACGGAGCTTTAATATATCTATATAGTGGCAAATGTTGAGCACATTTTATTTTTGACGGAACTATTAGGCATTTTTATCCTTTTTTTGCATACATTTTTCGTACAGTCATACGAATGGTCGGAAAAAACGGAAGTGGAAAACCTTAGTGAACTAAAACTGCGGACTAAGAATTTTGGTTACTCGCCAGTGGCCAGTAACCCTCAACAAGTAACATATATATAAGTTACATATATTATATATACAGGGTGTCCCAAAAAGATTGAAACGCGCTTTAATTCTTTACCTGTTGGAGATAAGTGGGCAATGTAAATTTCAAAAATGTTGAAAGTAAGGTAGGAAATAAGACTACGTTAATGAAATAGTCCTCCCATTCATTTTCAAAAAGTGACACTTTTTAAATTTTTATACGACCCTCTTAGACAAATTGGGTCAATCAGAAAATTTTTATTTGTAATGCAGCAAGATCATTAAAAAGACCCGCATATCTGTATTTTTAAAATCAACTGATTTATGATAAAGGAAAATATATGATTTATGCCACTTTTCCGTACCATGTGAAAGGCTGTTTCATCAGTGAAAATAGGGATTATAAACAAATTGACGATGGAAATTGTTTAGATCAAAAATACGTTAATATGTGTCAAAATTTTTTATCACAAATGCATCTAAATAAAGCATTACACAGATAAAAATCATATAAAGCAGTGGTACTCACTACGCGGTTGGGTATCCTATGTATTATCATCCAGTTTTATCTTTTTTGTGATATGTCACGAATTTACATTTCTAATTCGATATAGGGTTCCCATTCACAATGTTCAATTTTCAATTAAATATAACTGGCTTAATTTTAAAGATACAGATATGCGTTTTTTTTTTTTTTTTTTTTTTTTTTAATGATCTTGTTGCATTAAAAATTAAAATTTTCTGATTGACCCAAATCTATCTAAGGGGGTCGTATAAAAATTTAAAAAGTGTCAATTTTGAAAATGAATGGGAGGACTATTTCATTAACGTAGTCTTATTTCCTACCTTACTTTCAAAATTTTTGCCATTTACATTGCCCACTTATCTCCAACAGGTAAAGAATTAAAGCACGTTTCAGTCTTTTTGGGATACCCTGTATATAAAAAATGTTTTCACTGGCCAAATATTTTTACCATGAATTTAGCTGTTTCTGTTCTTATTGAGATGAGTAAAGTGTATATATATGATATGCCTCTCACTGAAACATTAAAAATTATTTACTGTAGGCATATATTTAAAATGTATTTTTATATGCATGTAATTATTTGTGATTATTACCAAATTTTATTTTTCATCTTTACATATAATAAGGATTCCACCCTTACTCTCCAATTATGGGTCTCTTATAAAACTGTGTTTAATTTTGTTTGAAGCGTATTAAAATGAAGTTTTGAAATACTCTTATTTCAAATTCTAGATTAGATCTATTACTTGGAATTTCTATTTTTAAACTTTCTTTTTTAGTTTAGTTTTAAAATTTGCTAGTTACGTATAATCGACTATTTCCGGTTTAATGCAATTTAAATAGGGTGGTTTTTTTGGTTTTGTTAGCACGAAAATCTGCAGAGTACAAACAAATTTACTTGTTTTGTTGAGTATTCTACATTTTCTTACTGGCCATTTTTGAAAAGTTACTCTTCAAAAGGCCAGTGGGCAGTGCTGATCTGCAAGTGTATATATAGTGAACTGTAATGACCCCCCTCTCGAATTTGGTGCTGAATCCATAACAGTCATCATCTAAGTTCTATTTATATTCAATCTTGAGAAACAGATTTTTGGAAAAAAAAATTTAATCGGAAATGGGAAAAAGAACCAGAAGCGAAAATCTTAAGCGAACCTTCTACGGAATTTAATGCTGAATCTATATCAGATATCATATAATCTCTATCAATAGTAATATATGTTTCAAGGAATTTTTTTTAAATACAAACAATAGTACGGCAAAGTGTTAGCCACTTTGCCAACCAACCAAGTAACCAACAGCAATCAAGTAAATGTATATACACATAAAAGCTACTACACCATGCATTCATGGCAAATTAAAGACTACAAATTTCAACATTTTCATGTTTCAGATATCTAAGCAGCGAAAATATGAATAGGAAGCATTCTTTCAAACCAAAACATTCTTTATTATAATTTCGTTACTAATATTTGTTTATTCTTAAATCTGTTGTCACAAACTTTCAAATCCTTTATTCTCTATACTTCCAATTTCTCGTTCTATATTTCAGATTACGGTTCGTGCGGCCAGAACATCTTCGTTTCCAGCGTTCAAGTGGACTGGATGTTCGTAGCGAAAGCTTGGTACATGGAGCACAGAAATTTTACCTATGGAAGTTTGAAGAATAATTTAGCCCATGTTGGACACTACACACAGGTGCTGAAATGAAACCACTCCATAAGTATAGACATATATGCATTTTTACAAAATTCGAAATTTTTACGTTTTATTTAACAACACGGTTGGCCAAAATTTAATCTAATTATTACACTGGCCTACCCATAAAAATATGTTTTAATCATCAGAAATAAAAAAAAAATCTGATGTGGGCAGCACATGACTTTCCTTATATAATGCAATGGATTTACTACTCTTACAGTAAAGAAAATCTGATGTGGGCAACACATGACTTTCCTTATACGAGTATAATGCAATGAATTTGCTATTTTTACAGTTAAGAAAAATGTTATTCTTATAGTAGATACTTATATTCTTTCCAAGATATTGAATTTTCTTCAATGAGTCGTCATTTTCATTGATTTAGCGTCATTTTTACAAATTTGGCGAAAATTTTGTTAATGTAGCAACAATTGAAAATGTCGCCATGTTGGCGGCATTCCATCAAATTCGTCGCCAAAATCTCGCCAAGCATTATGGACGGAGAAATAAGTTATTCTGACAGCAGATAAATGATTATTAGCTTTCAAATACAAAAGTATTACTCAAAGTATCTTTTTTCATGAATGGAACGAGCTAGATCCACGAGTATGATGTCACTCAATGTATCGCATGATATTACATATGAAAAGTGAACATGTTTCTTAATAGGTAATATTTATTTATTTTATATCATTTTTTGATAATTTTTTTGAAAAACGTGCAATATCTCGAGAATGGTTCATGTTAGCGTTCTAAAATTTATGTCAATCGTTTTCTAATGAAGAGTTACATAAGAAATGTCTATTTGCGTAACTTTATTAGCAGTTTTGATTTCTCGACGATTTTTTCAAAATTTCACTCGAAAATTTAGGGGTGTTCTGAACATTCGATTACGTATAAAAACAATAGGCTTCCAGTGTTTATGGATTGTGATTTTTGTACCAAATTTCGTTCGAATCGGTCCATTCTTTCGTCAGTTATCGTCTCCACAGACTCACTGACACACACACACACACACATACATCACTTCAAAAATGTTTGATTCGTGATCAGGGATGCTTGAAACGTGCTCTCCCATCGAAAACTCGAATTCGAATTTTTGACCCCGTCACAATACTTTCCTTATACATTATGTATATAAGGAAAGCAATACACTTTTTATATAAGGTTTAGGTGCTGATTACGAAAATCAGTTTAATTTTCATGCAGCACGTATAGTTTTTGAAATACAGCTAGTAACGTAAAACATGATTACAAATCAAATCTTACGATACACAGGCCTAAAATTTCGACTAAAAAAAAAGAACATCCCACCTGCTGACCTAAAGTGCTCACAAAGTACATAATTATTTTTTGTGCTAACCCTAATGTGATACTTTTTCTGTAGTCTAAATAGTACATTTTTCGCAACTTGATAGGCCCTCATCCATGAGCCTCATACGCCCTCATTCATGGGAGAAGGGACTGCAGTCCGATAGCCCCCCTCTCCCCCTCCCGTGTGCGCGCCTGCATGGTTCAAGTCTGAAAGAGGTTCGTAATAGTTTAAACAAAAATAAAACAAACAATTTAAGTATTTAACATGCATTTTTAATTGTAGTACTTAATTACAATCGATTGATATTAAAATAATAATCGTCGAAAATGCATACTTTTAATGTATTTCAGATGAATGGATTTTTAAGAGAACGTGATCAGATTTCAGATAAAATATAATAAATTGTAGATAATTCATCTCATAATTGTACTTTATGTAAATGCAAGCCTCCAGAGGTTCAACTTTAAGTTTAAAGTCCTTTAAAATAAAGGACGTATGGTCATTGTACTTATAGTAAAAAGTGGTTCTATTGGAGAATTCTATGGTAGGACTGAATGTGTCGGTCGTCATGGAAGTTCGCAAAATTGGGGTACACTGCATATTTTCTTGCTGCCATTGCCGGTATCGGCCTTTCATGCTGCTGTTCACTAAGCTATCATATCACCAGATTGAAAAATCTGATGTGGGCAGCACATGACTTTCCTTATATAATGCAATGTATTTACTACTTTTACAGTAAAAACAAAATAGATTATTCTTATAGTAGATATTTATATTTTTTCCAAGATATTCAATTTCCGTCAAATAGTCGTTATTTTCATTGATTTAGCGTCATTTTTATCCATTCGGCGAGATTTTCTTTGATTTGGTAACATTTAAAAAAAATCGCCAAGTTGGCGACATTCCGCCCAATTCGTCGCCAAAATCTCGCCAAGCGTTATGGACGGAGAAATAATTTATTCTTATAGCAGATAAATGAGTATTGGCGTTCAAATACAAAAGTATTACTCAAAGTATATTTTGTAATGAATAGAACGAGCTAAGATCCACGAGAATGATGTCACCCAATTTATCGCATGATATTACATATGAAAAGTGAACATGTTTCTCAATAGGAAATATTTTTTTTATTTTATATAATTTTTGATAATTCTTTTAAAAAATGTGCAATATCTCGAGAACGGTTCATGCTAGCGTTCTAAAATTTATGTTAATCGTTTTCTAATGAAAAATTACATAAGAAATGCCAATTTGCGTAACATTATTAGAAGTTTTGATTTTTTGATGATTTTTTCAAAATTTCACTCGAAAACTTAGGGGTGTTCTGAACATTCGATTGCATATAAAAACAATAGGCTTCCAGTATTCACGGATTATAATTTTTGTACCAAATTTCGTTCGAATCAGTCCATTCGTTCGTCAGTTATGGTCTCCACAGACTCACTGACACACACACACACACACACATACTTTCACACACACACACAGATATCACCTCAAAAATGTTCGATTCGTGATCAGGGATGCTTGAAACGTGCTCTCCCGTCGAAAACTCGAATTCGAATTTTCGACCCCGTCACAATACTTTCCTTATACATTATTGTATATAAGAAAGTAATAAAATGGAATAGAATCATTCAAAAGACGGTCCATTTGTGTCAAGGAGTGCCCCAAACTTGTAGGATCCATCATAATATTACTTTCCTTATATACATAATGTATAAGGAAAGTATTGTGACGGGGTCGAAAATTCGAATTCGAGTTTTCGACGGGAGAGCACGTTTCAAGCATCCCTGATCACGAATCAAACATTTTTGAAGTGATGTCTGTGTGTGTGTGTGTGAAAGTATGTGTGTGTGTGTGTGTGTGTGTGTGTGTCAGTGGGTCTGTGGAGACGATAACTGACGAACGAATAAACCGATTTGAACCAAATTTGGTACAAAAATCACAATCCGTGAACACTGGAAGCCTATTGTTTTTATACGTAATCGAATGTTCAGAACCCCCCTAAATTTTCGAATGAAATTTTGAAAAAATCGTCAAAAAATCAAAACCACTAATAAAGTTACGCAAATAGACATTTCTTATGTAATTTTTCATTAGAAAACGATTGACATAAATTTTAGAACGCTAACACGAGCCGTTCTCGAGATATTGTACATTTTTCAAAAAAATGCCAAAAAGTCATATAAAATAAAAAAAAATAGTTCCTATTGATAAACATGTTCACTTTTCATATGTAATACCATGCGATAAATTGGGTGACATCATTCTCGTGGATCTAGCTCGTTCCATTCATGATAAAAGATACTCTGAGTAACACTTTTGTATTTGAATGCCAATAGTCATTTATCTGCTGTAAGAATAGCTTATTTCTTAGTGCATAACGCTTGGCGAGATTTTGGCGACAAATTTGGCGAAAATTTAACGAAAATCTCGCCAAATTGATAAAAATGATGCTAAATCAATGAAAATGACGACTAATTGTTGAAAATTTAATGTCTTGGAAAGAATATTAGTATCTACTATAAAAAAAACCTATTTTTTTACTGTAAAAATAGTAAATTCATTACATTATATAAGGAAAGTCATGTGTTGCCCACATCAGATTTTTTAATATTTGTATATACTATATGTATTGTAGGGACAATCATTCGCCTTGAATGATTTAAGCGAATGTGTCACCAACATGATTGGGAAACTGTTTTTAACACTTTCCAACAAACATAGTTGTAAACTGTTTATGACTTTGTTCATTCTGTTTGTCTGTCCGCATAATAACTGCCGTAAAAATGACTTTATCGAAATGAAATTTTAGTATGTTGTTGAGACGGTCTTTGGGACATATGGGAAACAAAATGAATAATATCAACCAATAAGTTCCGGATTTAATCCGGGTTGAAAAAATGAAATACATTGAACCCTATGGGATCTAATTTTTAAACATTTTTAAGAGGAGTTAAAATTCATAAATCGCTTCAAAAATTTTAGAAAATATTCAAATTATCACGTAAAATGAGTGAAACAAATTTCAGCAAAATGTGTTAGGTAGTTTTTTAGATAAAAATTGAAATAATAATGACACCCATATTATATGCAGAGATCACATGAATCATTTCAAAATAAAATATGGCATCCATTTTTCTTTCCTGTGGAAAAAATCATGATGTTTGAAGATGTTTTAAGTTTATATATAGTTTTGCATCCGTCCCAAAAATACTTTATTTTGTTTATTATCTGTGTATCTAAATTCTGGTGCCAACGCAATTACAATATTTTCGATTTTAAATTATCACTAAACTTTGATTATTCCTAAAACGAAGCCCAATTTTTATAGCATGTAGAATGAAAACAAATCAAGCGATTGTAAGATGTGTATAAGTATTGCTGAATTTTTTAACGCAAAATTATTTACCTTTGGAGTCTGGAATATAAGTGATAGGAACATTGATTTTACATAGAGAAGCAGACGATTTTTGCCTTTTTTGATGAAGTTTTAAGTTTCCAAGTAAAATAAATTATTGTACTGTGATAATTAAAAATATCACAGCTGAATGTATCGCATTTGAGAGATGTTTAAATGAAATTGCATTTTAGTTGTAAAGTGTTTCATAATCAATGCTTTGTACATGATTGATCTTTCTTTTTTAATTCCAGATGGTTTGGTACAACAGCCACCGGGTCGGGTGTGGTTTTCACTTTTGTGGAAAAGACGTTGCAAAGAGGCCTTTCTTCAATTACGTTTGCAATTATTGTCCGATGTAAGTATATTTTAATTTTGCATAACTCGATCACAAAGTAAAATGCCGCGCAAATAAAATGTAGATAGTGGAGGATCGTTTAGAAAATTCTTATTCTTCGATTTTCTTCTTCAGCGCGAACAAGCCCAGAGCTGATCGCTAAATGAGCGAGAGCTTCACCATGCGAGCGAAATGACTAAGCCATGGAACCTAGCGTGCGTGTCTTTATATCACTCATCTTTAAATGTTTTATTAAATTACATAAACAGATTAAATGATAAAGACATATTAATGCATATGTAATACAAGCGTACATACATACATAAATATGTACAACTAAGGCGGGAAATATACACATTCACACATGTTCCTATTAGAGCAAATTCTAAAACACCATTCGACAAGGAATTTACGATTGGATTTTTGAAAAAAAAAAAAAAAAATCCGAACTTACAATAATGACAAAAGAAAATAATAATTTCAGACCTGAATTTTTTTATATTAGAAACTGATTTTTTATTATTGCCCGTTTTTCAAATAAATTTTTCAAAAAAAAAAATTACAAACAATTAAAAAGTAATAAGTGTCGTTTAATAAGTTCACTTTCCATATTAAATATTATGCAACAAATCTGTGACCATCGTTCTCGTGGATTTCGTTTGTTCCTTTCATGAAAGAAGATACTTTTTGTGATAGTTTTGTATTTTGAGGCCAAACATTTCTCCAATAGTCATTTATTTATTGATATAACGCCATTTGCATTTTGATAAGAAATTTGCACTTGAGGATAAACAAGCCATTTAATTTGGACTAACAAGTTATCTAAAGAGATAAAATTCAATTTTAAGTGGTATTAATTCAATGGTAAAAATCTGATGTGGGCAGCACATGACTTTCCCTATATAATGCAATAAATGTACTTCTTTCACAGTGTAAAAGGTTCTGTTTGATCACAATGTTTTTAATGTAACATTGTACTTTGGACGCTCAAAACATGTAAAACTATACAACATGTAAAACTATATCGAAGTACCCAATTAACTTATTTCAGGTAACTCTAAATTGCCAATTGTCAGTATTGGTAGCATCCGCAATAAGCAATATCGTCCATGTATATTTTAATAATTAATTCATCCATTTGACGTCATTTTCCTTAACTTAGGGTCATTTTTACAATTTTGGCGATATTTCGCTAGATTATTCGCCAAATGTATCGCAAAGCATTACAAACAAATGGAGACCCATTTCATGCAGTATGTCTGTAACATGACGGAATTTAAAATTTGCAAGACATTACTTTCTATTTAGCGTCATTTTTATCAATTGGGCGGCATTTTCATCCATTTCGCGACATTTTTGACAATTTGGCAACATTAAGAAAAGACGCCAAGTTGACGACATCCCGTCAAATTCGTCGCCAAGCTTTATGGATGGAGAAAGGGATTATTCTTATAGCAGATTCTTATATTCTTTCCAAGATATTGAATTTTCATCAATTATTGCCATTTTCATTGATTTACGTCTTCGATTTGGAGGCATTTTTAGCAATTTGGCGACAGTTCTATCAATTTGACGATTGTTTTGTCCATTTGGCAACATTTAAAAAGTCGCCAAATTCGTCGCTAAAATTCTGAAAAGCATTACAGAGGGAGAAATAGATTATTCTTATAGTAGATTCTTATATTCTTTCCAAGATATTGATCTTTTATCAGTTAGTCGTCATGTTCATCGGTTTAGCGTCCATTTTATGAATTTGGCGACATTTTAGTCCATTTGACAACATTAAAAAAAGTTCGCCTAGTTGTCAGTATTTCGCCAAGCGTTACGGACGGAGATATAGGTCATTTTCGTGAACTTTCGTGAGAATGATTTTTGCAATTTTAGCTATATTTTCGTCAATAATCGATTACGAACCATTTCCCAGATATTTAAGTTATTGTGTAATTTTAAGGAGCGCGCGACATTTTAAAATGCGTAAAGTTACCAAATAAAACAGAAGAAGCATTGAAACTGTAAAATAGATATAATTTAAAAAAAATCTGATGTGGGCAACACATGACTTTCCTTATATAATGTAATGAATTTACTACTTTTACAGTAAAGTAAATAGGTTTTTCTTATAGTAGATACTAATATTCTTTCCAAAATATTGAATTTTCGACAATTAGTCGTCATTTTCATTGATTTAGCGTCATTTTCATCCATTTGACAAGATTTACGTTAATTTGGCAACATTTCAAAAAGTCGCCAAGTTGGCGACATTCCACCAAATTCGTCGCCAAAATCTCGCCAAGCGTTATGGACGAAGAAATAAGTTATTTCTTCGACTATTGGCGGCTTCGACTTCGACTATCAGATAAATGACTATTGGCGTTCAAATACAAAAGAATTACTCAAAGTATCTTTTTCATGAATGGAACGAGCTAGATCCACGAGAATGATGCCATCCAATTTATCGCATGGTATTACATATGAAAAGTGAACATGTTTCTTAATAGAAAATATATTTTTTTTTTATTTTATATGACTTTTTGATAATTTTTATGAAAAATGTGCAATATCTCGAGAACGGTTCATGTTAGCGTTCTGAAATTTACGTCAATCGTTTTCTAATGAAAAATTACATAACAAATGTCTATTTGCGTAACTTTATTAGTGGTTTTGATTTTTTGACGATTTTTTCAAAATTTCATTCGAAAATTTAGGGGGGTTTCGAATATTCGATTGCGTATAAAAACAATAGGCTTCCAGTGTTTACGGATTGTGATTTTTGTACCAAATTTGGTTTAAATCGGTCCATTCGTTCGTCAGTTATCGTCTCCACAGACCCACTGACACACACACACACATATTTTCACACACAGACATCACTTCAAAAATGTTTGATTCGTGATCAGGGATGCTTGAAACGTACTCTCCCGTCGAAAACTCGAATTCGAATGTTCGACCCCGTCACAATACTTTCCTTATACATTATGTATATAAGGAAAGTAATAAGTACCCATGTCAATTTGTGCAATGAAACGCAATTCGATGGAACAGCAAACGAATTATTCTTATAACCTGTGAGGTAAAGTCGTGTGCTGTAAACGTCAGATTTTTTAATACTAATTTTTTTAGTCATCCATTGTTTATATGCCTTCAAAATTATAGTTGTTGCCATTCAGTTAGAAGACATTCATTTTCACCGTTAAATTTCACAAAGCGTACCAGTCCCGGAAATGAATGTACAAATCAACAAAAATCGACAATATTTTGAAAAAAAAAAATTTTTTTTTAACAGAATATTGTTATATACATTCATTTCCACTGATTGAAGAAAACCGCACTCAAATCGAGCGTTTATATTTCAAAAGTTATGAACATATCAATATTAAAAACAACATCAATGTTACAATGGAATATAATACTTTAAATGGTCAAACACGGTTTTTACTTTCCTTATATATACATAGTATGATGTATAAGAAAACTATTGTGACGGGGTCGAAAATTCGAATTAGGGTTTTCGATGGGAGAGCGCGTTTCAAGCATCCCTGATCATCACGAATCGAACATTTTTGAGGTGGTGTCTGTGTCTGTGTGGAGACGATACCTCACGAACGAATGGAGCGATTCGAATGATATTGAGTACAAAAATTACAATCTGTGAATACTGGAAACCTATTGTTTTTAAACACAATCTAAGTTCAGAACCCCGCTAAACTTTCGAGTGAAATTTTGAAAAACTCATCAAAAAATGAAAACCTTTAATAAAGTTGCGGAAATAGACATTTCTTATGTAATTTGTCCTTAAAAAACGATTGACATAAACTTTAGAAAGCTAGCATTAACCTTTCTCGAGATATTTCACATTTTTCAAATAAATTTATCAAAAAATTCCATGAATAAAAAAAAATATTAACTGTTAAGAAACATGTTCACTTTTCATATGTAATATCATGCGATAAATTGGGTGATATCATTCTCGTGGATCTAGCACGTTCCACTCATGAGAAAAGTTACTTTGAGTAATACTTTTGTATTTGAACGTCAATAGTCATTTATCTGTTATAAGAATAACTTATTTCTCCGTTTATAATGTTTGGCGAGCTTTTGGCAACGAATTTGGCGAAATGTCGCCAACTTGGCAACTTTTTTAAATGTTGTCAAATTAACGAAAATGTAGCCAAAATGGATAAAAATGACGCTAAATCAAAGGAAATGACGACTCATTGACGAAAATTCAATATCTTGAAAAGAATATAAGTATATCTACTATAAAAATAACCTATTTTTTTTTACTTTCCCTGCAATACATGGTAATGTATAGGGAAAGTATTGGAATCATGCCGAAAATCGCAACTCGAGTTTTCAACGAATCTACACGTTTCGAGACCTCTAGAATACGAAAAAAAATATTTTTAGCGTGACATCTGTGTGTATGTGTCTGTGCAATGCATGTGTCCACTCTAATTAAAAAACTAATGGACCGAATTTCATAAAATTTGGTAGGTATGTCGCTTGGGTGTGACTCTGGTGCTGGTTAGTTTTTAGTACGATTCGGGAAAAAACTCCGCCCTTTTTTGCAAAATGGCCCTCAAAAATTGTCTGTATCCATTCTAGCTGAAAAACTAATGGACAGAATTTCACAAAATTCGGTAGATAAGTCGCTTGTGGGTTACCCTGGAGCTGATTAGGTTTTAGCACGATTCGGAAAAAAAATAACCTGCTTTTTTTTGCAAAATTGCCGAAAAAATCGTCAAAATCTAAAATAAAAAACTCAAATGTATCCATTAAATGCTTGTTTTATACATAATTTTTAACGAAGAAAAGAATAAGACCAACCCCATTACACTAGGACTAGCCGTTCTCGAGAAATTTTAGTTTCTTCCTATTTTCTATATGCCACCTTTGAAAATAAGTCCAGTTACCAAATGAGAACTGAAATTGAATTAAAAGTGAATTAAATTTAATTAAAATAAAGAGAACGTGGATATAAGTCTGCAGGGTCATGTGCTGCCCACATCAGATATATATATATATATATATATATATATATATATATATATTTTTGCAATAATTTCAGCTTCAAAACATTTCAGGCGACACAAATTTTTTGCTTGATCAGATTCAAATGTTTTTCTAATATTTTCATTGTTAATTTAGATATATTAAGATGAATTTTAGTTTTCATTTATTGCTAAGTATACATTAAACTAGCAGTATACCCGTCCTTCGTACGGAGTATATAGTTTACTTATCCGTGGTATCATTATTGGGACAAAAATGTGTAAAGCTCTGATTTAACATAACGTGTTCCGTACATCAATCGATTTGCCTCATCGAACCCCCCCCCCCCCCACCTCCCCCTCCCTTCCCAACATAGTTTTATTCCTTTCTTAGAGAGAAAAACTCTTTTAACAGATAGCAACAAAAGTCTCGATTATTTGATATCAGTTTGTCCCAAAACATTTTAGCCATGTGTCGATGATAAATTTATCTACTGAAATTGTGTTTGCTTAAAACATCTGATGAGAGCAACACACTTGCCCTACAAGCTTAAATCCTTTATATTTTTTTCTTTCATAAATCATTAAATTAAATTTAATTGAACAAAATGTGACGCAAAAAATTATTTTTAAATGACGCTGAATGTGTGGTTTTACTTAAATTTTCGCTTTCATTTGGCGACCGGACATATTTTCAAAGGTGGCGTTGCAAAAATGCTAAAAAAAAACTCAAATGTCTCGAGAATGGTTAGTTCTAGAGCAATGAGGTTGGTCTTAGTATTTTCGTCATCAAAAGTTACGTATAAAACAGGCATTTAATCGATAGATTTTAGCTTATGTAGTTTTTTATTTCAGATTTTTATGATTTTTGTGGGCCCCATTTCACAAAAAAAGGCAGGTTTTGTTTTTTCGAATCGTATATCAAAATCTAATCAGCATCCGGGTAAACAACAAGAATCTTACCTACCAAATTCGGGGAAATTCTGTTGAATAATTTTTAAAGTTAAGTGGATACATGCATCTCACAAAAAAAAGGCACAGACACACACACACAGACGTCGGACTAAAAATGTGTTTTTCGTGTTCTAGAGTGCGGGAAACGTGTAGATCCATCGAAAACTCGAGTTCCAAATTTTCACATGATTCCAGTGCCTTTCCTATTATAATGCTTTCCCTGTACCATGTATTACTGGGAAAGCAAAATGTGTATTTAGTGATCCAAACGAAATTTCGTAAAATAAATGTTTTTAACTGACTTTTATATTTTTGAAGAAAAAAAAATTGAAAGTCATAATTGAACCGTTATGCACCAATTCTTTTACAGACTATTATTGTATGTGGTTTTAAATCCCTAAATATACAAATTGATTGAATTTGGATGGTATGTTTTTGAAATATAGATATTAAAAATTTATCTTCATATCTATGTGTTGACTAAAAGATTTTTTTTTTCTTATCTTACAATTGACATTTCTACCCCCCCCCCCCCCCCATTCTCCCATTTCTGGGGAATTACAAATACAATACTTCTGTTTTCTTTTAGTGGTAATAACCCAAGACATCTTGGAAAGCCATACTCGACAGGAAAATCTTGCGGAAAGTGCCCCAATTACTGTAAATACAAGAAACTGTGTAGTAAGTAATTTCGTACAAATATTTTAAATTCATTCATAAATTGCATTTTCTAAAGTGATTTGTGTTCGTTTCCAGAGTTGGTAGAGTTCTTGTTGCCAAAGCAATGATTTTGCAGGTTCAATTCCTCTCTTGCGCTAGAGTTTATACTTGCATCTATGAGATTTAGCGATCTGACTTGAGAGGATTTTCTAGTTTAATGCGGGGCCCTTTTCAGGGCGGGGTTCGATTGGGTGAAATTGGTTCAATCGGCATAAGACTGTCCCTGAATGTATCTATCTATTTTATCTACAAATAGCTACCACTTTTATTTTATAATCTTAATGTTATAAATACGATAAACAATGTCCCATGGATGCTGTATTATTACCGCTTCCAGACAATTCACAGTTCTTGCAGTTTCTAAGCCTTCAAGAACTATAATCATAAACTATACGGCTAAAATATGCCTATAACATAAGCTTCCTATCATTAAAAGGCTCCTCCGTCACATTTATTCGTATAGAAACCGTAAAGATAGAATGCTTCCTATGAACCGTCGAGAGTAAAACGGGTCGCCAACCTTTGAAATTGCTGTGACCATGAACAAACTCTGGAACACCTTCTCTCTTCGAAGTAAGTGCGCCGCATTTTTTTGTGAGAATCAAATTGCTCTGGAACTCGACGATGTCAAGTAAATGTAACAGAATTTGTAACCAGATGGATTACTTCAGAATAAATCACAATAAATATGAACCTGATTGTTTGATTCATTTCTTAGCTCTACGGCAACTAATCATGGCACATCGTCACAGATCAGCTAAATAATTCCGATTCATTGATGTGACAGACGTGTTGCCAACTTAAAAAAATTTAAAGAATTTTTAAAAACTTGAGCAGAAAAGCTATCAAATCATTTTTTGTATTCTAATGCTGATTGTGATAATATGCTTAAACAATATGGAATACTAATGTATAAAAAGTTTGAATGTAGACATATACTCCAGATATTTTTGTACACAATTTTTTGTATATTGTGCAAATACAGATATAAGCTGTACTAGAACGCTCAATGTGTACGTGGACGTGACACATGCGACCCTATGGGACAGACTACAACCGCCACCCTCGGCGACCTGGAGGTTTCGTCTCAAGGTCTTCCTCAAGGGGGATATGGGTATACTTATAAAACTAATAAGTAAAAGAGGTGCGCAATAAAATCAATATCTTAAGAAAGGTACACAATAGCATCAATATTTTTAAAGGGGTACGCGATAATATGAATGTCTTAAAGGAATAAGGGATCATGCATGTCTTAAATGGAGTACGAGAAAGTTGAAAGTTGGGGGAACACTGGGTTAAGTATTTATCAGCGAATTTATTCAATTTCAAAATGTACTTTTTCTTAACAGCGAACAGCTGTTCTGTCTCCGATATGTGGATCAACTGCGGTGATCTCAACAAGACTTGGAACTCCTGGCTGTGCGCAGACGAAAGTCACGAGAGGTTCAAGTCCTGCCAAGCCACCTGCAGATGCCCACATGCCATTAAATAACTGCACTGCTTCGAAAAACGAACGGATTGTGATGTTATACATGTTTTTAATATAATTTATTCTGGTATGATGTCATCAACCTGTGTGTATTTCCAAGTGAAAACTGAAAACCACATTAGGAAAGTACTTGCTTCGATATGTAAATAAGAAAGCTTAACTTGGAGCGCAGTTGCTTGTTGAAAAAGGTTCAAGGTACATAGAAAATTGTTGGAGTGGAGCTTTCACAGCAGCGACTTATATCGAGTTATTCTGGGACGGTTCGACAGACTTCTTTTTGCACGTAATTACGTCATAACTGATAGTTGTGATATAACTGCTTGGTTATGATATAACTAAGTAGGAAGTTTTAAATTTCAAACTCTGTTGTAATTGATTAAAAGTGATACAGTGTTAACTCTATGGGAAATCTGCGTTTGCACAGTAAGTGCAACCCATTGTTTATTTGGAACGTGTTTATTTACATTCCACTCACGCCATACTTTATTGCTACTTAGGATCGTATTTTCACATAAGCTAAATACAAAACAGGTCATATACGAGTACAAGATTTTGTATACAGAACAGCTTACGGTTCTCGTATACGAAAGGGCAGCACAAGACTTCTTACAAAAACAACAAGATCAGAACGGATCATTCCAACGAGGTTCAAAATTCCAAGAATGAAATATACTACATAAAAACAGCGACATACCAAATTTGAACTTTCTATCGGCTTCGATTCTCGAGTTATTCCCCCAAAACAAGTACATTCCTATGGCAAGCCCAGGACGGGCTAACCCGATAAGATTGTAATAATAATAATAAAAATTAGTTCAATTTTCAACTTCATTATTATTATCCTATGCTAAAAATGTTTCATAAAATGTTTCAATAAACATCAAATGTGCCACCTCGGATAGATGCAAGACTTGTAAATTCGCATTTCTCTTGTAAAGAGCTAACAAATGACATAAGTTTTGTCCATGTACTAAGTGGGTCGATGAGGTAAGTTAGGGCGAAAGATGCAAAATAAGTGGAGTGATAAATTAAATTCTTGTACACCAATCGATTTGTTTTATCTCTTCGTGGGGGAAGTTTCATTTTTTGTGATAGAAACTTTTCTAACAGATGGCAACAGATTTTTGTTCTTTCCAATGTTAATTTATCGCAAGAGATTTTCAGCTATATCTCACTAAAATATGTGGTTATTGATATCGCTTTTACTATTAAATATGCAGTAGAATAACTCAAACAAAAACTCTTAAAAGTTTTCATTTTAATATTTAGAATTTTCTTAAATATAAAATTTTAATCAGTAAAAAAAAGTGAATACTAATTTATATATATATATATATATATATATATATATATATATATATATACATATATATACATATTCTTAATGCAAATATTTAAAAACCTCTAAATTATTTTTTTATTCTACCCGTAAGTATTTGAAGTACAGATGTTTAAAGTTGCAAAATGTTTACTTTTGAAGCGTCTGGCATGCGGCCTGCCACTTGTCTGCCAGACTCATAAATCCGTTTATAGGACCTAAAACCTATCATTTGAAACAATTGCATCCATGTACTCGATGGGGTAAGTAGATGTCCATGTGTACCAATTTCAAAAATATGCCCTGGGCGAAGACCACCCGAGGGGATTGCCAGATTCATGGATCTCTGTTGACATCACGGAGTCCTACCATATGCAATGCTCAAACCTTTTGTACTCGATGGATTGGTAAAATTGTTGCCGGATCTCCGACTATGACAAATCGGCTTATGATCTGAATGGGCAAAAGATAAAAACTAGTTATGACAGACAGGAAAGTGATGGGCGCGACAGCCCAGTGGTTAGCGAGCTGGAATTCAACTCTGAACGCCCGGGTTCGATTCCCGCCACTGCCAAAACTGCCGCCGTGTTCACGCGAAGTACGATCACGTTAAACAAGTGGGTCCGTAAGTCCTTCCGAGAGGTTGGTGGTAGGGGAAGCAGGGTACGGTCCCTATGGATGCCTCCCCCACTGGGTTCCGGTCTAAATTGGGTGGCACTTCTAGGCCATCCAAACAGATACCTTTCTGGTAAGTCGGACGGTCTGGGTCGAAGACAAGAGAGTAAGACAGTTTCTTTTCTTCCTTAAAGTTCAAAGTTTCACTCCAAACGTGCACCCAGTGGAAAGACTTGTCTGAAGTCTTAATTGCGGAGGATCACAATTTAGGCCTTTGTGAGGCAGGACAGGTGGCAATTGACACAGATAATACGATGCATACGTCCTGTCCACCTGTTCTGAATTATATGGCTGGACAGAGGTATTTTTCCAAGCACGAAAGTGCTCTTTTCTTCCAGGAAAGGAGATTTCTCAAAATTTTTCTTATTAGTTTAGCCCTTTTCATGTCTGATTGCATTAAAAGTTACAAACTAAGGATTTAATAAAAAATATTCACCTTGATAATTTAAAAAAAAAATCTTATGTATGCAGCACATGACTTTAACATTATTTAACATTATTGAATGTCCTGATTCTTTCCTTCTGATTTTTTTCAAAAATTCATTCGAAAATATAAATATTTTTCCGAACGTTCAATCGCGTTTAAAATCAATAGAGTTCCCATATTCATTGATTGCAATAATCGTGCTATATTTTGTTCGTGAGATATCACATCCACAGATTCATGGAAATACACACCATACATACACACACACATGAACATGCATACACACACACACACACACTAACATACATACACTCAGACACAGACATCACCTCAAAAACGTTCGAATCGAGTTCAGAGACACTTAAAACGTGCTAGTCCATCGAAATCTCAAATTTGAATTTTCGTCCTCGGCACAATAATTTCCCTATGCATTATATTATATAGAGAGAGAAGGTCTCTCTCTACTTATAATAAAACAGAGTGTGTGTTTGACGGGGAACGCTTCCGGGGCGATCCACTCGGAAACGTTTCCGGGGCGATCCACTAGGGAACGAACGCTTCTTGGGACAATCCACTCTTCGAAGGGATAGACAAACCTACGGTTTGTCCAAAACAAATTAAACCCAGTGAGTTTATATTTGAAAATATATATATTATGTTGCCAAGAAACGAAATTAAACCCAATGAGTTATTACACCAGTAAATATTTTTCTATTTAAATAATAAAGAAATATATTTATAACTACATTTTTTTTTTTTTTTTTTTTTTGGAATTGCATTTTTCATTAGATAATATCATTACGGCTTTTAGGTTTAACGAATTTAGATTATTGATATTTTCAAATTCTTACACAATTTGTTTTATTTTGGGGAAACATTTTAAAATCCATATATTGTAGTACGGGTACATCTTCTAATACATGGGTATAATCTTCTAATCTACGAAAATATAAATGATTACGTCCGTCCGTCCCTGTAACGCTTGGCGAGAGATTTGGCGGGCTTTTTTTTAATGTTGCAAAATTGAGGAAAATGTTGTCGAATCGCTAAAAATGTTGCCAAATTGATAAAAATGATGCCAAATTAATGAAATTAGTTTTGTTTTGAAAGGGGATAGTATTGTAATGATGTTTCGGTAGTTTTTTAATGTCAGTCCATCCTACTTGACAACAAATTTGGCGACCTTTTAAAATGTGACCAAATTGCTCAAATATCATCAAATGAACGAAAATATCACTAAATCGATAAAACTGTTGTCAACTTGATAAAAATGACACCAAATCAATGAAATTAATTGCGTTTTGAAAGATGATAGTATTGTAATGATGTTTCGGTAGCATTTGTCTCTTAGTCCAACTGTCCCACTTTCTGACAAATTTGGCGACTTTTTAAAATTCCGTCAAATTAATGAAAATGCGACTGAATTAATAAAATGATACTAAATTAATGAAAATTACTCTTAATTTATGAAAATTCAATATTTTGCAAAATTAAGTTCAATTTCCTTCATAATCCCCGTCGCTTTGTGAGAATTAAATATAGTTTATAATAGTTTTTGTAAATGTGTTTACAAAAGGGACCAGGATGGGTTTTTTTTCTTCAGACCTGCCTGTGAAGATAATTTTGTATAGCGAGAACAGAGATTATTATATATCTTTTAAGGAGAATTAAATTAAATGTTTTAATAAAATGTTTAGAATGATAGTCATTTAAAGTTTCACATAATTCAAATTTTAATTTCTTTATATTATATATTCCGTGCGAAAAACGGGTATAGTGCTAGTAATAAAATAAATTATTTAAATCGATGACATTTTTTTATTTTATTTAAATCAAATGATTAAAATCAAAGACATCCTGTTCGTAAACGAACATTTTTATCCATAGAAGTACTTAAGCGCTGCTCAATGTTTCATTTTTAAAATCAGATAAAACCCTGCATTCCATGGAATATAAGAAAGTCTTATAAGAAATATTAAAATCAAAGACATCCTGTTCGTAAACGAACATTTTTATCCATAGAAGTACTTAAGCGCTGCTCAATGTTTCATTTTTAAAATCAGATAAAACCCTGTATTCCATGGAATATAAGAAAGTCTTGCCATAACTGAAATCAAAATTTGCTTACATACCCATCATACATTATAATCTTTATTACAATTTATAATATTTATAGTTTATTTATGTTGATGTTGATAGTTATTAAATTAATAAAAAAAATGTAAACTTTACAATTACACAGTCGAACTCATTTATTGCTAAATCGGCTAAATGACAAATCTATACATATAAAGAAGAAAAGTGTGTATGTATGTATGATTCACCATAACTGGAGAACGGCTGAACCGAATTTCATGAAATTTGTCTTGGTAGTCTTGAAATCACTTCACTTAAAACATAGGCCATATTTCAAGTTTCTACGACCAGTGGTTCTCGAGATATTAGTGAAAAACGACAACTTTTCTACTCTCTAACTCCATGATTCACTACGGAAAAGGTTGGACATTGTTAGTTTAAAACGTGAAATTTAATTAAATCTCTGAGTTTTGTGGGAGTTTATTGAACTTATTAGACACTTTTGAAAATCGCAGGTTTGAGATACGAGTTCTACTCTCTAACTCCATGATTCACAACGAAAAAGGTTGGACATTGTTGGTTTAAAACGTGAAAGTCAATTAAATCTCTGTGTTTTGTGGGAGTTTTTTGAACGTATTAGACACTTTTGAAAATCGCAGGTTTGAGATATGAATTTAAATGGAAACTATCACCATGGTTTATTTCTCACAGGCTTACTCAACAACGAAAAGTATTAAGAAATCACAAGAAAGATCAATCATGCATAAAGCAATGATTATGAAACACTTTCCAACTTTAATTTTATTTAAACATCTCTAAAATGCGATACATTCAGCGGTAATATATCACAATCGGCCCTATATGTTCCGGTGTAATTTTTATCATAGTTTTGCATGGTAAATCCCGAGCAACGGCGGGTAATCGCTGCTAGTTTGTTTTAAACGTTGATATTTAATTTTTTTTTGGGGGGGTGCAAGTTTTTTATATCTATATTTAAATTTTCTCTAAATATAAATGGGTTTGATTTTTATTTTAGATTTTATGGTCTTGAAACTTCAAAAATATAAGTTTCAATACGTTATAATGTCTAGTTTATTAAAATTAGTGACTGGAGATACTCTCTAGTTTACTAAAATTAGTGACTGGAGATACTCTCTAGTTTACTAAAATTAGTGACTGGAGATACATTTAGAATTATCTGGAAAACCTGTAAAGTTTAAAACTGGACATGGAAAGAAGCCCCGAATAGATTACATAATAGAAATCAATCCGAATCTAATAGACAATACAATATTATAAAAAGCTTTCTAAGTTACACGGCTTTATTAAAAGGCACTAAAAAGTAAAAATTAATTTTTAGCTATCATAACATTCTTGGTCATATGCGACTCAAAATAAAACCGTAAAAGAATTGTATTTGGACATTAACAGAATTTTAAGGACACAGAAATGACATCTATAAGAATGATTACATTCGATTCATTTAAATTTTTCTTTCACAATTTTGATTTAACAATCCGTCATTCTTATGTATATCACATCTATGTTATCATCTCCTCTTAAAATTATGTTCAAGTCCAAATACAATTAATTCTTTTATGGGCGCCCCACGGTTTTATTTTTAGTCACATATCTCACACAAGTCTTTAATTTTGCAGATTAACCGCATCTCTGGATGTTTTGATTCATTTTTTCTTCCCGAGGTGTATATTTAGTTCATTCCACAAATTCTTCAGTTTAGATAGATGAGCTGACATACTATCGTCTGACGTCCAATTTATTTGAAAGAACTGTACACAAATGTTGTACAGCTGGTTTTCTGAAATTGCTTCAAATAAACTACGTAGCTCAAGCAACACTTGCTGTATTAAAGCGCATGACTTTTTGCAAAGTTTCTTCTGTCATGGAATTAGTTAGAACCATAGTTGCACTGTTGTTACCTTTTTGGTAAACTTCAATGTCTTTATCATATTTTACCTGAAGTGCATCAGTTGCCCTTCTGCTAGTGAAGGGTTCACAACTTTTCCTTTAACAACATCAAGTACATTGATATGAAAGTCCAAAACAAACTTGATACGATACTTCCATAACGTCCAATCTTTTTCGCCACTTAACGGTTTCATATGCAGTTTTGACTCCTGAACAACCAGTAGAAGTGAATATGGCAACAACAAAGGACTATATATTCTACAAGTATGTCATGAATGTTGGTGTCATCAAGACAAGCGCCATATAAAGTATATTCTTGAACTAAAACTACCTTAGATAAAGAAGTTTGTGAAACTTGCATTTACGGCAAAGCTCATCGTCTCACCTTTGGCACTAGAGAAAAGGTTTCAGCAGATGTATGTGTCTTTTCGATGAGTCTTATAGGATATTTCATTACTTTGTAATTTCAAGGGCAGCTTTACATAGTTTTGCTACCCTTATTTTCTTAAAAAAAAAAAAAAAAAAATCAGAAGTTAGTCAAGTAATTGCAAAATTCTTAGCTTAGGCTAGAAATAGGGGACACAATGCCAAAGAACTTCAGTGATAATCAGTAACGTAGCGTAAGATTTTGACTGAGCGATTGGCGTTTTAAATTAGAAAGTGTTTTGCTGTTATCACAAGTGAGATTTATATTTGAATTCGCTCTTCCAAAAAGTATTATATTTTTATGAATAAAATAATATAATGTAACATAAAAATGCACGAGATTTTAAATTTTGACCTACGTACTAAGATGGATACGTATAAGATATAGCATTTTAAATGTTCTTATATATCTAAATTAGACCAACCTTTGCAACCATCATATTAAATATGAAGTACAAATAAATATAGAATACCATTAGCTAGTGACAGAAAAGTTATATTAGTTTTGTAAATATAAAAGGCTAGAACTAAAATAATTGAACAATTCAAGAGTGTACTGAAAATGAGTGAAAAATAAATTTGTAACGTAAACAAATTTAGTTGGAAATCATTGTAATCAACAATGTCAGTAGAATAGAAATGAGAGTTGAACACTAGCAGGTGCAGCACCAGTGACGTCACAGAGGGTTGACGTCACGATAGCGTTATCTTATCTGATCTGATCAGGTGACGTCATCCGATAAGCTTATCTTATCGGATGACGTCACTTAATAAGATTATCGGATGAACACATCTGTTGACACAGAGAGTAGGGTCCGATGCTGGAGAAGACCTTGGAAATTTTGGTGGCTCCCTCTATTGGCAGGTTGGAGAACTGTGGACGACAAAAGGAAATAATGGTTCTGGACCGAGCCGGGATCGAACTCAGAACCCCTCGTTTCGTATGAAAGTGCTCTAACCAGTATACAGACTGGGACTTGAAGTTAGACGATGAATGAATGGTATATTTCCTTCAAAAGGAGTAGGAAAGCTGGGTACTTAGGTTATTTTGTGATCTTCCACGAGGGGATTTAATGAGCGCGAATGAATTAGGTTAAGATTTTAATTTTTAATAAATTAATAAAATTTATTATGAAAAAATGGAATGTAATCATGATTGAATTTTAATAACGATGAGGATTATTTTTTTAATGCTTTGAACGAGGACAATTATTTTTTTCTGGGATGGTTTATTTTTGGAAAGTGCTTGAAGACATTTTAGAAATTTTGGGCGGTGGTGGCAACCTCTATTGGCGTTTTAATGAAATACATGCGTGTTACAGAAATTTAATAGAATTAATTTCTGAATTACGTTCTGTGTTAAAGAATATTTTAATTAAGAAGGGGTATAGCCGAACGTGGAGTTAATATTTGGGTTTCATATTTTTTTTTAGTAAAGCTTCACGCTCATAAATGTTTTAATGATTTGAACGAGGGTACTTATTTTTTTATGGAATGGTTTATTTTTTAAAGTACTTGAAGACATTTACGAAATTTTGGGCGGTGGTGGTTCTCCCTCTATTGGCGCGTTAATGAAATGGATGTGTGTTACAGAAATTTAATAGAATTAATTTCTGAATTACGTTCTGTGTTAATGAATATTCTAATTAGGAAGAGATATAGTCGAACGGGAGTTAATTTTTGGGTTTCATAATTTTTTTTTAGTAAAGCTTCACGCTCATAAATGTTTTAATGATTTGAACGAAGATAATTTTTTTGCGTTAAGATTTCTGTTCATCAGAATTTTAAGGACGAGATGTATGTTAGGGAATGGGTGTGTCATTGAATTTTGATAATTTTAATGAAATCATTAATTTTTGTGGTAAGCCAGTGCTCATTGGATGACTTTTAAAGTAATGGACGATTTCTAACACTCCATAGCGAAACAGCATAACGCATTTTTACAAGAGATGTTATAAATTTTACCACAACTTGGGAACAGGATTTGAACCTTTTAGAAGAGGTGTGTGCATATCAGCCAAGATTTGACTGACATGTTTTAAAAGCATCCAAGATTTTAGGGATATGTTATAATACTTACTGAACACGTTTCGATATTGTTTTTAATTTTACTGGGAATGTTGTCAGATTTTTTTTAATGATATTCTTTAAAATGTTATGAAACACCTATAGTTAACGCGAAACTTTAACTGTTTGAAATCACACTGAATGTCTATTTTCACAACTGACATACCACGTGAGAATTAATACGGCAGTTATAATACTCACTGAACACGAATCGACTATTTTCAGAATGATTGTGTGTGCCACGCGATTTTTTTATGCCAAGTTTCAGAACCTGCTGAATCCGTTTCGGCTGTTTTTAGCTAAGAAAAATAACTGTATTGATTTCTTTTCAAATATACGGGAAATGGAGAATTCAAGACTTGCTATATTTAAGGAAGTGGTTAAAATGAATAGGTGCACTGAATCATCAATGAATGCAATACTTGATATTTTAAAATAGGAAAATGCAAAGTACTGAAAGCCTCGCAAGCTAACCACTAGGTTGTGCACAGATGTGACATACATATGTATGGAGCAAATGTGCGACATGGATGTTCTTACCAAAGTCTTCTAAAAGTCCAAAGAATGGAATCCATATTATTTTTAATAGTATACTGGGTTATTTTAAAGAGTAATCTAAAATATTATGTATTAGAAAATAGCAAGATCCATTTCTATGTAGAAATAGTACATGCATGTCATACATTAAAAAAAGGTGAGTGTATGCCATTTCTAGTTTAGAAAATAGCCTGTAATGCATTCGAAAATTGTACGCTCCATTTCTACAAAGAAAGGGTATGTTCGATTTTCTACTTTAAAAAAAAATGATACATGCATGTTATACATTAGAAAAAAATTGGCGCTAAGATACCATTGAGTGAGTGAATTTTAATTGAATAAAGGACTAAAAAATTTTAGGGTACTTGGATAATTTCGGTATGAATGGATCGGTTTAATTATGTTAAGTGCGTTGCTAATTAATTTTTCTAACGCTAAGACACTAATGAGTGAATTTTGTGACAAATTTTCAGTGCTAGGGTTTAAATGATGTTAGCGACGATCATTAATTTTTACCGCTAAGTTACTAATGATTGAATGAATTTTAATTTAGTTATAAAAATTAGTTGAATTTTAAGGGCGATGATCATGAATTAGGTTCTGTGTTAAAATAGTAACTATTTTTTTTAAATTAAATAATAGGTTTCAATATGAAAAATCGAATGTTTACGGAATACGCAGTGTGATTATTATTTTTTGACGCTGGAATATTAATGAATTTTAATTGAGCTATAAAAATGAGGTAAATTTAACTGTAAAGAGTGAAATAGTGTATCTCATCCATGATTTTAACGATATAGTGCATTGTATACGATTTAACCATTTTTAAAGTGATGGATGTAATTTCAACACCGAGGTTTGGAATTTAACGAGCTAACGAACGCGAATCGAGCATTTTCACAGACATGGGTGTACCCTAAAATTTTACTATTTTATCGAATTGTTTGGTTCTTAGCGAATGTTTGGTGAACTAGCAGTTTTTTTTTTTTTTTTTTTTTAATCTTACACAAGGCCTAAGACTCCTTTATCGCTTAAAATTACGACATTTAAATGAAATTTAGCAAAAATTACTCGACACATAGTGCATGTTCGAGGAATTAGAAGTATGTGTTTTCGATATTCCAAGAGGTCTAAGACCCTAAAATGTCACTATTTTGTGAATTGTTTGGTTCTTAGCATATATCTGCGGAAATAAGAGTGAATTTTTAATGTTACATAAGCCCTAAGATGCGTTTATCGCCTAAAATTATGATATTTTAATGAAATTTACAAAAAATGCACAATACTTGGTGGATAATTACCGAATAAGAGATATGTTTTTAATGTTACAACAACATCTAAAGCCCTTAAATCGGTATATTTTTAAAACTGTCACGAATTTCAGGGGAATAGAATAACACTTAACGATTTTTTAAGGATATGTAATTGTCAACATTGAATTTAAATGAAAGAGTGATCCTCTAGGGTAAGTGCAGTACATTGTAATAACATTAAAATATGAAAGATATGCACATTTAACACTTTAAAAAAAACATGTAATGAGTTTTAATATCTTAATACGAGACATTATTGACATACACCTAGAAATGTCATGATTTCGTGGTTGTAGATACACCATAAAACCTTTCTGTTCTTAATGAATGGCCACATTTGAATATACATATTTAACAACACGTGGGAAATGACAGGACTAAACTGAGATCTACGACAAATTTTACACTTCTTACAGAATAAATCCCAACTTCGTAGATTTTTAAGAAACTAGAGTCGAATTTTCGTCGATTCTTAGAGATTGAAACACCACATTCTTTATGAATCGTCATACTTTTAGAGAGTGGAACATAACTTAGCATTTATTTTTAATGAATAAAGGTATATAATTTCAGAATTTTAACATTGAACATAAATTTTATGATTTAAACTCTGTAAAGTGAGTATCGTTCATTACGAAACTCACACTGTAGACATTTGATATGATTCGAATAAATCTGCTTTTAAATTTTGTTTATATTTTATTTTAAAAAGTGATATCAACGAACCTGTTATACTTGAATGTATAGATACATAACCTACGAGCACATAGCATTTTTAAATAGAACATGTTAAACATGAGTTGATGAACGTAAATAAGGAGTTCAGTTTGAAAGATAAAAATCGGTTTAATGAATCTATTCTTTATAAAATACACATTAAGCATTATTTATTGCACATTTAAAGAAATAAGTTAAAATAATTTCCTTTTCGCACATTCATAGTCTTCTGACTTGAATGACTTGAAGAAATTTCGATCATACCAGTAAAAGACTTCTTCACCATGCAATAAAACTTTCTTTGCTATGTTATTAATGTCAAGATTTTGAAGTACTTGTTCAGCCACTCTGTCGTACATTTCTAATAGAGTACTCTAAAGACATTCGTGGTAACTTTGATCTTCAATTTGAGCAACCCATTTAAAAAGTTTTCTTATATGACACATCATGCTGTCATGAATACAATGAGATTAATTGTTCGAATGCAAAATTTTTGTCACAAATAACTGATGGTAGAAAGGTTATAGTGTCCTATATTTTTAATATTTCGGCAGGAAGCCACTCTATAAATATACTTTCTCGAAGTTTCATATTAATGTTGTTAACACAATTCATTAAAAATGTTATTTGATTTTTATCTAAGGTAATATGGCACTGCGTTAGACAAAATGTTGAATCATATAATTGAATTATCTTCTGTAAATGCAGTTTTCCATTGTCATTGAAACAGAATAACTCATTGCGACTGACGAAAGAGGTATCAGCATATAGAATATTGAACGACCACAATTTTTGTAAAATTCATTCCAAGTAGCAGGTGACAATGTAACCCCTTCATGCGTAGGCACTAGTTCATTTCGTTCGTTAGAGATATATCTCCATATATACACTTTTAGCTTCTCATGGCGAAGTTTCAAAGATACATAGACACCAGAACCTAAATGCCTACGACGGAGTGCATCGTGCATGGAATCTGAAGAAGTAGATTTAGTCGAAACAGATTCTGTAGTGGGAGATATCACTCCGCTGTGTGTTAGGGCACAAGAAAACAGATCTTGAGATGAGTTTCCGACCTCTGTGGAATCTTGTGAATTGGCAGTGCTGGGTGTTTCTGCTGGGGCTATGGAAGACATGAGATAGGTGTCTAACCAATCCACCGCAAACTTTTGTGAAGGTGAATTAATCACATCTGGGACAATATCCACAGATTTTGTTTCATCTAGGACAGGAACCGACAACTCCACACTATTTCCACTAGAAATTAACTGTTCGAGGTGTGGCATACTTTGAATTTTAGGCATTATTTGCAGATAGTATCATCCAAGTACCACATTCACAGTATAATATTTATTTTTAAAACAATAAGATCTTAAAATACTATAAATTTGTCGCAGTTATGAACGAACCGAACCTATCCACGCAACGCCCAAGGTTCAAATGTCTTATCAGGCTACGTCATAAAACTAATCACGTGACCTAAATCGAGTGTCGTGTGCAAATAGATAACATAAGATAAGACATGGAATGGTTAGAACTTGTAATTTTCATTGAATCGTACAACATTGCCTTGTGCTAATCGCAATTTTTACCTACGTGGGAGAATGTCTACATTATTTTATTCATTTTCGAAATCATAAAGTGAAAATATGTACCAAATCTTAGTTAAAATTCATAATTTTCAACCACGCTATCATTAAATACATAGGAAAATTTTGTATATTTTTATGACTTTAGGGGATATGCTCACCACATCGCACAGAATATACAAGAATAGTTAGCAAAAACATGAAAATACACTTACAGAATGAGGTCTTCACCAGCCGGCATCCAAACTAGAAATGAACGATAAGCACAATAACTGCAATACTAAAATGAGAGCTTATCTTATCTAAGATCTAACATATGATGACGTCATCGGTGTAAAGTTCACAAGATGGCGTCATAGTCCAAAGCAGATTTTCTTTCTTAATTACTTATTTTTTAATTACTCCCTATTTTTAATTACTTCTTAATTTTTATAATTATGAATAAGTGATTATAAGTAATTAAAATTAAGAAGAAATTAAAAATAGGGAGTAATTAAAAAATAAGTAATTAAGAAAATCTGCTTTGGACTATGACGTCATCTTGTGAACTTTCGACCGATGACGTCATCTTATGTTAGATCTTAGATAAGAACTGATAAGCTCCCATTTTAGAACTGCAATTGGTGCGAATATCGTTCATTTCTAGTTTGGATGTCGGTTGATGAAGACGTCATTTTGTAAATTATTTTCATGATTTTGCTAACTATTCGTGTATATTTCGCGCGATGTGGTAAACAAATCCCCTAAAGTTATAAAAATATGCAAAATTTTCATATGTATTTAATGTTAGTGTGATTAAAAATTATGAACTTTAACTAAGTTTGATACATATTTTCACTTTATGATTACGAAGATGAAGAAAATAATGTAGAAAATCTCACATGTAAATAAAAATTGCGTTAAGCACAATCCAATGTTGTCCACTTCACTGAAAATTATAAGTTCTAACCACTTCATATCTTATGTAATATGTTTGCACACGACACTCGATTTAGGTCACGTGATTAGACTTATGATGTGAACTGATAAGACATTACAACCTTGGGCGTTGCTTGGATAGGTTCGGTTTGTTCATAACTGCAACAAATTTATAGTATTTTAAGATCTTAGTATTTTAAAAATAAATCTTATACTGTGAATGTGGTACTTGGATGTTACTATCTGCAAATAATGTCTAAAATTCAAAGTATGCCATCACTCGAACAGTTAATTTCTAATGGAAATAGTGTGGAGTTGTCAGCTCCTGTCCTAGATGAAACAAAATCTGTGGATATTGTCTCAGATGTGATTAATTCACCCTCACAAAAGTCTGCGGTGGATTGCTTAGACACCTATCTCATGTCTTCCATAGCCCCAGCAGAAACACCCACCACTGCCAATTCACAAGTTTTCATCGAGGTCGGAGACTCATCTCAAGATCTGCTTTCTTGTGCTCTAACACATTGGAATGTTATCCTCCACTACAGAATCTGTTTCGACTGGATCTACTTCTTCATATCCCATTCAAGATGCGCTCCGTCGTTGGCATTTAGGTTCTGGTGTCTATGCATATTTGAAACTTCGCCAGGAGAAGCTAAAAGTGTATATATGGAGATATGTCTCTAACGAAAGAAATGAACTAGTGCCTACGCATGAAGGGGTTACATTGTCACCAGCTACTTGGAATGAATTTTCACAAAAATTGTGGTCGTTCAATATTCTATATGCTGATACCTCTTTCGTCAGTCGCAATGAGTTGTTCTGTTTCAATGACAATGGAAAACTGCATTTACAGAGGATAATTCAATTATATGAATCAAAATTTTGTCTAACGCAGTGCCATATTATCTTAGATAAAAATCAAATAATATTTTTAATGAAATGTGTTAACAACATTAGTATGAAACTTCGAGAAAGTATGTTTATAGAGTGGATTCCTGCCGAAATATTAAAAATATGGGACACTATAACCTCTCTACCATCAGTTATTTGTGACAAAAATTTTGCATTCGAACCTCTTGTATTCATGATAGCATGATGTGTCGTATAAGAAAACTTTTTAAATGTGTTGGCTGTGTTGCTCAAATTGAATATCAAAGTTACCACGAATGTCTTTACAGTACTCTATTAGAAATGTACGACAGAGTGGCTGAACAAGTACTTCAAAATCTTGACATTAATAACATAGCAAAGAAAGTTTTATTGCGTGGTGAAGAAGTCTTTTACTGGTATGGTCGAAATTTCTTCAAGTCAGAAGACTATGAATGTGCGAAAAGAAAATTATTTTAACTTATTTCTTTAAATGTGCAACAAATAATGCTTAATGTGTATTTTATGAAGAATAGATTCATTAAAAGGATTTTTATCTTTCACACTGAACTCCTTATTTACGTTCATCAACTCATGTTTAACATGTTCTATTTAAAAATGCTATGTGCTCGTAGGTTATGTATCTATACATTCAAGTATAACAGGTTCACTGATATCACTTCTTAAAATAGAATATAAACAAAAATTAAAAGCAGATTTATTCGAATCATATCGAATGTCTACAGTGTGAGTTTCGTAATGAACGATATTTACACTTTACAGAGTTTAAATCATAAAATTTATGTTCAATTCAATGTTAAAACTCTGAAATTATATACCCGTATTCATTAAAAATAAATGCTAAGTTATATTCCATTCTCTAAAAGTATGACGATTCATAAAGAATGTGGTGTTTCAAACTCTTAAGAATCGACGAAAATTCGACTCTACTTTCTTAAAAATCTACGAAGTTGGGATTTATTCTGTAAGAAGTGTAAAATTTGTCGTAGATCTCAGTTTAGTCCTGTCATTTCCCACGTGTTGTTAAATATGTATATTCAAATGTGACCATTCATTAAGAACAGAAAGGTTTTATGGTGTACCTACAACCACGAAATCATGACATTTCTAGGTGTATGTCAATAATGTCTCGTATTAAGATATTAAAACTCATTACATGTTTTTTTTAAAGTGTTAAATGTGCATATCTTTCATATTTTAATGTTATTACAATGTACTGCACTTAGCCTAGAGGGTCACTCTTTCATTTAAATTCAATGTTGACAATTACATATCCTTAAAAAATCGTTAAGTGTTATTCTATTCCCCTAAAATTCGTGACAGTTTTAAAAATATACCGATTTAAGGGCTTTAGATGTTGCTGTAACATTAAAAACATATCTCTTATTCGGTAATTATCCACCAAGTATTGCGCAATTTTTGTAAATTTCATTAAATTATCATAATTTTAAGCGATAAAGGCGTCTTAGAGCTTATGTAACATTAAAAATTCACTGTTATTTCCCCAGATATATGCTAAGAACCAAACAATTCACCAAAATTGTGACATTTTAGGGTCTTAGCCCTCTTGGAATATCGAAAACACATACTTTTAATTCCTCGAACATGCACTACGTGTCGAGTAATTTTTGCTTAATTTAATTTAAATGTCGTAATTTTAAGCGATAAAGGAGTAGTCTTAAGCCTTGTGTAAGATTAAAAATAAAAAAAAACTCCTAGTTCACCAATCATTCGCTAAGAACCAAACAATTCGGTAAAATAGTAAAATTTTAGGGTACACCCATGTCTGTGAAAATGCTCGATTCGTGTTCCTTAGCTCGTTAAATTCTAAACCTCGGTCTTAAAATTACATCCATCACTTTAAAAATGGTTAAATCGTATGCAATGCACTATATCGTTAAAATCATGAGATACACTATTTCACTCTTTACAGTTAAATTTACCTCATTTTTATAGCTCAATTAAAATTCATTAATATTCCAGCGTCAAAAAATAATGATCACACTGAGTATTCCGTAAACATTCGATTTTTCATATTGAAACCTATTATTTAATTTAAAAAAATAATCACTATTTTAACGCAGAACCTATTTCATGATCATCGTCCTTAAAATTCAACTCATTTTTATAAGTCAATTAAAATTCATTCAATCATTAGTAACTTGGCGGCAAAAATTAATGATCGTCGCTAACATCATTTAAACCCTAGCACTGAAAATTTGTCACAAAATTCACTCATTAGTGTCTTAGCGTTAAAAAAATTAATTAGCAACGCACTTAACATAATTAAACCGATCCATTCATACCGAAATTATCCAAGTACCCTAAAATTCTTTAGTCCTGTATTCAATTAAAATTCACTCACTCAATGGTATCTTAGCGCCAATTTTTTTCTAATGTATAACATGCATGTATCATTTTTTTTAAAGTAGAAAATCGAACATACCCTTTCTTTGTAGAAATGGAGCGTACAATTTTCGAATGCATTACAGGCTATTTTCTAAACTAGAAATGGCATACACTCACCTTTTTTTAATGCATGACATGCATGTACTATTTCTACATAGAAATGGATCTTGCTATTTTCTATTACATAACATTTTAGATTACTCTTTAAAATAACCCAGTATACTATTAAAAATAATATGGATTCCATTCTTTGGACTTTTAGAAGACTTTGGTAAGAACATCCATGTCGCACATTTGCTCCATACATATGTATGTCACATCTGTGCACAACCTAGTGGTTAGCTTGCGAGGCTTTCAGTACTTTGCATTTTCCTATTTTAAAATATCAAGTATTGCATTCATTGATGATTCAGTGCACCTATTCATTTTAACCACTTCCTTAAATCTAGAAAGTCTTGAATTCTCCATTTCCCGTATATTTAAAAAGAAATCAATACAGCCATTTTTCTTAGCTAAAAACAGTCGAAACGGATTCAACAGGTTCTGAAACTTGGCATAAAAAAATCGCGCGGCACACACAATCATTCTGAAAATAGTCGATTCGTGTTCAGTGAGTGACCTGCCATTAAAATCTCATGTGGTATGTCAGTTGTGAAAATAGACATTGTGTGATTTCAAACAGTTAAAGTTTCGCGTTAACTATAGGTGTTTCATAACATTTTAAAGAATATCATTAAAAAAAATCTGACAGCATTCCCAGTAAAATTAAAAACAATGTCGAAACGTGTTCAGTAAGTATTATAACATATCCCTAAAATCTTGGATGCTTTTAAAATATGTCAGTCAAATCTTGGCTGATATGCACACACCTCTTCTAAAAGGTTCAAATCCTGTTCCCAAGTTGTGGTAAAATTTATAACATCTCGTAAAAATGCGTTATGCTGTTTCGCTATGGAGTGTTAGAAATCGCCCATTACTTTAAAAGTCATCCAATGAGCACTGGCTTACCACAAAAATTAATGATCTCATTAAAATTATTAAAATTCAATGACACACCCATGCCCTAGCATACATCCCGACCTTAAAATTCTGATGAACAGAAATCTTAACGCAAAAAAATTATCTTCGTTCAAATCATTAAAACATTTATGAGCGTGAAGCTTTACTAAAAAAAAATATGAAACCCAAATATTAACTCCCCGTTCGACTATCTCCCTTCCTAATTAGAATATTCATTAACACAGAACGTAATTCAGAAATTAATTCTATTAAATTTCTGTAACACACATCCATTTCATTAACGCGCCAATAGAGGGAGCCTCCACCGCCCAAAATTTCGTAAATATCTTCAAACACTTTCAAAAAATAAACCATTCCATAAAAAAATAATTACCCTCGTTCAAACCATTAAAACATTTATGAGCGGGAAGCTTTACTAATAAAAAAATTATGAAATCCAAATATTCATTCCACGTTCGACTATCCCCCTTCCTAATTAAAATATTTATTAACACAGAACCTAATTCAGAAATTAATTCTATTAAAATTCAATAACACGCATGTATTTCATTAAAGCGCCAATAGAGGGAGCCACCACCGCCCAAAATTTCGTAGGTATCTTCAAGCACTTTCCAGAAATAAACCATTCCATAAAAAAATAATTATCCTCGTTCAAATCATTAAAAAAATAAACCTCATCGTTATTAAAATTCAATCATGATTACATTCCATTTTCTCACAATAAATTTTATTAATTTATTAAAAATTAATTAAAATCTTAACCTAATTCATTCGCGCTCATTAAATCCCCTCGTGGAAGATCGCAAAATAATCTAAGTACCCAGCTTTCCCACTCCTTTCGCAGGAAATATATCATTCAACCATCGTCTACCTTCAAGTTGCAGTTTATATACTGGTTAAAGCACTTTCCTACGAAGCGAGGGGTTCTGAGTTCGATCCCGGCTCGGTCCAGAACCATTATTTCCTTTTGTCGTCCACAGTTCTCCAACCTGCCAATAGAGGGAGCCACCAAAATTTCCAAGATGTTCTCCAAGGTCATCTCCATCATCGGACCCCACGCTCTGTGTCAACAGATAACGTCACCTGATAAGATCAGATAAGATAACGCTATCGTGACGTCATCCCTCTGTGACGTCACTGCTGCGCCTGCTGGTGTTCAACTCTCATTTCTATTCTATTAATGTCCTTAAATAATTTTGTATATTAATTGTTGATAAATACTATGAAAACTTAATATCTTATAGTTACAATATGCTAAATATCTACTACAAATATTATGAATCGTTTTCATAAGAAAGATTATCATGTAACAAGTGCTTATCAAAGCGAAATTCGATTTATTCCTTCTAAAACTCCCAAATACGCAAGCGGATGATTCGCCATATTGATGCCGAGATAAAGTCTACTTCACTAACTACAAAGTTTAAATAGTAGTCATTATTAGTATATTTCTTCATCCCGGTCTAGTTTTAAGTTAAGTAAGTGTCAAGTTATTTGTGACACATTTTTTTATTTGCAATGGCGGGTACCAAAGACAACCTGAAGCCAAACAACAAAGAGAACAGTAACAAAAGGCAACAGAAGAGAGTCTATGGACCCATTCGGTCCCTTGCTTCCCAGTAGCGTTCCCACATAGGTGTAGCGGTGAGCGCAGAATAGTGTCGCAGGTGAGAATAGTCCATGGGTTCCCGAAGGCTGCAGAGCATGCAACAAGGGTCATCAAGTATATTTATGCGATGTAAATGTCCGGTAAGGCAGTCATAACCAGTAGCGAGGCGGAATTCAGCTACGGCTTTCTTCCCAGGCCAGTCAGAAAGATTTGAAATGTTTTTCCCACCAGGATTTGTGGGAATTCTTTCCTGAAAGATCTTTTTCCAAATTATTCTTAAAAATCGATTTAATGATTGACTTTACATTATGATAAGGGTATCATCAATAGTAGTTTGAATAATAGCTGACCCCTTTTTTGGCCAGACGATCTGCTTTTTCGTTACCCTCTATACCGCAGTGGGCTGGAATCCACTGCAGGCAAATAATCTTATCCCTGTGGGACAAAAAACTTAGAAGGGATTGGCAATTCTTAATGGCTGCAGAGCACGGGGCTCTAGTAGAATTAATTGGCTACAAGGCGGCTCTCGAGTCGGATGAGAGAGGGCAATACGTATGGCCTCAATTTCGCCATCAAAAGCAGTTCTATATCTCCCCATTGGGGAATAGATAGCAAAGGAGTCACAATAAACACCTGCTCCAGAATTAATACTGTTATCCACACGAAATCCGTCAGTATAAATCCGAAGCCAATCACTTTCAGGATATAAATTGTTAATAGTCTCATAAGCCAGAATCCGCAATATCAAGTCATTTGTGTTGCTTTTAAGGATAGCTGAATAAGTTCGGTACAGACACGAAATCCCTTATTTGCACTTGGATCAAGTGACTGTGGTAGTTCTTCGGGTCTTATTTGTGACACTAAAATGGCTCAAATTATCCAATTATTATTTTGACTTACAAAAAGTTATTATTTTCTGTGAAAATAGCACCTCGTTTGATTCAAAATGGCGGAATGGCCTTTCCAGAGAATTTTTTTCCACAATTCTCTTCTCGTCTGCCTACGTCATTGGGAAACGTCACGTCTCGCATCCAATCACTGTTGTTTGCAGCGAGAGAAGCAGTAGTCACTCCTCTTTTACGGCTAGCTTCAAAGCATCTGTCACATGTATCAGTTACAGAAATATCGGGAGCGTTCAATACCATGTTATTGGTATTAGAAATCGTAGGCTACAAAACTTAATAATTAAAATGGATACACGTCAATTCCAACAAACTATTAAATTAAAGACAACCAATCATAAGTTTAAACAGGCATTTAATAAAACCACCTTTCTTGACGTACAAAAGATTACAAAACCAAAGCGCTTTCGGACACCACCATGCCCTTCATCAGCGGCAAAATGAAAATTATAGTGTCAACAAATGTCTACATATATGCTAAATCGGCATGCAAAATTTACATAATTTCAATTTACGTTTTTATATTAATTACATCGTATTATTTTATAAACAAGGAATTTATGATTTAAATAATTATTAAATACAAATATAAAATGGAAGAAAGTTCATGACCAAAAAAATATGTCGAAGCACAAATTACATGAAAAGGTAAAGTCACAGGAAACTATGTAAAGGTTTGACACGCATAGAGTCAACGCATAGAGTCGGTCGAGCCAACGGTCCTACCGTGCTGTAAACACCAGTTCTCGTTAGATCACCGAAGTCAAGGAGCATCGGGCGCGGTTAGTACTTGGGTGGGTGACCACCTGGGAACACCGCATGCTGTTGGCACGTTCGGGCGCGGTAGCCCGGTGGTTTGCGCGCTGCCACAACTGTCGCCGTGTTCATGCGGAGTACGATCACGTTAAACATGTGGGCCCGTAAGTCCTTCCGAGAGGTTGGTGGTAAGGGAAGGAGGGTACGGTCCCTGTGGATTCCTCCCCCACTGGGTTCCGGTTTAAATTGGGTGGCATTTTCCGGCCGTCCAAACAGTTACCTTACACCTTTCTGGTAGGTCGGACGGTCTGGGTTTCAATAACGCATAGAGTCGGTCGGCCGTCCAAACAGCTGCTCATGTACTAGGACAAGTCGAACTGTCTGGATTTTCGACGCATAGAGTCGAGAACGAGTCGCTAAGCATAACTTAAGAGTCTGAACAGGATCAAAATTACAAATAGAAGCACGGTACATATAAATAAACAGGGATTCATAAAGTAAAATATTACGTGGATTATTGCATCTGATTAATAGGAAAGTTTTTTCAAACATGGGATGAAAATTATCATTAATAGCATACTGGACAAGCCGTAGATAGTTTACTATTTTTAACATCACGAGCACGTTCAGCTAAGCAGATACCGACAGTACGTTTAGTACTATTAATATAAAGTTTTAAGTTATTATCAGGAGATAAGAGGGGGGGGGGGGGGGCAACCCCAGCCTAACATTTAAAGTTATTTTTATTCTTATATTTATCTACACGAATGCAATTAAATAACTTAGTAACAGTCGAATGAATGGGTTTAAACTTAAATTCATAGCAAAAATTGATAAGAGGACAAAAAATGGTCGGGTGATACGAAAGACTAGATTTATATGGCATAAGGTCAGCAGCAGACATATGGTTAGTATTAGGGCGCATAAAATTATAGCGAATATGGGCAAATATTTTATAAATAAACTCAAAAGAATTAGCAGCCTCATGACAGAGGTTATAGATAAAGTTAATTTCAGTAGTTAAAGCCGATATAGAAGAGCAAACGTTAAAGGCACGATTACAATAATTGTTAAAAGAGGCCTTTTTCAGAAGAAATTAGATGATATGAGTTAACAGGAATACAAAAATTAGTAAAAGTGGGTTTAAGAAAAATAGAGGAATGAAAACCAAGAAAGTTACGGGAAACAAGAACATCCGGGAACGGTAAAGAAAAATTAGACTCATGCTCAACGGTAAAATTAATAGAGGGGTAAAAATCATTAACTCTATCCAAAAGATCAAGATCACTTAAATTATGATCCCAAATTATAAACACATCATCAACATACCGGCACCAAAGATTAGGCTTAAGTTTTAAGAAAGGTAAAATTTCGTTCTCCAGCTCCTGCAAAACAGTTTCAGCTAGAATGCCAGATGAGGGGCTACACATAGAGGCACCAGAAGTTTGCTAATAAATACTATCGCGGAAACCAAAGTAATTAGTCTCCGCTACAATGTTCAATGCAGAAGTTATTGCGTCGATAGAGGGAATACTACAATTTTGACTTTTTTTAAGTTTTTTTGGCGATAACATTAATAGCATTATTAACGAGAACACTAGGAAACAAAGATCTTTGGACGTTCAACCTCGGGAGTGGTGATAATTCACGCAGGCGATGCAATATCATAGTTTAGTCAGATATTGCAGAAAACTGTAGCCAGATCTACTACAGAAGCTGAGATTATAGCTGCAAATGAAGGAGCCAAAGAAATGATTTGGTTGCAGAGATTGTTTAAAAGCATTTTTATTTAAAATAAACACCTATACTATTTGTCGACAATACGGCTGCAACCAGATTAGCACAAAATGCAGAATTTCAGCGTCGCATAAAACATGTAAGTTACCATTGTATCGAAAAGTCATGAGGCACCTGACGCCGAATGCATCTTAATCCTCGATTTCCTCTTTACTTGTGCTGAGTCTGTGACATTAGCTGTGTTGTCGTGGGTCTGTCCATAAGAGCACCCCAGATGGGCGGGGCGTCAGTTGGGTTCTGAAAAAGGACTGGAGATGACACTTGTGGAAATCCGTAGCGGTGGCACGTGTTGAAGAAGATGCACGGGGTATTGGTGGAAGTATTATGATCAATTTGCTGCTGGCCCTGAATACACTAATTCTGGGGGTGCTGGTGTTTTTTGATATCTGCGACCATCTTAATGATGCAAAAAAAGTTTTGCCATGGGATCATCTTCAGAGGTTATGATTTTAAGGATGTTGTTTAATAAGTCCTGCAGGTTACTCAGATCGAAGCGTTTTCTACTTCCTTAAAAAATTTAAGGAAGTCAAGAAATGCGTTCGAAGTCTGAGGGGGGGGGCGTCAATTCCTGTGTCAGGTCGTGCCTGGGCAGAGTGCTCTCCGGTTTTTCCTGATACCGTCTCAGCACTCGCCTGCACTTCCTGAACAGGGGGATGCTTTTAGAAGGGAGGGGGAGTTTTCCTTACCAAGGTTTGGTGTGGGGGGGTCAATTCAGAATTTGGAAGGGGATTTTTAGCGGCCTGGAACTTTTTACGGTTCCAGGGGTTTTGGGGGCAATGCCTAAAATTGGCGGGGTGATCTCCGCCGCAGTTGCAACATTTTGCAGATAACTCTCTCGATTTCTCACATTCCCTACTAGGGTGGCCTTCGCCACACTTTAAACAGCGAGGGGGGAAGGTACATTGATCACTGTGATGGTTGAAAAGTTGGCAATTATAACACATTTTGAAGCCTTTGCTTTTAAATTTTTCAATTTTAACCTGCATGTAGAGTATACTTTTTATCTCATGGATCCTCGCCCAGTCTTCTGTAGGCTCGAGACCTACCAGAAAAATGGGGAGGGGGCTCCTATCTTTCCTATTTCTAAGTTGAGCAACTCTGATAACTTTGAATCCTTCACTAGCAAGGGCAGTTTTTACTTTTTCACTATCGGTATTGGACGGCAGTCCTTTAATGACTATTTTTTAGGTCTTTCCTGTTTCAAATTGATGGCATTGAAGGGGATCTTCTTAAGGGTGAGGTGGGCCTGCACACTCCTGAAGTCCTCAACGGACCCTGAGTGATTCGGATCACCCTTCCCATAAGGCCCTGTACTTTATTCTCTAGCATACTATTAAGCTCCTCTATGAAGGCTCCCTAATCACTTGAGTCCACATAGAAGGAGGAGACTCTATCCTTAGGGGGGGGGGGGGTTCAATAGCCATAGTGGCTTCCTCACTCTCAAGTTCTGAAAATTTATTTTGAGTCTCAGGTTGTGGCTCAGGCTGGGCCGAAAGTTTTGTCTTCTTCCAATTACTAGGGGTAACATAACCCTCAATTTTCTTGTACATCTCGTCTTTAAAAATTATATACAAGTCATCATCGGTGTTTTTTTTTCCAGTTTTTTACCATATCGTTTATGAAATTATACGTATCGCGATTAACTAACGTATGGGGGTCAGGGTTTTGCAGCAGCGCAGAAGCATCAAGAATACTACCTGTGTTGATTTCCTGTAATATCTTGGTTTGGCTCCATTCAATGTCCTCGTCCTCGAGTCCCTCTTCAAGTCTGGCAATGACGTAATCATAACAGATGAAATGGGTTACTATCTTCCAGGTGATAGAGTCTCTAGGAATTACATCTTTGGGGATATCCAGAGTCTTCAGGTCGCTGCAGTCTCGTAGCGGATTTCCTGTTGCACCAGCTTGCTTGAAGTTCCGGCTGCTTGAACGTCCATATCACTCAGTCCAATGTCAGCTTGGAAGTATGCCCCGGGGACATATGGCTTCTTCTTGATAGCACTCTTGATCTTTTCGCTTTTCACTAGACTTTTAGTCTTAAAGAAGGCTTTCCTAACACACTTTCCATCCAGTCCTCCCATCCTCAGCCATGTTGAGAGCACGAGGCAAACATTAAGCATATTTTCAAGTATTAAGCATAGTAAGCGAGGCAAGTATTAAGCATATTTTCATCCGTGAAAAGGTACTGGAAGGAAAAATAGCAGTTCAGCAGATTTCAACAGAAGAACAAGTTACAGGTATTATGACGAAGCCTCTGCATTAACCTAGACTGCTACTTTTGATATGGAACTTTTGTGAACTTTATTTTATTGAGAACGTAATTATTTTTTTTTTCTTTAACAAGGGAAAGTATTAAAATTATTATTTAATGTTAAGTAAAAATAATAATAATAATTGTTTTACTAGTGCTGTAACTTTTATTATTATGACATTACTAATTTATTGTTGGCATCGCTTTTTGATTTCTATATTCTGTCGAAAAGGATTTGAATTCTCGCTTATATGAACAGTTCACCCGCTTGTGTTTAGATATGTTTTGTAGATAAAGTTTATTTCACACGAAGTAGTTTTATTATAGATAATCTAACAGTAAGAATTAACAGGCTACGAGTGAAATTTTAATAGTTTTATTTCGATGCATTAGGGGGATTCGCCCCCTGCTCGCTGTCCTCCGTAATTCGCTTCGCGAGTCGGGAGGCTTTGCCTCCTACTTTCTTGCGCTCCATCGCGAGCTCTTTCTTGACGTAGGCCACGCAGGCGTAATACATCCGTTGGGAGTCCCTTGTTCGATGACGTTCAATGACCCTCGAGCCCCGGCCACTCAAACAGCAACTGTATACCCTTACAGTGTCTAGAACTAATAGTGTGCCGACCGCCTATACCTCCCAATGCTGGGAGATGTTCCTGAAAAGCCGCCTCCGCCAGACGGCGTTGATCTCGAATAAGCGGTCTAAAGCGGAGGAGTTAACATTCAAACAAATGGGAATTTATTGCAAATGAAATGACTGATATCTTTCGAAATAACTGAAGAATTTGTGTGAAATTGGGTGTGATTATTGTAAGTGGTATACACAAAAAGTCATTTGATTTTCAGAGAGATTGAGCTACGGATATATTCTTATTTTTAAAATTTTATTTAACTTGATCTGGTGTTCGTTCAAACATTTGAGGTCCAAAATAATCAGGTTCATTTATCATAGCAACGCGAAATTCGTTATGATGTTTCCTCTTGTGGCACATTTCAGTTCTTTCGATTTTGAAGCATATCGGGCTAGCCCATCCTGGACCCGCCATAGGACATTACCTGGTTTTAGAGAATATCTCGAAAATCAGAGAACGCTGGAAATCTAAGTTTAATATATCGTTTTCTTTCGGGGTGTATTTTAATTCTTTCAATTTTCAAACGTACCGGGTTAACCCGTCTTAGGCCCGCCTTAGAAACTCACCCGTTTTTGCGGTATAACTCGAGAACAGGTGTATCTAAAAATTCGAAGTTTAGAATATCTTTGCCATTTGCTGCATATTTTAACTCTTTGGATAAAAATTTTATCGGGCTAGCCCGTCCTGAGGTCAACAAAAGGAATATATCGTTTTCTGAGAATAACTAAAAATTCGGAGCATCTAGAATGTATAAATTTAATATGTCATTTTCCTTTGGGGTATATTACATTTCACCGCATTTCGAACCGTATCGGGTTAGCCCGTCTTGGGCCTGCCATAGAAATTTAATCGCTTTTAAAAAATAAATCGATCAATCGGAGTAGCTGAAAAATATAAATTTAGTATATCATTTCCGTTTGGATGGATTTTAATTTAGATTTTGAAGCTCGTCGGGCTAGCCCGTCTTGGATCCGCTGAAGAATGCATTCGTTTTTGAAAAATAAGACGAGAACCGAAGTAGCTAACAATTCCAAATTTAACATGTCGTTGGCTTTTGGGGTATATCTAAGTTTCTTCGGATTTGAACTCTATCGGGGTAGTCCGTCCTGGGCCCGACATAGGAATTGCCCCGTTTTTTAGAATACCTGGAAAATCGGGAAACTAGAAAATATAAATTTAGTACATCCTTATCTTTTGGGGAATATTTTAATTCCTTTGTTTTTGAACCGTATCGGGCCAACCCGTTTTGGGCCCGACTTAGAAATTCACTTTTTTAGTGGAATAACTCTAGAACCGGAGTATCAAAAAGTTTCAAGTTTAGAATGTCGTTGTCATTTGCGGTATGTCTAAGCTCATTGGATATAAAACCTGGTCGGGCTAGCCCGTCCCGGTCCCAACAAAAAGAATGTACTCGTTTTTTAAGAATAACTCCAAAACTGTAGCAGCTAGAATATCTAAATTTAGTATATCATTGTATTTTAGGGTATATTTTATTTCTTTGGATTTTGAACCTTATCAGACTCGCCCGTCTTGGGCCCGACATAGTGGTAATGTACTCATTTTTCGAGAATAACTCGTAAATTGGAGCAGCTAAAAAATCTAAATTTAGTATATCAATTTCTTTTGGGGTTTATCATAATTTATAATTTGAACCTCATCGTCTTGAGTCCGTCTTAGGAATGCGATCGTGTTTGATGAATAACTCGAGAACCGGAGTAGCTAAAAATTCCAAGTTTAGCATGCTATTGTCTTTTGTGATATATTTCATTTTTTCGAATTTGAACTTCATTCAGCTAGCTCGTGCTGTGTCTGCTATAGGAATAGACTCATTTTTTTAGAATAACCCGAAAACTGGAGCAGATAGAAAATCCAAATTTAGTATATTAATTCCATTTCGGGTAGAATTTAATATTTTCGGCGTATATATAATTATACTTAGTGGCGTAGGCATGGGAGATAGGATGTGTGGCAAAAAACCTCATTTGCCGAACAATTACATTAGTTCTCAAAATTGTCTATATTTAAAAAAAATGAATTTTGTACTATAAGCTCCATTCGATCGTCGACCCCCTTGTGTCCTAAATACATAGTTACATCCATATGCAAATGAACTAAGAAGTGCGAAATTTGTCCACGGATGTTGGGTCGGTGCACTGGGAGTACGAGTGAAGGTTACGGTTCTGCGTGATCTGACGAAGAAGGTTTTATGCCTTCGAAACCGGTCGATATTAGTATTTTGAGTGGTATTCTGCTTTTTACGAAGATAATGTTATTTCTTTAGCAGAAATTTGGACCGCACGTATTGATTTTGTTTACTTGAAATTGAAATTTTTCAATAATTTTTAAAAGCATTATATGAATAACTTGAACGAATGCTTTAAAACCAAATTTTTGTTTTACATTTTGATACATATTACCATGTAAACCTAAAAAAAGAATGTATGAGAATGTCTGGCAAATATTTTGTTTTATCTCATATGTTCGTCTACTAGGAAAAATGCCTGTGGGTGGCCCTGTGAATTTGGAAGAAAAACATGAAACACCATTGCCGCTTGAACATTAGAACAAGGTGGGGGCTGCCTACAAGTGCTGTCTCTTTGTACAGTGAAAGATAGCGCTGATAAGAATTTCGATTGAGGGTGGACATGTAATCGACCGCTATTTTATTTCGACAGGCGCGTCTCCTTTACATACGTTTCCGCAAGTTGCCACATCTCTTACAGGAACAATGCTCAAAAGATCCGCAAATCAGCGGGGGCTCTGGAAATGGGTAGAACACCAGGGAAGGGCATTTTGTACTGCCTTCAGGGTGGCCTCTAGATACAACAGGAAGTATCTCATTAGCACATTGGTCATCTGAGATCGAATTTGTTTTTACTAAGAACCGTCACCTGTACAATATTCTTTTTCGTTCTAAAATTGGACAGGATGGACCCACTCAGAAAGAAAGATTTTTCGAAATTGTAAGCAGCAAGCTTTCACTCATTTGATGTTTGTTGTAACTGACGTTGAAAATCTATATTTGGATTAAAAAGGGCTGTTTTTATAGCTATACCATTATCGTCTTTTCTGTGTAAAATTGCCTAGAAAAAGGTATTAATTCGATTCATCCAGCATATTACTTTATTTTGCATTTGGACGAATAAGCTAAAAAATCGCTTAACATTTCATAATCTGCGAATTTCAGCATCTAAAAATCCCGTCACAAGACTTTTCTTTCTATTATACTATGTAGTACGAATCACTATATTACTATGAATCTTTAAAGTGCACCGTGGACTGGTTTCGCATTATTTAATTCTCTTGCATATAAGCGTAGGCAAGATCTAGGATAAGGAGGGGCGTCGACGATCGAATGTGGGTTTATACAATAGTACAAAAAATACTTTCTCAAATATAATACCTGAGGAGAACTAATGTAATTGTTTAATTGTTTGGTAAATGATAATTTTTCTCCAATTTTCGAGTTATTTTCCAAAAACGAATGCATTCCTAAGGCTGGGCAAAGATGGGGTAATCTAATAAAGTTTAAAATCCAAAGAATTAAAATATATCCCAAAAGAGAATACTATATTATAAATTAAAATCCATCCAAAAGGGAATGATATACTAAATTTACATTTTTTAGCTACTCCGACTGATCGAGTTATTCTTGAAAAGCGAGTAAATTTCTATGGCGGGCCAAGGCGGGCTAGCCCGATAAGGTTCGAAATGCGATGAAATATAATATACCACAAAGGGCAATGATATATTAAATTTAGACATTCCAGATGTTCCGAATTTTGAGTTATTCTCAGAAAACGATATATTCCTCTTGTTGGGCTCAGGACGGGCTAGCCCAATGGGGTTCAAAATCTAAATTAAAATCCATCCAAAAGGAAATGATATACAAAATTCACATTCTTTAGCTACTCCGTTTGATCGAGATATTCTTGAAAAGCGAGTAAATTTCTTTGGCGGGCCAAGACGGGCTAGCCCGATAAGGTTCGAAATGCGATGAAATATAATATACCACAAAGGGCAATGATATATTAAATTTAGACATTCCAGATGCTCCGAATTTTGAGTTATTCTCAAAAAACGATATATTCCTCTTGTTGGGCCCAGGACGGGCTAGCCCGATGGGGTTCAAAATCTAAATTAAAATCCATCCAAAAGGAAATGATATACAAAATTCACATTCTTTAGCTACTTCGTTTGATCGAGATATTTTTGAAAAGTGAGTAAATTTCTTTGGCGGGCCAAGACGGGCTAGCGCGATAAGGTTCGAAATGCGATGAAATATAATATACCACAAAAGACAATGACATATTAAATTTAGACATTCTAGATGCTCAGATTATTATTCTCAAAAAACGATATATTCCTCTTGTTGGGCTCAGGACGGGCTAGCCCGATAAGATTTTTAATCCAAAGAGTTAAAATATACAGCAAATGACAAGCATATGCTAAACTTCGAATTTTTAGATACACCTATTCTCGAGTTATACCAAAAAGTAAAGTCATATGGCGGGCCCAGGACGGGCTAGCCCAATAAGCTTCAAAATCGAAAGACTTGAAATGTACCATAACAGAAAACGTCATACCGAATTTCACGTTACTGTGATGAATGAATTTGATTATTTTGGATCTCAAATGTTTGAACGACCACAGATAAAGCTAAATAAAATTTTTAAAATATGGATATATCCCTAGGTCAATCTCTCTGAAAATCAAATGACTTTTTGTGTATACCACTTGCAATAATTACACCAAATTTCAGACAAATTCTTCAATTATTTCCAAAGATATCAATCATTTCGTTTGAATTAAATTCCCATTAGTTTCAATGTTAACTCCTCCGCTTTAGACCGCTTATTCGAGATCAACGCCGTCTGGCGTAGGCGGTTTTTAGGGAACCTGTTTTTCGCCTCGGTCGGCACACTATCCTTTCTAGCCACTGTAGTATACCCTATGGGTCAGTCAAGTGGTCTGGGTGTTCAACCAACCCTGGAGCTCATTTCAGGATTTCTGTCCAGTGTATACAAGCTCCTTTATGTTCCCTGGTCGAATATGGCCTGGGAAAACGAAAATATGTGTTAAATTGCAATCGCATCAATATCAATAGCTGTGTATTAAGAAATGGGAAGAGGAAAATTAAATATAAAAATATATTACAGATAATATTAAGGATTTTATATGTTAATATACTGAAAATTTTAGAAGTTTATATTTAAAATTTAATGAACAAGTGCTTATCTTATCTTAAAGGGGAAAAAAAAAGCATTTTTTTTTTTTTTTTACAGAATTTGCATTTTTCTTTTCAATTTACTTTCAATATACTGTTGAAAACCATTAAAATTAAATAAGATTTTTTAAAAACAGAAACATTTATTTTATAATAGCATTTGACACTTGGAAAAATAAATAAATTGCCATCTGGTTAGGCAACAATTTTAGCAGCATTTTATAATCTGTAAACTTATTAAATAGTTTTTAGTAATAAGAACGGTTTCGCCATCTAGCGCCATAAGCATAAAATTCGCCAACCTGTCTTACATTCTAGGTTGCTATGCTATTGACAAGTTTAAAATCACGTGATGTGGAATACTCTACGACACTGGATCACTGGATGTCGCTTCATAAGAATTATATGTATCTGTCCCAAAAAACCCTAGAGGGTGCTGTAAATTTCTGGTGGAATTTACAGCCATCTAGCGGATTTTTTTTTCAAATTCTAGTGGACATTTCCAAAGAGGGTTTGGCAACACTGGCAATGACGGTCTAGTTATTCTGTGCTCGTGTTGGAACGTGTCGCATTTCCGTGTTACTTCTAGTTGTGTGTAGTAGTGTGTGCACTTTGTAAGAAAACGCCTCATATCGTCTTGCCTTTCTTTCGAGACAATCAAGTTATTAATAAATTTGTCTGCAAGTCTTTTACACATTTTATGGTAAAATGTCTGATATGAATAAGGAAACGACTGAAGTTCAAACGATGGAAACATGTGAAGCTGAAACGACGCCAATCATATATGGTGGCTGCGACGGTCCTGAATCTATGTACGTAATTTTAAAGTCTTCTGATGGGCATGAATTCATTATAAAGCGGAAATATGCACTTGTTTCCGAAACAATTAAAAATATGCTCAGTGGCCCCGGGCAGTCTGTCGAGAATGAGAAAAATGAGGTAACTTTGAGAGACATTAAATCTCATGTATTACATCACGTGTGCAAGTACTTACACTATAAATTGCGTTACACCAATTGCTCTGAAGATATTCCAGATTTTCCAATGGAACCCGAGGTACTAATAGACGTACTTTTGGCTGCAAACTTTCTAGATTGTTAATTGCTTTTGTTTATATTTCAATTTAAGTTTCTGGTTCGAAATCTGACCGGAATGGAGACCAAACTTTTGTGAAAAGCTATCTCATCTTTGACTGCCTTCATTTTCATTTATAAATTTGATACACTGATGTATGTAACATTTAGATATTGTGATGGTAATGTACTAGTACTAATATTTCTTTATTCTTCATCACGTGTATTTCATACTGCTTTACAATTGCTAATTAAACATGATTACAACCTTTATTGCTGTATGTTTTCTATTTGTGTATTTAAATATAAAATTTGTTTTTATGCAGATTTAACTTAACTTTCTTTGCTGTTTCAAACATGCATGAATACCCAAATTTACAAAAAATTTGAATGGGGGGGGGGGGGGAGATGTGATCTATAAAAATGTGTTTTCATGTCAGATTTTATAATTTTTTTTTTGGTGTTGTATGTAAAACACCTATGGTATATCATTTTCTATGGTACAGAATTGTAATATAATTTCTAAACTTATTTCCATATATTTTTATTAATCAACAGTTTTCTTCCCCCAATTATTTTATTACAAAACAACATATGAAGATATTTGTAATTTCAAAACAATATGATAATAATGAAAAACTAAATCATATACACTTCTTTATGGTAAAAATATGTAATATAATTTCTAAAAAATATTTTTTTACCTTTTTTAATATTCAACATATTTTACTTCTGAAGAATATTTGATTTGTTATGTATCCTCAACAAAAGAAAGTTACTAAACCATCAATTTTTTGGAATGAGCACAAAAGATCCGGAGATGAGTAGGCTAGTTATGAAACTACTCAAAATACTTTTGCTTCAACTAAAAATAATTTTTTCAAAACTCGACATATGGTCAGTAGCCTTGCCAGAAAAAAAATGGGAGGGGGGGGGGGGGGGGTAACAAAATGTTGTTTCCCAGTTCTGTAAATACCATTTCTCCTAGCTTCTAAATGGGTTCCTGGGGGGGGGGGGGGGCATATGATCCCCAAATAGCTCCCACACACTACATCATGCGGTCATAATTTGATTAGAAAAAATATTCAAAATAATCATTTGTGTATTCTGATAAAGCCTGATACTTTGAATTGCTCATGAAAAAATATATATATAATCACAGCAACTTATTTATCATATCATAAATAATTTCATGTTAACTTTTATTTGTGTACTGTTAAAAATTATTGCCTTTCTGGATTTAATTTTTTTATGGGTATTTGATATCCTATATTTATAAAAACTAAAAACCTCTCAATTTTAAGAATCATGATTCACTCATAGCTCAAAGAATATATGTATTTAATTATAACAAAGTAATAAACTGGTAATATTAGTTTTTACTATTTTTAACTGTAAAAACCCTAATATTTTCAGATACCATTCATCCTTGTTTAAAGTCTTGAAATATTACTTTGTAGAATATCTAACCAATCATTTTGCTTCAATGTAGAAAACCACATATTATACATCAAATATAAAATATATGTGCCCGCCATGTTTACATTTGACCAACTCTATTACCAGGGGCCAAGTTGCCCAAGCAACTGCTTGGGCCTCCTGTTTGCATAGGGCCCCAAATTTTTCACATTTTTTACCAGACTTTCGAGTATAATTTTTATTGTATTATTCTTAATCCAATGTTTACACAAATAAATCATCGGAAAAACTATTTTTCAGATTATCAGGTCTTGGATTAGTGATGTTTTACTGCATTTATAGTTTGTATGGGGCCTGAGCCAGCTGTGAATATTCCACAAGATCATTAAAACACTAAATTTGTAAAAAACTTATTTTGTTACTCTACAAGATGGCCGACCAAGGACATTTTTTTCTGTCGCATTCAAAATGGACTGAGGAAAGAAATTTATAACATATCTTTAAAAATAATTATGGATGGAAATATTAAATTTTAACAGATTATAAATTCGATGAATTGACTAAAATTTTTTGATTAATCGGTCAGTTTAAAATATTACTTAAAACTTTTTGATGAAACACATTATATATATATATTTGTAAGAAGTACTAAAATGTAAACTTAATAAAAATGAAAAAAATTCGTAGAATAAATATAAATGCATTAAAAAACTTAATAGTTTTAAAAAATCAGTTTTATATTATATACATATCTTAGTGTAAAATTTAAAGAACCAAAATTCAATTAACAAAAAAATTAAAAATTAATGAAAGATTAATAAATCCAACTTACATATATATTGTATGATTTTACAAATATTTGAAAATTGCTTATAAAACTGGTTAAAGAAAAATATAAACAAGCAAATTTAAATTTTCTGGTTTTAAACTTGATTTCAATTTAGTGAATATAAATCCTGAGCTACTAAATACTCACTCTACTGGTGATGAAGTAGCGATTAAACATAGCATTTATTTTGCTAGTTGAGCAAAGGTCAGAAGTAAAGTGTTATATAGTTTCCATCAAGCAACAGGAGTCATCATCCAAAATTCAGCCAGTTCGTTATATATATTAAGTTCAATTTGAAAAGAGTATGAATTTTCAGCAAATGAATCACTGTTCAGAATCAAAACGCAGTTTTGTATTTTTTTTTTTTTTTGCTTATCACTTTGTATCTTCTGGGTCGACCTGAGAATAAAAAAATAAAAACCTTAAAAAATCAGTTTTATATTATATACATATCTTAGTGTAAAATTTAAGAAACCAAAATTCAATTAACAAAAAAATTAAAAATTAATGAAAGATTAATAAATCTAACATATATATTTTATGATTTTACAAATCTTTGGAAATTGCTTATAAGAATGGTTAAAGAAAAATATAAACAAGCAAATTTACATTTTCTGGTTTTAAACTTTATTTAAATTTAGTGAATATAAATCCTGAGCTACTAAATACTCACTCTACTTACTGGTGATGAAGTAGCGATTAAACATAGCATTCATTTTGCTAGTTGAGCAAAGGTCAGAAGCAAAGTGTTATACAGTTTCCATCAAGCAATGGGAGTCATCATCAAAATTCAGCCAGTTTGTTATATATGTTAAGTTCAATTTGAAAAGAGTATGAATTTTCAGTAAATGAATCACATGGCACAGAATCAAAAAGCAGTTTTCTATTTTTTTTTTTTTGCTTATCACTTTGTATCTTCTGGGTGAACCTGAGAAGAGCATAAATTTATTGGCAAGGATTTGTGCAACTAATCTAATATTTATGGAACCCAGCTTGTCACACCACAAGTTAACGCACATTTCTGTCATTTTTCTGGGAATTAATGTTGCCAAGCTTTAGGCAACTATGTGAATGCATTCTATCTACTACTATATTTGGTGGTCATAAAGAAATGAAAAAAAAGAGTTCCATCATCCAGACTAAACAATTTGCTTTAATTTAATGACAAGAAACCTTTTAAGCATTTTTGAAAAAATATATATTATGAACTATACATAAAATAGCAAAACATTGTTTTGTTTTTCATCCATTTAGATATTTAATTTTTTGTAGATTAATAAATATTGTAATTTTAGAAAAACTTTTGTAAATATTTAAATAGGAATACAATATTGCATAATATTCCTCATATAAGGCTTAAAATGTGATTAATATGTTTTCAGATACTTTATTAATATTTAATAGACAAAGAGGTAAATACATAAAATACTACTATAGCAATTTTTATTACAATATCAAGGGTTATCTAGAACACATAGACGATGGCTTCAGTCTGATGGAGCCGAAATGATTTTTGTGTGAATTCCATTTTGTAAAAAAAGTTCCATAAGTTCATTCGATTTCTTCAGACTCATTTGTTTAGTTTACAGGCTTTTAAAGCACTACAAATTACTCGCTAACTGTTTATAGCTAGCTGGAACTTTTAGTTTTCACCTCGTTTTCATCAAGATACTCAGACTGTAGACTTCAGGTGAAAATATCACATTATTTTACTAACTTGCTTGCTGGTATATAAATTAAACATATATCTCTGACAAGATTTTAGATTCAAGTCAATCTATAAACTTGCCTATAGGCACATAAGTACGTACTTGAATAAGTATATTTCCATCTATTATTCTGTTCAAACATCAATAATCATTAAATAGCTTAAAAATCTCCAAGTTACATTAATTTCCCAGTTCTTTAAAAAAATATATTTCATGCTTGTGCACTAATACTTCATCAAGGAGTAACACATGGAGCTGCAACACTCGTGATATTTTAAATATTACAGCTTTCCAAAAATTGGAAAACTGAAAATACTAAAATATCGAAATTATAACCACTATACTTCGAAAACTAAGAGCTAAATCAAAAATCCACTCATACATGTTTGTAAGGCTTTAAATGAGATAAAAATTCTTGCTCACTGTTCATAGACACTTTTAGTTTCTGAGATATAAATAAGCATCTTGAAAAACGGAAAATTTTTAATCTTCATCAACTTGATAAGATGGTTACTCAAAAACTATAAGAGCTTTTTAAAAAAATATTAGATTTAGAAACTAAATTTCCTAATATATATATTTGTTGCTTACTATTTATATCTATCTTTTATAGTTTTGAAGATATTTTATGTGAAAGTAAGGAAAATGAAAGAAAAAAAACCTCATTTGAACATATAGTTTTTCAAGTTGTGCGTAATAAACCTAATCCAATTATATACACATGCAGAGCTCTCAAAGAGCTATATATTTTTGCCTTTTATTCATAGCTAGTGCTTTAAGTTTTTGAGATAAGCATTACAAACCTTAAAAATGGAAAATTTTTAATATAAATAGAGAGAAACTAAATTTCCTAATGCACATTGTTGTTGCTTAATATTTATATTGATTTTTTTTAGTTTCGAAGATGTTTTGAATGAAAGTAAGAGAAATGAAAAAAAAAAAGGGTTGAACAGATACTTATAAGCTTTTTCAAAAAAGCAAGTTTAAAATATTAAAATAATGATAATTTGGACCCTATATCCGACAAAACAAGAAAATTATTTACATTTTTATCTATTAGGTTGGGAAATATAAGCGTCCAAAGTGTTTATATTTTTCATAATACTACGATTTTTGCCACAGATACCCCACCTAAGGGTAAATGTTATTCAAATCAAAATATAAGTTGATAACATAATTTTAAAGATAATTTAAAAAATCTGACATTAAAATAATTTATCAAATTCTTGTAAATTTAAATCAAAGTAGAAGATACTAATAAAAATGCGGTATATTTTAACTGATTTCCTTTATAGCATTTTTAAACGAAATATATAAGAAGAACCTACAGAATTGTGCTTGTATTTAGCACTTGCAGCATTTATATCATTTATTTTACCGGTGGGATATAATCTGGACAGAATTACTGATTGCCAAGATATAATACATTCAATTACTTTTAAAAAGCATGAGAGGTTTCAGCTATCTTTTTATTGGTAATTGGTAGGGAAAAATTTTTCTCAGTATATGTAAGTGAAACACTTAATTTCTATGTACTCAAACCCAATGATGCAAGTCATAAGAAATGACATTCTTGGTTATTAAAATTAATAGTGATAATTGGTTTAGAGACAGTTTTGCATCACAAACATTTGGTAAAAGAAGCTTTTGCTCAAATTTTTATTTTCATTCCGATATATCTATTATAATTTGATTTAAGGTATTTTTTATTCTTCAGTTTTCTCATATTATGCAGTTTAAACTAGACTCAAGGACAGGATTTAGTGAAGTGACCAGGAGAGGATAGAATCCTCCCTTTAAACTTCAGGCAAAAAGGAAAAGGTCAGAAGAGAAATTACTAAAAGGAGCTTAAACAACTAAGAGATGCTTGGGGGGGGGAGGGGGGCAGTGACCGAAATCATGCCCTTCCCCAAGTCTTCAGAAAGGCGAAAGAGCTGGGGCCCAAGCGGGTTCCCAACAGAAAAGGAAAGGAGGGGCGCAGGGCCTTGAGCTTGAGTAATGCCTAAAAAGAAGAAGGGCTTGCCAACAGTACGCGAATTCCCAAAAGCAAGGGAGGAGTACAGCGGTTAAAAGTTTGCAACTAAGGGGAGAGCACATAAGACTAGGCAGGAAGGATCCGCTTTTTAAGGCGGAAGAAGATATCTCGCACTGATCGAGCAGGCAATGACCGGGGGCGCTCCCGGGTTACCAGGCCGATAGCGCGGGATACTGTCAAGCGTACAGTTATTCACGCTTCTCAGACCTCTGTGAAATTTTAGAGAGAGAGTTTAAACTAGAGAAAAGGTATTTGCTCTAACTCATGCTGAAAATAAACATATAGGTACAATGCTTTAAAAATGATAACTATTTTTTTATTTCACCAATATCTACATCTTAAAGGCAAAATCATTCTAACAGAAAATTGAAATTTATATTTTAAAAGCAACAATTAAAAATTCTGCTTGAAAGTGACTAACAAATAAAAAGTGTCTACTTGAATAAAGATGATGATGCATGTTTGATTAACATATAATTAATTATTCCGGTATATTTTATGTACAATATTTTAGAATGGACACAATTTTACCTTATGTCCCTGGGCTCTCAACACCTTTGCTACGCCACTGGATTTAAGGCAAGCATTACCTTATACTCACTCTAATGCTGGGGTCATGAGTTCAAATCTCAGGGTATGGATGTTGTAGTGCTAAAGTGAAATCGGACTGCTACAATGTGCGATTCTAAGTTATGTATCCAACAGCAGATGTAGCGTTCACTCTTATCAGATTAAAAAAAAACCTTTTATAAAAAATTTTCATTGTTATGAAAATTATTTTCGTGTTCGATTTAAAAATTTCTCATGAGGAAAATATCGCTAATTAATTTTAGTTCTCGTCAGGGGAGAGTGATTGGATTAAAAAAATTTTCATAAAGGAAATATCATTAATTTTATTTCTATAAAAATTGCTTGTAGTGGTGAAAATTCTTTTATCAGATTTAAAAAATTTTTGCGAGAGAAATATACTCAATTTTATTTAGTTATAAAAATGTCTGTCTTGTCATGGTGAACAATTGTGTCATAAAAGGGGCAAGGGATCATAACCCATATATAGAACCCACCAAAAATTGTTGCAGTTCTGTGTAGCGATCAGATTCATATGATTGGCAAATCAGTTTGACTTGATAACTGGGTATTCAGTGAAATATATTTTTAAATATGATTGTTGTACTAGAGTTTAAAATAAATTGACTGGCATAATGTACTAGAGCATAATGTACTGGCATGTTGTACTAGAGTTTAAAATAAATTGACTGACCCTGTTGTACTAGAGTTTAAAATAAATTGACTGGCATTTGGTGAACCATTTCTTGAGAGGTTATAACTGGTTAACAGCAGGGCTCTGGAGTCAGACACGTTAGCAGTTTAGTATGTTGTCTAAGTCCGTGAAAATATACTAATTCAGACTACTAAATAATACTATTTAAAAATTATTTTACCTTGGAATATTTAATTTTTAATAGCTTTTTTAATTAGTTTTCAAGCAATAAATTTTAAAAAAGGTCAAATGTTTACCAATTAAAATACAATCGATATGAAATATAAAAAACTAATTACTATTTATGTCGGCATTGGAATCGGATATTAGAAAACAAAAGGAAAAAGAGTCGGAGTTAGAGAGTAGAAAAAAAAAATGAGTTGGAGGTACCGACACCACAGCCCTGGTCGTGAACAAACAGATCCCATTTTTAGATACCCGGAAAATTAGCTTGAATTTTACATTTTTTCTTCAAACAACTCATACTTGATTGACCAGACATTTAGTGAACTATATTTTTAAAAATTTAAAACTTTATTACATAGTATTGGTGATACAAACAAGTACCAAGAACCAGAAAATAAACATCTCAACCAATATGCGATTGTAAATGTTATGCTTCTGTAAAAAAAACCCTGATAAACCAACATTTTCAAATGATATTTTTTTAATACTTTAACTTTAGAAACATGAAAAGTTAATATTTTGTGTTATAAAGTTGTACGTTGCATACAGATTTCTAATTTGTAAAACTAATACATATAGTACATGTCATATTTCCTTCATTTTACCTTGTGATTAATTACTCAATGACAAATTCATGCAAATTAAAAATAAAAAATTAATATTGTTTTATTATTTAATATGTTCATTTTCTTCAAAATCCTATCTAGTTCAAGGGAGTAATCATCAATCAAGTGGCACATGGGCATAAAATGAACACTATTTTTATTACAATACATTGTAGAAATTGCATAGAAAACCTCACAACGAGCACTGATAGAACTGGGATTAAGCTTGCTGAAATATGGAAATATTTTTATTCTTTTTTTATGAAGTTTCAAATTTTATATTGAACAAAACATTACAATAGAAATGACTACAATATGTCATAAAAGTTGCATAGAAAACCTTGCAAGGAGCACTGATAGAACTGGGATTAAGCTTGTTGAAATATGGAAATATTTTTATTCTCTTTTTGACAAAAGTTTCATATTTTATAATAAACAAAACTTCAAAACAGAAATTACTACATTACAACTGATAAAATAATTATCCATTGTCTGAAAAGTTTCAAATGAGAAATCCGTGTCGCTGAGGTAGGTATGTAAACTGAAAAATGCAGTTCAATGACTTATAAAAGTTCAACAATTCTTATCTAATTTATTCTATATATATATTTTTTGTATGTATTAACCATAGAACCACAGATCAGTACTCCTCCGTGGCAAAGGTATGTGATAAATACATATCTATGCTTTAAAAATGAAATTTATATTTTAAAAGCAACAATTAAAACAATTAAAAATTCTGCTTGAAAGTGACTAACAAATAAAATGTGTCTACTTGAATAAAGATGATGATGCATGTTTGATGCATTGTAATTAATTATTCCGGCATATTCTATTGTACAGTATTTTAGAATGGGCACAAATTTATATATATCCCTGGATACTCAACACCCTGACTAGGTCACTGGATTTAAGGCAAGCATTTCTTTATACTTGCTCTAATGCTGAGGTCATGAGTTCAAATCTCAGGGTATGGATGTTGTAGTGTTTAAATGAAGTCTGACTACTACAATGTGTGATTCTCAGTTACGTATCCAACAGTAGATGTAGGATTAATAAAAAACTTTTTTCAGATTAAAAAAAAAAATTCTATAAAAGATTTCCATTGCTGTGAAAATTATTTTGTTGTTAGATTTAAAAAATTCTGAGGAAAATATCACCAATTAATTTTACTTCTCATCAGGGGAGAGTTATTCTTCAGTTGGTGGATTTAAAAAATTTTCATAAAGGAAATATCATTAATATTATTTTTATAAAAATTGCTTGTATTGGTGAAAGTTCTTTTAAAAAATTCTTGTGAGAGAAATATACCCAATTTTATTTAGTTATAAAAATTTCACATCATGGTGAACAATTGTGTCATCAAAGAGGGCGGGGGATCATAACCTATTCCTAGAACCCACCAAACCCTTCACTCCCTCCCCCCTTCCAACTTTTTTTCAGGCAATCCTACTGGTGGTAAAAATTCCTTTGTTATCAGATTTTAAAAAATTTCATAGGGGGAAATTTGTCATGGTAAAAATTTGTGATTGGATTAAAAAAGTTTCTAACATTTCTTCGTCAAAAGCGGTAGACACTTATAGTCCTCTACTAAATCATTCTTCAAAACTCTTTTTTACACAAAATTCTAAGATGGCATTCATCAATAGAAATTTCGGATTTTTACTTCCTTTGCAATTAAAGGAAGTATTGGTTTCATGCCGTAAACAACTTTCAATCTAATTGAAAATATATGCATTTTTGAAGGTACTTATTACAAAAAAATACTTTCAATATTCAATCCATGTGCTTAATCAGTTAGTCTATCGTTGAATCGATATAACCCTGTTTACACCAAAAATATGTAACGAAATCAAGTTTCATGCAATGTTGGGACGCTTTATGAAGACAAAACTTGCAAACCTTACAATATTTACAATACAATTCATACAATACTTTTATAAAATGAACATGTTATTTATCGATAAATTTAATAAATACTTCTATTTCACTGATTAAAAAAAAAGCACAATAATTCTATTTTTGAAGTCCAGCCAATAATTTTTTTTGACAATTAACCTCTCAGTTTCTATGTAGTGATCAGATTCATATGATTGGCAAATCAGTTTGACTTGATAACTGGGTATTCAGTGAAATATATTTTTAAATACGATTTCATTGTATTAGAGTTTAAACCAAATTGACCAGCATTTGGTAAACCATTTCTTGAGAGGTTATAACTAGTTAACAGCAGGGCTCTGGAGTCAGACACGTTAGCAGTTTAGTATGTTGTCTAAGTCCGTGAAAATATACTAATTCAGACTACTAAATAATACTATTTAAAAATTATTTTACCTTGGAATATTTAATTTTTAATAGCTTCTTTAATTAGTTTTCGAGCAATAAATTTTAAAAAGTCAAATGTTTACCAATTAAAATACTATTGATATGAAATATAAAAAACTAATTACTATTTATGTCGGTATTGGAATCGGATATTAGAAAACAAAAGGAGTCAGAGCTAGAGAGTAGAAAAAACAGAGGAGTCGCAGGTTGGAGGTACAGACATCACAGCCCTGGTCATGAACAGATCCAATTTTTGGATACTCTGAAATTTAGTTAGTTTGAATTTGAAATTTTTTCTAGAATGGGGGGGGGTTCTTCATTTATTTCCACATTCAAACGACTCGTACTTGATTGACCAGGCATTCGGTGAACTATATTTAAAAAATTTAAAACTTTAGTACATAGTATTGGTGGGGCGCGGTAGCCCATTGGTTGGCGCGCTGGAGTTGCACTCGGTAGGCCCGGGTTCGATTCCAGCCACTGCCAAAACAGCCGCCGTGTTCACGCGGAGTACGATCACGTTAAATATGTGGGTCCGTAAGTCCTTCCGAGAGGTTGGTGGTAGGGGAAGGAGGGTACGGTCCCTGTGGTTGCCTCCCCCACTGGGTTCCGGTCTAAATTGGGTGGCACTTCCCGGCCGTCCAAACTGTTACCTTACACCTTTCTGGTAGGTCGGACGGTCTGGGTCTCAACAACATAGTATTGGTGATACTAACAAGTACTGAGAACCAGAAAATAGACATCTCAACCAGTATGCGATTGTAAATGTCATGCTTCTGTAAAAAAAAAAACGATAAACCAACATTTTCAAAATGATATTTTTTTAATACTTTATAACACAAAATATTAACTTTTCATGTTCCTAAAGTTGTACATTGCATACAGATTTCTAATTTGTAAATCTAATACACATACTATCATTTCATAGTTCCTTCATTTTACCTTGTGACTCATTCAATGACAAATTCATGCATTTTATAAATAAAAAATTAATATTGCTTTATTATTTAATATGTTCATTTTCTTCAAAATCCTATCTAATTCAAGAGAGTAATCATCAATCAAGTGGCACATGGGCATAAAATGAACACTAACTTTATTTTTATTACAATACGTTATAGAAATTGCATAGAAAACCTTACAATGGGCACTGATAGAATTGGGATTAGGCTTGCTGAAATATGGAAACATATTTCAGCAAGCCTAAGCCATTCTCTTTTTGACAAAGTTTCATATTTTACATATTAAACAAAACATCACAACAGAAATTACTACATTACACTGATAAAATTATTATCTATTGTCTGAAAAGTTTTAAATGGGAAATCTATGTCGCCATAGGTGCCAATTACGGGGGGCACAAGGGCACCATCAGACCCCACTGAAATTTCTCAGAGGGGGCAAAGCTCCCTCTGGGAAATTTCAAGATATTTTTTCTAATTTCATTTTTTTTACTAAAAGCCAGAAAATGCAATTTTCAATTATTAAAACAAAAAAAATTCCTATAAACATAAATGTCACATTTTAATTCAGTCTTGTTCACATCTTCCTTACCACAGGGCCATAAACTATCTCGCACACAAACCAAGTTTCTCTTTACCCCAGGAAACATGTTTAAGCTAATGACAAAAACACATGGCTACCGGAATCTTTTTGATTGACTATTTCGTTCAAAGGGAAAAAGGAATATTGACAACCATGAGAATATGAGATTGGCATTTCCAAAAAGTACTGTCTCCAATAATAGCTATATATGAGAACGACGAAGTAGGGGATGACTTATTGTCTACTATGTACCAAAGATCTCTCATTTGTAATTGCTCCTCGATTCTATATACCAGACCAGTACCATCTTTCCTGGTGGTACTGTGTTGAAGGCCCAGACCACACGACCAACCCTAGGGTTTACGGTAGCAATATGAGTGGCCGGTCTTGGTACTGTGTATAAAGTATATCTGTTTGTAGCTGCGGACCCTGTGGGTAGCTTTGTCCCTGTAAGCACTGGACATTTGCGAGCCATTAACACCAAGTCATTTGAGAACAGAGAGCTAGAGTTATTAATTATGAGAAAATAAAAATACCCGATTCGTAAGAACTTTGTGGGAAAATCGTTGCTTTTTGTTGAAGTACTTGGCATATCTTCAACTGGTGTGGTCTCAGATGAGTAACGTTTGTAGTGTTGAAGGCAGTGTAATGTTTGGGTTCTGTTAATAAAGGTTTTATTTTGGTTTGTGATGAAAAAAGACTGTGATATGTTTGTGCTATTTGTAAAGGTTGTGTTTCGGTTTGTAATTAAGAAAATTTACTTATTTCTCAAGGATAAATTTAAATTAGAACAAAAAAAATTTCTTATTGCATGAGAAATCCCTAACTGCTGAAAGATCTGCATATAATATTAAAAATCATACAGATGTTGACCCAAGAGCAACACTATATTGGAGCTTTCGTTTAAAGAGCTTAGTGAAACATGGCAATGCTACAATTTTACTAAAAATAGGATTTTTCCAGAAATTGCTGCATACAGTTAGGTATCATTTGATGGAAAAATCCCAGTTGGAAAAAAATGTCACTAGTCATGTTATTGCTTCAAGCCTTCCATTTATATGTTTATATTTTTTTTCTTAATTAAACTTGTTTTTACATATCTTGCATAACTGATGGGATGGACAACCAGATTTATATAAATTTATATGTGACGAAATCTTAAGGTTTTTTCACATATCCTAACTCCAACTTATTATATTTTACCCTCTATGGGTACAGGTCAGGCTCAGATACTAGCTTCGAGATTGGCCCAGGAGAAATAGATATGATCGTCCTTTCCAACTTCGGCCCGTTGTGCGCATTATTGATAACAAAAAAATTCAATTCAATGAATCGAGCCCACAGGGAAATCTCCAGAGATCCCACTGGCCATATCCAGGTTAATAAACAATATGCTGAAGAGCATTAAGATTAAGGTCAACCTCCGGCGGCAACCTATGGGTTTATGCCGACTACGAGGGGAGGAAGCACAATGCAAAATCCACTTCCGGCAAAGCCGCAGCCGAGGGCCACGTTCTCAGCAGGGTTCTCTTAGGGGAAGAACACCCGCCACGCCAGACCCCAGCCACCATCCGGACCTTGGCTCAGGCCATGAATAGACGCAGTCCAGTGGTCACAGACACCCGGAAGAGTCAGGGCCTCATAGACTCGCTGGTTCGATGGACAGTTCATCGTCTACCAGGTAACCCGATTAATATGCCCCCCAGAGTCGGAAGATCAAGGCTACAGAGCCAACAACATCCATAACCACCATCTCAGGGTGGTTGAAGAAAGCAGACATATATCAGGTGACTACAGTTGCTTCAATGGCATTATAAGACAGGCTAAGACAAACTATTACAGGGTAAGATAACAAACAGTATGCACCCTTAGCAACCACTAAGAACGAACTGCCATTTGTTAGGCAGTTCGGTCTTAGTTTTTGTTCAGGGTGCATACTGATCTTTTGGCCTAAAGTAGGGGGTTTATAATGGCCTCAAAACAATTTTAATCACCTAACTGATATATCTTTGCTTTCTTCAAGGAAATATTGCAAGTTATTATAGCTTTATAGAATTTAACTTTGAATCTTTTGTATAATTTTGTCGGATTGTGCCCCTCCCCTCCCCGATATATTTTGAAAACTCGACACCCATGTCTGTCGCTGAGGTAGGTATGTAAACAGAAAAATGCAGCTCAATGACATAAAAATTAAATAAAAATTATCTAACTTATTCTATATATTTTATATGTATTAACCATAGAATCATAGATCAGTGCTTCTCTGTGGCAAAGGTATGTGATAAATACATATCTTGCATCAAAACATTGCATGAATCATTACTTTTTATGATGCTTGCATACATTCTTTTTAACTTTTGAATTTCTGCTGACATAAGCCTATGTGCATAAAATAAAGAGTAATTTTTAATTGAATGAGATGAAAATTAATGTAGGTTCAAATATTTAACAGCAGGATATTTAAGTATAAAAATTATGAAGCTATATTTACTGTTCATACAAAAGGCACAAATTTCATAAATGGTACTGGCTGAAATTCCTAGAGTTCATTTAACAATTGTACCATGTCAACCACAAAAGCAAAAGATAAAATTTAATAGTAAAAATTAATGGTCATATTAATGTTAAGAACTAATCACTTATATCATAGAAAAAACTGCTGTTGAAAAATGAATAACAATTTCAAAACTGATCAGTTTGTGAATAAGACAAAAAAATCTGAAGTAGGCAACACATGACTTTTCTTATATAATGCAATGAATTTATTACTTTCACAGTAAAAGGAATAGGTTGTTCTTATAGTAGATACTTATATTCTTTCCAATATATTGAATTTTCGACAATTCGTAGTCATTTTCATTGATTTAGCGTCATTTTTATCCATTTGGCGAGATTTTCGTTAATTTGGCAACATTTAAAAAGTCGCCAAGTTGGCGACATTCGACCAAATTCATCACCAAAATTTCGCCAAGTGTTATGGACAGAGACATTCCTATAGCAGATAAATGATTATTGGCGTTCAAATACAAAAGTATTACTTAAAGTATCCTTTCTCATGAATGGAACGAGCTAGATCCATGAGAATGATGTCACCCAATTTATCGCATGATATTACATATGAAAAGTGAACATGTTTTTCAACAGTTAATGTTTTTTTTAATTTATGGGATTTTTTGATAAATTTATTTGAAAAATGTGCAATATCTCAAGAACGGTTCATGCTAGCATTCTAAAATTTATATCAATCATTTTCTAACGAAAAATTACATAAGAAATGTCTATTTGCGGAACATTATTAAAGGTTTTGATTTCTTCAAAATTTCACTTGAAAATTTAGGGGGTTCTGAACATTCGATTGCGTATAAAAACAATAGGCTTCCAGTATTCAGATTGTAATTTTTATACCAAATTTCATTCAAATCACTCCATTTGTTCGTGAGATATCGTCTCCATAGACATAGTGACACACACACACACAGACATCACCTCAAAAATGTTTGATTCGTGATCAGGGATGCTTGAAACGTGCTCTCCCGTCGAAAACTCGAATTCTCGACCCCGTCACAATACTTTCCTTATACATTATGTATATAAGGAAAGTAATAAAGGAAATATGAAACTATTGATTTTAGGAATAATAAATCTGCAAAAATGTATAATTTTAAATATCCCATATTAGTAAAATATTTAAAAAGTTCTTAGTATCACAATACATTCTGCAATGATTATTTTACCCAAATTTATCATTCTAAGCAATTTTTATTTATTCGGAAGTAACCAGTTTAAAGCATTTGAAAATAAAATGAACAGATTTAAAACACAAATCTACTGGTTGTCTATATCCCTGTTTCAAAATGCTGCCTTATCTGGGATACATAAAACTGAACAAATTCTTAAAGCTTTTGCAGAAAATTACTACATCTTCTGTACTTCTACTGTATCTTTTCATCATAACTTGGTCATGTGGCAAAAGATTTTATGGCGAAAATACCAGTCATAAAGTTTCATGAATAAAGGAATTAGTGCAGTAAATGATATGCATTTTTGCTCTCACAGGAGCATTATGGTACTCACAAATAACTGGTTGTGGATGTCTGCACTAAAAGGTCAAAAGTATATTTTAATTTTACTCATATAATATTTTTATTATTTTTAACATAATTAAATTTTTGTTTAATTACTGATTATTAAAAACTTTAATTATACAATGTCCTAGTCATCAAATTATTATATTTTCCAATCTACCTGGTTACTTTTAAGAATATTAATGCAGATATATAATACAACAAATTTACTAATTTGTGAATCAAAAAATACTGAAAAATGATTAAAAATACATGTAACTAATAGTTTCCTCGACACACAAAATTAAATTTCCCTTGTTAAAAATTATAAAATGAAAACTGATGGAGAATCTAAAATTTTAATGATAAAGTGTATAGCATACAAATATCTTGAAATAATGATAAAATTTATAAAATGACTATATTCTCCAACCTACCTGGTTACTTGATTTAAATAAATTAAAGACGAAATCTTTAGATTTTGAAAGTCATTTAATAAACATCCTATAGACGTACACATAGATTAAAACCCAGAGCGTTTTGGGGTATCACCATACCCTTCCTCAGAGGCATTATACGAAAATCGTACCAACAAGCTTAAATACTATCCGAACTGATGGACAAAATTTGAATATTACAAATCGGCATCATAACAAACACTCTAATGCATCAACATAAAAACATGAGCAAGAAATTTAAATTGAAGGCTATTATAATGCAAAATTAGAAGGACAAATTGTCAAATTCTAGATCAATCATGGAATGTGATGTCGGGGATTTATCTTTTGTGTCAACTCGAAAAAGAAAGTGTTTTAAAAAGAATAAAGGATGCAAAAACAATTGCAAACAGTAATAAAGGTGTTCTTTCATGATAACTTCTTATTTCTCTACAAAATTGAATTTCCGCGACAGGAAAAACTAAATATAGAACATAAGCTAGGCTTTTGTGTGGTGGTGGTCGCCCGTTTTGGGCTCCTGGAAAATATAACAACGTTCGCAAGAACGGTTTTGCGCTCGGCAACTAAATGCGCAACATGCCGCAAGCAAGAAACTAAACACACAAAATTAGCATCTTCGAAGCACCAAACCATGGAGTTAGAAGTAAGGAGGAAAATCTCCATGTTGAGAAAACGCCAAAACCATTTGAGACAGTAATTCAGGGGGCGCTAGTGAGTGTTCTGACGTTATACATTGTATGCAGTTCTACGGCAAAAAGCTGGTTTGCATTAAATAAAATTTATTTAAACTGTTTATTTCGAAGAAATGAATTAGCGGTTCAATGTACATTATAGTTCAAACTATGAAGAAAATTTCTATGCACTAATGCACGGGAAAAATAGTTGGGAAATATTTTTTTTTTTAATTTTAAAATAACTCATTCATTTGTGAGAAGTGTCATGCGCAGTGCGTCTGAACATGACGTCATTGGATGTGGCAAAAGCAGGAAAATGAAAAATTATTTCGGACTTTTGCGCAATATTGGGGTGTCAATGATTTAAATTTAGATCAACACAAGTTTTTAGAGGTATGTTTATTTCCTTCAATCTAGTATTTAATTCTATTAGATAAATTAATTATTATTAAAAAACTGTCCCATCCATACTTTATAGATGGAATACATTCTTATGTATATATCGTAAAATTAGGAAATAGCAATCCTAACAATCGAGCTGATGTTCTGTTTATAGCTGAATGTGATGTTGACGTTTTAGTTATTTTAGAGCATTTGCTGGTACAAATGATTGCTAAAAAAAAAGTATTTGCCAATTTACTTTAATGGATGTCGAACCATATTATATTTTGATTTTACATGGATAAGGAAATTCAAAGATAATTTAAGTTTTTGTGATCGAAAATTTTTTCTATGTATTGAACAAAGGTACAGATAATTTGTTACATCATTTGTGCAATAGTATGAAATAAAATGATTTTATTTTAAATGTGCTTTTTAACTTTTAGAGTGTGTGTGGTTGTTCTGTGTTTTTATCCCGAAGAAGGAGATTTATTTTGTTTCTCAAACTCATATGTTGCAAATTATGTATCAAATTGCATATGTTACTTTACATTCATTTTTAAAGCATTTGAGCAATTTATTTTAAAAGATCTCCATTTGATTGGAAAAGTGTCGCATGTAAACTACATATACTCAGCATTGGAGTGCAGTAGTATTAATTACATTTAGAATATATATATAGTAAATTCATATTTTATCAGTTTTCCTAAAGAGTTGGAGTATTTGAATTCTTTTAGAATGATCTGCTCTATCAAGATATCACTAACTAAATGTGTTGCATCTTTTGGAGGTGCCAACTAATGATATATCATTATAGAGTGGAGTGGAGCGAGACAGTTTCAGAGCATGAAATGAGAAAGGGGTGTTGCATATGGGTCTGCTCTATAAAGATATCACTAACTAAATGTGTTACATCTTTTGGAGGTGTCATCTAATGATATATCATCATAGAGTGGAGTGGATGAGAGAGACAGTTTCAGGGCATGAAGTGAGAAAGGGGTGTTGCATATAATTACTTTGAAATTTTTTTCTTTTGGACAAGTTTCAGCTCATACAAAATTATGATTTTTTTTATTCAATATTTTTTTAAACAACTGTGCTTATAAATACTAGTGAGACCCTTGAGTGTTCTGCACATAAGTAATTTAAAAACTGATTTATTCATGGAATATCTACTATGTTATAATAGAATACAATGCTCTATCACTGTCTGCATAGCCACAACACAAAAGGATATATTATAACATCTATTGTTGTGTTGTAAATAAATAAAAATGAATTCAATACCCAGCTTCACTTTCAGTATCTCATGTCATACGCAACTTAAAGCACTAGAATTCTCCACTGTTGTAAAAATGGGTCCAATATCTGGCTTCATTTTCAGTATCTGAGGTCATTCAATATAAAACTCCAGAATATTGCTCTTTTTATATAGATTTAAGGTGTTAAAATATAAAGCCACAAGTTATGGCAATATTAAGTACTGGGAGATGCATCGCCATACAATTCGTATTTCCAAGATTAACAGTGATTGAAATAACTGACAGAAATCAAATAATGCAGCTGTTAAACATGGTTAATAAGAATTTCATCATTACATTACCGTGTCAGAAATGAACATGTAAAGGTTGTTGAGCACCAAAATTTGAACTAACATTGGGAAATAAATTATACACTAAAAGGAGGCATAGTATTTTAAAATCTTCATTGCTGTTAAAAATAACTAAATACATGCCAGAAATGACAGTTAATACTTAATATATATCAAAATGAGTAATAAAATTGTGTTTTTATCTTATCTGTTAATAGCGAAATCCTAAAACTTCAAACATATATGGAACAAAACTAGTGTTCTTCAACTGACTTAGAATATTTTATTTTAGGTCAGTTGCTATGTTGCCATCTAATGGATGAAAAGGATGATTTTTTGGACAATATCATAATGTCATAGATTCTCAGAGACAAATGTGTTTCAACAATTTCACTAAATAATATAAAAATTTTATAAAAATATTTTTTTCACAAGTCAATATATAATTTTTTAAACTTCACCCAATTTCCATTGTGTAAGTTTTTACTGATGTAATTAGAAGATGAAAACACATCCCTGGGGATACAGTGACAGAAATGACAAATTTGCATTTTTATTCAAAATATATTTGTACAATGTTTCAATTCACCACATTTTATTTGCATTTGAAGTCAAAAGTGCATTTAATACTATGGAAAAGTATTTTTTGTTGAAAAATATGTGGAAAAGATTGTATCCTAAACAAATACTAAAAAAAATATCTACCTTATTTATTTAAAACTCAAGGGACACAAAATTGACAATTATCAGATATCCAGCCATATATATACTATTTTTCCATTTTACAACTTGAACTTTAAACTCGCAATATGCTGCTTTTTTATGCAAGCAGTTATGTGAATTATATTACATGAATTGCCCCATATGAAAAAAACAAAATAAAAATATACAGTTACAAGATTATGCTAGTCATTAGTTACTTATCTTTTGATTTTTTTAGTTCATAAATGTAATTAGACATTGAAGTTATTAAGTTCGCAGAATTGTGGATGTCATATAATAATTAGTCCACATTTGTCTATGGATATTAGGAATGCAAGAGCTATACTTTTATTCTGATAATGATTGTGAGACAAATAGAACTAAATACTATGGAATAATGTTTGAAAAAGTTGAATGAAGACTCACACTCCAGAGACTGAGTAGTAAGTTACCAGACACTAGAGAGCAGATGCTCTGCATGGGACAGCTAGTATATTATAAATATATATATATATATACAATATACATATTAGTCATACTATCATACTATTACTTCTATGGTATATTTCTTTTAAACCCATAATTTGCATTATTTTTGCATACTCGATGAAAAGGATGAATACAAAACATAATTAAAAAAATTATAATTGCATTTAATTGCATTATTTGAAATGAAACAATCTCTACTTACTAATTACCAAGTGTTTGTCAGTCTGTCACGCTTTTAGGCACTTCCCGAATAGATAGAGACTTGTAATTTGGTACACAAGTCAATTGTTCGATAAAATCATCTGGAAAAATTGTATTTCCCAAATGTGTTCTGTAGAGAGGGTGCTCCACACCAAAACGTTCGAAAAGTGAAATGTTGCAAAAGCATGCTTTGCGATGAGATAGAGACTTCAAATTTGGTGTATGGGTACATTTTTTGAAAGGAAGAAAATGTGCAATTTCAGATTTCCAATATTTTCTACTAAAGGGGGTGCCGCACACCAAAATGTTCGATTTGTTGAATAAATAAGAAATAGATCCTTTAAAATTTGATAGAGGTTTGAAATTTGGTATATGAGCTAACCATTTGATGAAAACGCCCAAGACGAATATAGTTTTTCAAAAATGTTTGTTGAAGGGGGTACTCCAGAGAAAAGCGTTCGAAATGTGAATTGACAAAAAAACATGCTTTGGGATGAGATAGATTTTTCAAATGTGGTGTATGGGTAGATAGTTTGGAAGGAAGAAAGTGTACAATTTCAGTTTTCCATTATTTTCTACTTTAGGGTGCCTGACCACAAAATGTTCAATTTTCGGAATAAAGGAGAAACACCCCTTTTAAAATGTGATCAAGACTTGATATTTGGTATATGGGCGAATCATCTGATAGAAAACCCAAGAAGAATGGAGTTTTTCAAAAATGTATACCTAGGGGGTAGGTATTTTACACAAAAACAATCGAAAGGTGAAATAATAGAAAAAGCATACTTTGCGATGGGATAGACTTCAAATTTGGTTTACGGGTAAATAGTTAGAAAGGAGGAAAGCATGCAATTTCAGTTTTCCAATATTTGCTATTGTAGGGGGGGGGAGAGGCACTCACTAAAATATTCAATTTGATGAACTAATGAAAAATGTCTCCTTTATAGTGTGATAAAAGCTTGAAATTTAGTATACAGGCATACATTTGATAAAAAAAAACGTGATGAATACGGATTATCAAAAATGTTCATTTAAGGGGGTGCTACACTGAAAAGCATTCGAAAGGTGAAGTGATAGAAAAAACATGCTGCACGATAGAATAGAGACTTCAAATCTGATGCACGAGTAGATAGTTTGAAAGGAAGAAAGTGTGCAATTACAGATTTCCGATATTTGCTACTTTAAGGGGTGCTGCACACCAATATATTCAATTTTCTGAATAAATGAGACACGCTTATGAGATATATGTAAAAATTGAGATATATGTAAAAATTGAGATATATGTAAAAAATGAGATATATGTAAAAATACAAAAGTAATTTTGAAATCAATTTAAGATAAAATCAAAACATCTACATGCATTAAAACAAAATAAAATTTGCAAAAATATAAGATAATTATTATGCAATGTATTATGGCAGAGGTCTCAGTTTGGACGTCATATTAATTACATAAGAAATTTATTTGTAACTAGAAATTACCTAAGAAAATTTATTTTTAACTTACTTGTACAGTTTTTGCTGAGAGTTTGTAGTTGTTCTTATATTGTACAGTAAACATTTGATTAGAAAAAATAATACGAAAATTATTAATTGAGCTTGAATACAAGTCCAGGTAATAAATTAAAATAAACTGTAAGGATACATGTGTTATTGCTGTAGCTTAGAAGCGGAGCATTTGACAGATAAACATGTTGATTCTTGCTCTTGACAAAGGTCCACACATGCACTGAATATTTTTTTCATATGCTAAAAAAATACTCCATACAGAAGTTGAACTCATTTAAAAGCAACACCTGAAGAAGTACTTATTTACCTAGAAAGTATATAACTTCCCAGTCTTTTACCATATATTTTTTTTATGACTTCAACATTCTTCTTAGCATATGCAAATAAAATGTATACAACTTCTGAATATGTAATAAAATATCTAATTATTCCTTAAACAAAATTTGTCAGCTAGGCAAAGGATACTGCTGTATTATTTTGGCTGTTGAAAAATACATATACCAAAATGCAGGTTATACATTTAAACACTGAACACAAAAGAACTGAAATATAACTTACTGCTAAAATCTTAATTTGGTACATATAAATACAAAATAAATTTGAAATTATTCATACCTATTAGTTCAAAATACAATGCGAACCAAGAATAAATATATTTTTAAGAGCAAACTAGATATTAAAATTTAGTAACATAACAGTTGTCAATATTTTGGCAGTTTACTATTAATTGTAATGAAAAAGTACTAGCATTTTAAATATCAACTATCCACAAAAATGTCAAGTTGATAAAATATAATTTTTTACAAGAGGGAAAACCATAGTCACAGAACCTCCCACCAGCTGTGGTGGAGGTGTTCTCAAAGCATGAAATCATGCTCTCAATGCAGTGATTAGCAATGTTGATCGCTGCACTGAGAACACGAAAAAAAAGTATAAGGACATCATCAGAAATATAAGGACTGCATCAAAATATGCAGAATATACTTTATTTTGAGCAATAAAAATATCTTAATTTGCACCTTTTCCCACTTTTTTGTGTAAGATATGAATTAAACTTTTAAACAAATTTCTGTGCATGGAAAGAGTATAAATTTAAACAGTATGGACGCTGCCCATAGAACTTTTTCCAGAGTGCTGGGGAGGCAGACCACTGATGTCAGTGGGGAAAACTCAAGGATAAGACGTTGGATGTTGGAAACCCAGACCACACGACAGACCCGAAGGTTTACTGTAGCTAAGTGTGTGGCCGGGAACTTTATTTTTGATTCAAGTAATTACAACACATATAAAAAATGAATCACAACACAATAAGTTACAAGACAAGCAAAGATACAAAAAAACAAAAAAGCATAAAAGAACACATAAGAAAAACAACAGGTTTAAGCAAAAAGTAACTGTGAAAATTTTAAAGTACAAAGCAATAAGGCTGCACAGGTTTACCAAAGAGACCCTGGAGGGATATTTAAAAAACTTTAAATTTACTTAAAAAAAAAAAAATAAATAAAAATAAAATAAATGAATAAATGGAATTAAAACAACCAGGGGAAGTTACAAAAGGGGGGACAAAGAGAGACCAGGGCAAAGAACAGAGGGGAATATACAAAAGGAGGGGACGAAAGAGAGAGCAGGGCGCATAAAAGAGCAAAAAAAGAGTTACATAATGCCAGCCAGGACAATAATGCTGGACAAAAATAATATAGACATTGAAGGATATCTAAGTAACAGAAATATAAATTATCTGTTAATGATACAAAAGTAAAACCTTTGTGTTTGTGGACTATCTGTATAATCCATAATTTACAATATTTATAGATGTGTACAATATTTACAGATGTATAATTTGGAAGTAATATATGAGATTATAAATATTTACAGAATTAAAGTATAAATTAACAGAAATGTATATAAATGGGGTGATTATAATTTTGTTGTTATATTACAGACAGATATGAGTGATAATGACATTGTAGATGTATATACAGACAGAGACACAATTTTGTATTGAGAATATATGTACAAAGGTATCACTTCAAAGTGTAAACATTTTACATTTCCATATATAAGTCGCTTATTCACATTGTTTGGCAGGTTTGTATAACAAGAACAAGACTATACCGTTTACAGGTGGTGACGAGACAGTTAACACAACGATAAAAAACAGCAAAACACAAAAATAAAAACAGAACAAAGGGGAACCCAGGAACAGCAAGGGGAGGGGATTGATCACCAGAGACACGGGGATAGTAGGTACTCACAAGCTTTTCAGCGAACACGGTTCGAAATATCACGGGCGACGAGAACACAGTTCTTGAGTTTATTAAGTAATGTCGGATGTCGGCAAACCCCGGAGAACCAAGCTGCACGGGAAGCGGGGACAGGTTTAATTAAATGGTATTCTTTAGAAAAGGGACAAGAGAATAAATAAAGGATAAGACGTACAACATTCACTAGATTTATGTCCACCTTTGTGACCTTGAATGTCCCAGGGGGAGAGAGGCAAGTGCCCCCTCTTGCAGTTCCCTATGGACACCCATGATAAATAGCTCTAATTTTCACAAAACTACAAGTTGCACGTTACACAATTGAATTATGAGTGAAAATATACATAAAATACAGTAATTTTTATTTAGAGGAAGGGAGCTTTTTTTTTAATGATTTAGTGGTAACCAGTGACAAGATCATGTACTTTAATATGAAGGTGGGAAGGCTTTGAGTGTTATTCTTAAATATTCAACTAATATCCACTAACACCTATTAGCTTTTGCCTAATCAAATACCAAGTATTAACTATATGCTGCCAATGTTATTAACTGTAATTACATATTGTATATTATTACTACCTATTAACATGTCTATTTTCAACATCTCGCAAAGATAAGCATAAATTGAAGTCAATATACATATATATACTGGTAATTTAACTATTTATAGAATACTTCAACTATAATTTGTTACAGTGTACCCTGCAGAAACAGATTCAAATCTCTGAAAGTTGAATTTTAAAATATACTACTACAACTAATAGTCAATGTTGGAGTGTTCTTAAAATTATTTTTATTAAAGAGAAATATTGAACAGAACAAAGTACAGTAAATGTATGAGAGTTTGAAACAAACTCAAATTTATTTTTCCTTCAACTTTAAGTTTTGCTCGATTTACATTGTAGCCTGTTTTACAACCAGGAACAAAAGTGACATCGTCTATACGTAATTAGAGAGATGTGAAACGTAATCAATTAATTATGCCTATTGTTTCGCATGTGAACAGAAGACATGAAGCTAGAAATGACAGAAACAAACAAAATGTAAACAAGCAGACGAATCAAAATTTAATCCCGCCATCGGTGTAGTATCCAATCAAAATGCAAAAGATTTTGATGTCATTGGCTAAAATGCTTCGTTGCCAAATTACAGAATGCTTGCAGATTAAAAATTAAATTACAGAATAAAAATTATTTTTTCTTGTCAAATTTTTGCAATATAATTACTCTAATTATCTATAACGATACAAAATCTTCCATTTTCAACAAATAATGAAGGTATACACACTTTGCTATCCGAATTTTTACACGGGTAAATCTAACTTCAAATTAGTAAATCTAAATTGTTTTAAATATAGAAAAATGATATGTATATGATAAATATTTGTGATTTATTAATTGTCATTACATTTTCATTTCATTCACATTTTTATAACATTTATCTGTTCAGAAATGGCAACACCAGTATCTCGAACTACTTAAGCAACACTAGCGGCGCGTAGATATAATTCTCAAAGCATTATGGTATTTTAACGCCTTGCACCCATAGAAGATTTTCCTCCTTACTTCTAACTCCATGCACCAAACACAGCGCGTCACAGCCCGAATATGCAAAAATAACACGACAGAAAAGTATAAAACCGTAGCACATCCGACACAAAATCAGAAAGCAGGGGGGGGGGGGAACCGTTGCCAACGGAAAGCCAAAAGAAAAACTTTAGACCCTTATTCACCGCAAGCAACCAAGGAGGAACGAGGCAAGACAGGACGCCCGGTAAAAACCGTTGGACGAAAAATCACACAGGGAAGCGAAGGAAAAGGGGGTAGAGCGGCCGATCCCCAGGGCATGGAACAAACTTTCCCGTTGGAGTTTGAACTTTCTGCACTCCAACAGAAGGTGGTCGACAGTATCAGCAACTTGACAGGTGGTGCAGAGGGGGGAGGAGACCAGGTTCACCCGATAAAGCACCGCGTTGGTCAGAAGGGTCCTTGTCCGCAGCCGAGCCAGCAGGGTTTCTCCGCAACGAGATATAGCGTAGTTCTTGAAGTACCAACAGCGGGCCTCGATGTGGCCAAAGTTAGAAAAATACTTGCTAGTGGTCCAGGCGCGATCTTCCGCAATGGCTCCCTTCCGCTTGAGCGCGGCAGCCAAGTCCTCCGGAGAAATCCACAATATGGAGTTTAAGTTGTCCGAGTGAGCTTTGGCGAGCCGATCAGCTTCTTCGTTTGGGCCAATGCCTTTATGTCCAGGCACCCATACCAATTTGATGGTTCGGACCTTCTGGAGGGTTTCTTCCAGTCTCTTTCTGAGAAAAAGAATCACGTTCGGAGACTTTTTGTCCACTTTTCTGAGAGCCTTAAGAACAGACAGGCTATCTGATAAGATTACAAGTTGCTGCTCTTCTGTCATAGGTTCAGAGATGGCGAGACTAATAGCCAAGGCTTCCGCAGTAAAGATAGAGTTCAGATGAGGGACAGACTTTGAGCACCCGCGGTTAGCTGAGGCGTTCCAGACTGCAACGCTAGTAGATGTTAGCGATTTAGACGCGTCCGACGTTAGGCAGGTATGGTTTCTCTATGTCTCCCAATGCTCCATGTGTTGTGACACATCACAACACTTTATTTTTATTATTCTAAATTAACATTTTTTTTATAAATCATTAAATATTATATTTTTATTTAATTTATTATTCCAAATTATTATATTCAAAATTGCTTTTATTTTATATTTTCATTAATAGACCAATTGATTCTTTTATTAAAATTAAATTATACGTGCTGCTATCAGTTCAGGTTTTATTCGTACAGTGTACGCCCTTTTTAAAAATGACTTGATACGCGCACACCTTTTCAATTGGTAGATCTCGTTTCAGGCGAGACACGGAAACTTGTTTTCTTCTGTCTCACTTGACCTCACTGGTTGAACAGAAGTTTGGTTTATCTGGCATGGCAACGGTGTGTGTGGCTCCAGCCAATCACAGAGTGCCAGGTTAGGCGGGAATTCTTTCTGTGTGTAAAAAGTGCGGACTCACTCTCTTCTCTCTGAAATTTCTTGCATGTGAAGTTTATTGTATTTTCGTAGGCAAAGGGGCCTTGGCCCTTTGCTTTGCCATTTTCTTTTTTACTATTCATTAAGTTTTAAGCATTGAAGATGAAATTATTTACGTCTAAAAAAATATAAATTATATATTTGTTTTTTGGACATATGTCATGAATCAAGTCTGATTTCTGTGGAATGTATAGAAAGTGTGAATACAGTAATTTGCTATTCTAAAGTGGATTTCTTGTAATTGATTACTATATCAAATACTTCAGTGATTATCATTATTAAAAATTATTGAGTCAAGTTGAAGAAATTATATTTATTTCCCAGTTTGACAGCAGCATTTTGCCTCTATGGACAATTTCAGTGAAATTCCTCTATTGTCTATTAATATGCAAATTTGAATTATGGAGTAATCGACATGTTGGTTATTGATTCAACATAATTATTATAACCTTCTTTCACCTGTCTTTTGTGGATTATTCTAAAAGAATTGTTCTCAGATATAGAACCGAGTATGTAAATCATCATGAAGATTAAAATATTTCATCATCTGATTTATACATTAAAATATGTATTACAACAGCAAAGTGCATATTGGTATTCCTGTGTGCAGTTATTAATGTACATTTTGGAATTGTATTCTGCTATTATTTTCATTTTTCCTTCTACAAAGAGAGTGAACTTTGAGTATAGTTAAAAAGGACTTTAGATTGTGGTCATTACCATGATGAATATGTGTGATTTTGCTTCATCCGATTGGTGAAGTGTTTTCAGCATTAATTATGTGACACCTTACACTATTCATTAATTACAAGTAAGTAATTTTAAGGCGCTCACATACAAGTATGGTTTAATATTTAATTACACAACGCAATGCTTTATATTCAAAATTCTATTCCCTACTATACGATCCCCTTCCATTAAGTAACTAACTTTTAATTCAATTAATTTTCCCTTATAATTGTATGTGAGTGTCCGACCCAATCAGGTGTTGAGATATGATCGTTCAATTGATTTTGTTTTCTTTAATTAAGTCTCTTGAATGGTTGTATCACAACATCTGGTTCTTTATAATTTTGGTGCCGTGTTTTTTTTTAAATTTATATGCATAGGCAGTCATGTATTTTAATGAACCTTAAAAGTAAAAAAAAAAAAAAATTGATATAATTTCTATTTAATTTAATGAAAATTTTGTTTTAATCTAATTGAGATTTAACTAAAATTCTTAATGATACATGATATTTGATTTGTGATATTAATAATTGATTTTTATTCATTATTTGAAGCACCAATAACTTTTGAATGATATTGTATATTTTAATAATATTGAAAATGAAGTTCTATGTATTCAATTATGGTTGTATCACAACACCATGAATTGCGCGCAGATTATAGAGTCCGGTAGCTTAGTGTCTTGAAACCCGAAATCATTGGTGTGGATGGTAAGTCCCGGGCAGGGCCACCTATTCGGAGGGGGTGTCCATTGAATCAGGTCTGCTTCACGAAAGTCAAAGTCCAGACGAATTTCCTCCCACGTCTGAGCAGGTAGATTCAGGGTGCTCAGCGAGGAACCATCCAGGGTCCGATTGAGCGGAGAGAAACGTCTTAGCGCTTTGTGCCTAATGGTAAACCTGTGCTTGAGGCACTCGTGCCAGCGAGACAACTCCCATGTCCCAGTTTCTCTGCGGAGTACAGGAAGCGGTGTCCACTTGGGGAGCCCGGTGGCTACTCTTAAGGCCGCGTTGTAGAGCACCTCAATTCTCTTTTTGTCAGTGACGCAGGCGTTGGAATGGATGATACTCCCGTAGTCCAACATGGATCTAACGACCCCATTCACTATACGAAGAAGGTGCCCCGTGGTAGTCCCCCTTTGCAAGTGGGCGATGTACTTTATAACGTTAAGCTTTCGAAAGCCACGCATGCGAAGTTCTTCGAAATGTTTCTTCCAGGTCAAATTCTGGGAAAAGTGGAGGCCCAAGATCCGGACCGTGGTGACCCAAGGTATCGTTCGGCCACACATAATCTGGAAAAATGTTTTCAAATCCTTTCCCTCACTTGTCTCCAAAATTATCAACAAAATTTTTTATCTTGGTCATTTTCCTAGCTCCTTAAAAATCTCAAAAATTATTTTCCTGAATAAACCTGGTAAAGACCCCGCTCTCTGTACTTCATACCGCCCCATTTGTTTACTCCCTACATTTGGCAAAGTCATTGAAAAATTTTTTATCAATAAATTAAATTTCTGGTTGAATTCAGAAGGTGCTCTCCATCCCCTCCAATTTGGGTTTCGGGAGCTTCACAGCTGTGAAGATGCTGCACTCAAGCTTGTTAAACATATTGAATCCCTTCGATCAGTCCATCATGTCTCCCTTACCACGGTAGACATCTGCGGGGCCTTTGACAGCTTAAATTGGAATGTTCTTCCCTCTACTTTTGAAAAAATTAACCTCCCTCTCCCTTTTCGTGCTTTTATTTATTCATATTTGTCCTCCCGTTCTATCACTTTTACCGGTAACAATTTGTCCCTCTCTAAATTACTTTCTATGGGTGCTCCACAGGGTTCGGTAATTTCTCCGATCCTGTGGAATATCTATTTCAATAGTATCTTAACCCTTAACAACGACCTCTTCTACCTGCAGGCCTTTGCGGATGATCTGGCCGTGGTCACGTCTGGTTCCGATATTAAATTTACCACCCAAAATACAAATCAAATTCTTGGTCTCATCTCGGATTCCCTCACTTCCTTGAAACTTTCAATTTCCCACGAAAAATCAAAATGCATTATTATCAACAAATACAGATCCAAAAGAAAATATAATCGATGTATTAGACTTCAGAATAAACCCATCAAAATTTCTAAAACTCTTAACTACCTAGGTATTATAATTGACAATAACTTAAAATGGAGCGCTCACATATTCTACTTAAAAGAAAAATGTTTCAAGTTGTCCTCAACATTTGGAAAAATTTCTGGGAATAACTGGGGGGTTAATAAAGCTCTTTTAAAAATATGGTACTTGACTGTAATTGAAAAGGTTATTATTTACGGATCTGGGGTTTGGGGGGGTAATCTCACACGGGATCAAATTTCAAAACTTACTTCATTACAAAGAATCTTTTTATTAAAAATCTGCCCTGGTTTTCGGACAACTTCGAACATTTCTCTTTTTTCAATTACCGGTATTCCCCCTGTCCATTTAGTCATTAAAACTCTTTTTATTAAATATAACTTTTGGAAACATAAACTTAACTTATTTTCGGACCCCTCCATTCCCTCCCCTGATCAATTTGATTCCCTTTGTTCTCTTTCTAGCCTTCCTCCTCCCCTTCGTGTTTTAAATTTTTCTTCCTCGAACCCTTCCTCGTTTTCTAGGTTTAATGTATTCACAGATGGGTCAAAACTGGATAATAATGTAGGTTTATCAATATGCATTTTCGAAAATGATCGACTGATCGAATCATTATCCTTTAAACTTAGAACTGGAAACACAGTTTTTCAAGCCGAACTTGAGGCCATCAACCAGGCCATCCTCTGGGCCGGCAAAAACAATTTAAAAATCAACATCTTTTCGGACAGTCAGTCATCTATTTCGGCTTTTAAATCTATCAAGAATAAAACGAAATTTCTATCTAAAATTAAAACTAATGCTCACCCCTACAAATCATTAATTAACTTATCCTGGGTCAAGGCCCATTCTAATATTCAGGGCAACGAAGTCGCCGATGAACTGGCCAAACAAGCTACGATCTCCGGCACCCCACTCCTTATACCTTTTCCCTACTCCTTTTTGATTAATAATTGTAAATCTTTCCTTCTTAAAAATTGGCAATCTCTTCTTAATGATTATATTTCCCCCCGGACTCATGACCCTGCCAGAATTCTAAGCTATTTACCCAAAGTCAACCCCAATTTTCAAATTTATAACAAATTCTTAATCTATTTTTTAACGGGTCATGGTCCTTTTCTTGACTATCTTCATTTTTTCAAACATAAACGTTCTTCAAATTGTCTTTGTAATTCATATGGTGACGTAGATCATTACGTCTTTAATTGCCCCCATACCTCAAAATTTCACTTAACCCGTCCTCCAGATAATCTTCGTACGACTTGGTTCTCTGGTGTCAGAACCAATAAAATTCTTTTAAATAGGTTGAAAAACTGTGTTTTAATTGCGAGAGAAATCTCCAATCAGGTTCCTTAGCAAGCTTGGTGCCAACTGCTTTCAATTTTCTTCGGTCAATGTTGTCCTCCCTGTTCCAGGCGTTTGTCTCTTATTGTTTCTGTACTTACACTTTTTGGTGTCCGTCTTTTGTATATTTTGTTTCCTGTCTATATTTCTCTGTTGTATATATCTGTTTTCCCTGTGTTCCTCGGCTGTTCATATATTTGAAAGTCTTACCATGTACATGTAGTGCTATATTGCACTTAACTTTTTCCGGTTACCTCAACTGATTGTAACCTTTATTCAGCTATGTTCTTTTTGCTTTCTTTTGTTGGTTTTTACTGTATTGTCCCTTTTCCCGCGGTTGCTCGGATTCTTTTGGCCATACGTTTTATATAAATTTAATTTCATTTTAAGAAAATAATTTAATTTTTACCTCAAAATTCAAAATTTGTTAAAATCTACGTTTCTTTGCCTCCCTTCCCACTGTATTTTATGTAAAACTCTAAAACTGTCTGTATATATATTTACCATGTAACCACTTTATTGAATTTTAAATAATTGCAGACTGAAACTTGGTGACTGACTGGAGGACGGTTTCGGCTAACCTCCTCTCCCGGCCACACATTAAACTGCCGTAAGCCCTAGGGTTGGCTGTGTGGTCTGGGCCTTCGACATCGACACATACCGACGTTAAGCTGGGGTAAGCTTTTTTTCTTTGAGAAATTAATCGCTGAGCACTTCGCAGGGTCGATGGTTAACTTCCAGTAGCTGCACCATTGTCCTATATTGGTCAACGTCGACTGGATATTCCTTTTGACCTCTGCCCATTCGTTCCCTTGGGCCAGAACAAAGATGTCATCCGCATAAACGACAATTTCGGTATTGGATACCGCAGTCTCGAATATGTCTCGCATGTAGATTGTATAGAGAAACGGAGAAAGGACAGAGCCCTGAGGAATTCCGCAATGGCTAGGTGTCTTTCGAGAGAGGCATCCTCTCCACCGGACCTGAAAGTATCAGTGGGAAACAAATTCGAAAATCCATTTTGCTATCCTTCCCGTGAAACCTGCGTCTAGCAGCTTGGCCAAGAGCCCGTCCCTCCAAACAGAGTCGTAGGCGGCTTTAATGTCAAGAGAGGCAAGGATTATATATTTTTTCGCTGTTCTTGCAGCCATTATGTCTTCGTGGATCTTTGTTAGGGAAGTTGAGCAATCGCGAAAGGGGAGAAACCCATGGTGATTTTCGTGGAAGATGTCCTTCGTGAAAATCCTGTGGGTCATACGGGAAAGGATCATTCTCTCCATGACTTTCGCTACCACAGAGGTTAAAGCGATCGGACGATACGATTCAACAGCTTGCCTGTCTTTCCCTCTCTTCAAGACGGGAACGAGGACAGAGTTTTTCCAGGATTCAGGAATGTCACCTGTGGTCCAGCTTTTGTTTAGGAGGTTTAGCAAAATCAGCTGGTTTTCCGTGGTTAATCCCCGAAGGGTCTTGATGTGAATCCCATCAAGCCCGACAGACCCCTGGGACGTGTTGGAAAGAGATCTTCTAAGTTCTTTGAGCTCAAAAGGCGCGTTGAAGACCTGGTTCTCGTCGTCGCTGAAGTCTAAGGGGATCCCTTCCAGCGGTTCGGTGCGGCCATACCATTCAGCAAAAGTATTGGCCTGGGACTGGGGTGACGAGGTGTCTCGTCCATCGATCTTGAGGATCCAGTGAGAGGTAGAAGGAGGATCACTCCTTTTATTGAGCGCTTTCAAGATTTTATAGATGAAACCGGACTGGGAAGTCTCCTGGCACACCTTCTGCCAATAGATCCGCGAGGCTGTTCGAGTGGCTTTTCGAAGCTTGCCAGAAACGTGACGGTAAGAGATCCAGAAATCTCGCCGGAGGGTGGTCCTAGCCAACCGCAAGAACCGTCTCTTTTGCCCCAAAAGAAAGCTGCATTCGCTATTCCACCAGGGGACCCCAGAGCGTACGTTAAGGGCCTGCCACCGGGCGCTGTCCGCCATAGCCGAGCCACAAACACTCAGGAAATGTTCGTACGAGATACTCCCTTCTCCGGACATTCTGAGCGACTTATTCAGCAGCAGATGAACTTTACCCCAGTTATACCTTTTTCGAATTTCTTGCCGGATGTTAAAAGGGATCCGCAGATTAATCTGTACTTTGATAGGAAAGTGGTCCGAGGAGAAGCAGTCGGCGTGTACATTAGCGCTAGACTGCAATGCAATATCGGACAAGCAGATGGAGAGATCGATAAGGGACGTATTCCCATTCCAGGAGATATGAGTAGGGACATTGTCGCTGAGGAGGTTGATGCTTTGTCCCATGATCCAATTGGCCACTATCTCAGCGCTGGGAGAAGTCCGGTCGGAGCCCCAGCATCTGTGCTGGGAGTTAAAATCACCCAGGACAAGGAAAGGTTTGCTGATAGAAGCCAGGAGATTTTCCAACCAGGCTCCCTCGAAACAGCCCCTAGGGGAGTAAATATTAATGATCGACAGGGTTGAAGTCTGCCCCAACCGAAGCTTGATCCCAATCACCTCAGTACCGTGGGAGGAGTCTTCTGGAATAGCAATGAGCGAGGACGGGATCTGATCATTCACACAAACCGCAACCCCGCCGCCCCTCCCAGAAGGGCGGTCAGCACGGTTGACGACCCGGTGGGGAAGGGAGAAAGGAGTCGCCCTCGAAAGAAAAGTTTCCTGAAAGACCAACACATCAGCCGAACTGAAAAACCGATCAACAAGCCAGGGGCGCTTATCACGAAGACCTCGACAATTCCACTGAACAACCGAAAAACCCACTGAAAAACGAAAACAAGCCCCAACAGCACACAAAACCCGACCCCCCCCCCGCGCAGCGAGGCAGAAGCCCCGCTACGGAACATCCGCTTGTCTCTCTCTACCCCTGGACTTCACCGCGTCCGCAGGGCTTAAGGCAAATTGCATGTTGTCAACAGTAGGCTCACTTTCTAATTCCATCATCGCATTCTCATCATCGTCCTTTGATTTCTCTCGATTTAATTTTTTCTTTCCCGTTTTGTCTTTCCGCTTTGGAGACGGAGATTGTACCCTTTTCGAACCATACAGTGACCGCATCTGGTAACTGGGTTCCTAGGATGGTTACCAAAACTGTCGAAGTGACTCCCCCTGAAAATTTTGAGAACCGACGGACTTCTTTCACTTTGAATCCACCTTCCGCGAGTTCTTCTGCTATGTCCGAACACGTGACCTCCATGCTTACGTTAAACAATAAAAAACGGGATGTGATGCAGTCAAATTGTAACGATGTTTTTGTTGGGACAGATAGCAGGGATTTCATTTCCAACAGTTTGTTAGCTGCTTCCAACTGAGTTCTTTGCACAAGAAGTTTGTTGGTTCGAGTGAGTTGCATTTGGGACAATACATCAGTGGCTCAGAGTACGGCCATGAGATTAGTTTTTAGTTGTTTAGGATGAGATCTGGGTATCGCTCCGTCGATAGCTTCTATGACTAGAGATATGGCCTGAACACCATGCTTGACAGCTGACGAGAGCTGTTCAGTTTGAGGGGCTTGGTTTGTGTATAGGAGAGGATCATACATGTTCATTTTTTCATTCAAATTCGTTGTATTCGTACTAAAAGAAGAGCTTACCCCAGGATAAGAAGCGCTACCCGTATGGGTAGCCTCCACTGCCTTCGCCATTCTTGAAAACAGTCAGAAGACGTAGTCGAAGTAGTCCTCCGAGCCACGTAGGCACCCGAGACGCCGCCCTTGCGTACGCTCGACGCAAGGAAAACCGAAAAGGCAAAAAGAAAGAAACCAGGCACACAAGTCAAACAACCCCTTCACCTTAGGGGGAAAACTACACTTGAGTTTCACAAACACAAACCACAAACACCTACTAATGGACACCAACACGCACTACGAAAACCAAGAAGAGAGCAACCACCCTCCTAAAAACTATCGCGAAAAAACTAGGCTTTTGTTTACATTGGCGGCACAAGGTGTCCACAAACGAAGTGGTTAGGCCACCTGCAAGTGCGGTTGCGGAAACGATGTAATTTGGCTGCCGTCAAGTGCGGACGCGCATTGAGCTACCTGCAAGTGGGCTACTTGTTGTCTTACGGCGGAAGATAACAAATTATATTTCGTTTACTAACGTTAGACGACAGTGTTATTTAAATTGTAATTCTTCAAATATATTTAAAAATGAATTACCGATAAAAGAGTCGAATTTTACGGTTTCTAGCTCCTACAAATGTATATATAACATTAAAATAGAGCTTGAGGAATGGAGCGATTCCTCTTTTCCACTTCTATTTTTCTGAAAATAAAATATAATAATCTTTCCAAACTTTTTAAGAAACTTGACAAGAAGTATTTGATCATAAAATTGTCTAATTAATGGACCTGAGCTGGAGTCCCCCCCCTCCCCCGGTGTGCAGGGGAACCCGGCCCGGTCAGGAAAAATTATGTACAAAAATGAGGGGACGGGGGCCCGAAGAGGCCCCTTCCCCCCTCGCTTTCCACGGGCCTGCATGTGTGTGCTTTATTTTCAAGAAAAAGAATAAGAGAAAGGTACAAGTGATATTTTACTCCTTCTCAGAAAAACGCTGGTAAAGTTGTGAAGGAAGAATATAAAATATTTAAGCAAGTACTTCTAGTGAAGGAATATGATTTAATTGGACTAAATTTATGCTTAACTTATCCTTCAGCAAATTTTGTCTTCCAATTCATAATATTATACCATTCAATTACAAGCAGCTATTCTTTTTAATATTATATATAATAATATATTCTTAAAAAAGATTTAATTATAAACCGGTTTTTCATTTTTTTAATTATTCAATAATGCATTTTTTATGTATATAATAAAGAGTAAATTATGTTTCTTTTTTTGTTATTAATTTTACTTTTTTCATAAGTGGCAAAAAGGTTTCCCATCGGTAAGTATTTAAAACGAATTCTAATATAATATTTAATAATATATTTTTCAAAATCATTTTTAAATTTGTTCTTATAATTTAATAATTTACTCTTATTTATTATATTTAATAATTTACGTTTTAAGAATTTTAAATTATTTTTTCCTGCTATTCCTTTTGTGCAATGTTTTAAATTTATCATTAAAAAAAAAATCCTGTTATAGATAAAAAATAATTATTTTATGACTTTTCTTTATCAAGAAAGAAAATATTTAAAAATAAACTACTTTAAAAAATTAAAAATATACTATTTTTAGATCTCACCAATTCATATATAACATCAAAATAGATCTTGTAAAATGGAATTTTTTCCTCCTATATACATATAGGAGGAGGGAATTGGAGGGGGGGGGGCTTTGATTTTATTGAAATTATTTTCATTATTACATGTTAGCTGGAATAATATGTCCAATGACGTTTTAAAGTATTTATTCTTATATTACAGCTACAGTTAAACATATATTACACAACATAGCTATAAAAAGGGGTTTGAATTGAAAATATATATAAAAATTTCTTATACTTGTATATTGCAGTCAGCATAATATCGACCTAAACGGAATATAACGCTACTTTCCACCGGAAGATAACCATCCGACTAATTTGACGGAAGTCCACTTGCAGGTTTCCTGCTACAACTCCATCCGCGACCGCACATGCAGGCAGCCTAACCACAGCCGTCTACAAACGATCAGTGTATATACTTTTTTTCCCGTAAATGAAGCATTTTTATCATTGATCAAGTAGTAATAATAATAATATATTTTATTTAATTCTTTAGTTTAAAATCATATCGAAAGCAAATAAATATGTGTGTATGAAGTAAAATACATGATGAAATGTATTTAAGGAAAATATAAACATGTATAATCTCGAAGACGACATATTTTGACAAGCGCTTATACCCTGCAAAGTCACTCCCGCCATAATATCACGTGATACATACGTCAGGCTATCTTTCTATTCTTTCAAAACAAGGTTGACCCCTTTCTGCAGTTACAACACTATACTTTGATCGCACTATATTTTTGACACACACACCCTCTCTCTTATTCGTGCTCTAATCACGTTAATTATAAAATGTTATACCTAATTCTGATTTTTTTTTCCAGAATGCATCTACATATAGAATTTCATGGCTATACGTACTCTCTCTCTCTCTCTCTCTCTCTTTTGTAAAATCTCTAATTTTGAATAATCTGTGTTTCAATCACATTGACTTCAAAATATTCTACCATTCTGTAGGAAATTAGAAACAGTTAATTAAAACACGAATAATTCGAAATTAGATATTTTAAGAGAGAGAGTACATACAGCCATGAAATTCTATATACATATGTATTCTGTAAAAAAATGAAATTAGGTAGAACATTTTGTAATTAACGTGATTAGAACTCGGATGAGAGAAATAATGTCAAAATATAGTGTTGTAATTGCAGGAGGGGGGGTCCACCTTGTTCAAAAGGAGTGGGATTCAAGGGCGTTCATAAAACTTTTCCTGGAATGTCCAAATTCAAGGATGAGAGGTAAATATATTTAGTATCTTGACGATTACATTTGAAACCTTGAACGTCCGCGGGAGGACAAGTGCCCCTCGCGCTCCCCTATGGCAAGAGCGCCTATAGAACTTTTTCAGGGGGTAAACTGAAGGGTGAGACGTACAACATCAACTAACTTGATACCTACCTTTGAACATCCACGGGATGGTAAGTTCCCCATCACGCTCTCCTATGGGCGCCCATAGGGGACAATAGCATTTATCAATATTTATACAATAATATTAACAATACTCGAATATAGATGTCAATATAATCAATACTGCACTTCACATCCTTGTGTTTATCCCGCTGGTAAAAGTTCTATTGGCGCCCTCACCATGGGCGCCTGTAGGGGAGCGCAAGAGGTCACTTGCCCTACTGTGAACGCTCAAGGTCACAAATGTAGGTACCAAATTAGTAGACATTGTACTACTTATCTTTCAGTATACCCTCCTTGAAAAATTTCTTTTGACGCCTTTGCCATGGGCGCCCATTCTAGATGCTGATAATAAGGTGTTGCCCACAGCTAGGTGTCAAGCTAGTCGATATTGTCGCCCTTGAATGTGCCCCCGCTGGAATAAGTTCTATAAATGCTCTTGGCATGGGCGCCCATAGGGGGTCTTGAGGGGGAACTTGCTATCCCGTCGACGTTCAAGTTCACAGATGTAGATATCAAGCTAGTCGATGTATGTCTCACCCTTCAGTTTTCCGCCAGTAAAAGTTATATGGGTGCTCTTGCTATGGGCGCCCATATCAAAGGAAGCCATAAAACTTATCAAAACGGAGCGAACTCAAGGACGAAATGTACAATATTCATTACCTTGATGCCTACGTTTGTGGCTTTCAAAATTTGTATGGGCTCCCATGGTCAGGACGTCCATAGAGTTTCTTCCAAGAACATAACAAGGATGAGACGCACGATATATACTAGCTTGACACCTACATTTGGGACCTTGATGTTCACGGGAAGGCAAGTGCTCCTTTATGCTCCCCTATGGGCGCCCATGGTAAGGACGTCAATAGAACTTTTTCCAGCGGGGACAATCTCACGGACGAGACGTACAGTAAGTATTCATTAGCTTGATATTCGTGACGTTCAACATCCCTATGGGCGTCCATGGCAAGTGTTGTTGTTGAGACCCAGACTGTCCGATCTACCAGAAAGATGTAAGATATCTCTTTGGACGACCGGGCAGTGCCACCCAATTTAAACCGGAACCCAGTGGAGGAGACATCCATGGGGACCGTACCCTCCTTCCCCTATCAGCAACCTTTCAGAAGGATTTACAGACTCACATGTTTAACGTGATCGTACTCCACGTGAACGCGGCGGCAGTTTTGGCAGTGGCAGGAATCGAACCCGGGCCTACTGAGTGCAATCAATTCCCGCGCGCTAACCACTGGGCTGTCGTGACCCACTCCATGGCAAGTGTGCAATGTTTCAGCTTTTTATGTCACAGAGACTTTTGAAGGGTCTGGAAAGACTGTTTACTACCCCTGAGGATATCGAAACTTTGGCTCCGTTAGGTTTTGTCCTGAGGGCAATAATATATAAGCTGGGATCTCATGCGCTGGGAGCCCATAGAAGACTACAAGGGATCACTTAAGCTGAACTGGATATTCAAGGTTACAAGCTAGCGATATTGAACGCCTCATCCTTGAGTTCCCTCCTGGAAAATGTTACATGGGCACCCATAGTGGAGGGAAAGGATGACACTTGCCTCCCCATAGACGTTCAAGGTTAGACATGTAAGTCTCAATCTAGTCGATATTGAACGCCTCATCCTTGAGTTTATCGCCGATGAAATTAGTTCTACGGGTGTCCTTGCTATGGGCGCCCATAAGAGAACGCTTGATGGGACTTATCATACCGTGTACATTTAAAGATATAAATGTAGATTACAAGCAAGTCAATATGGAACGCCTCATCCTTGAATTTGTCACCCCTGGAATTAGTTCTATGCGCGTTCTTGCCATGAGCTCCCATAGCAATTCCCGCGCGTTAACCACTGGGCTGTCGCTCCCAATCCCATGGCAAGTGTACAATGGTTCAGCCTCTTATATCACAGAGAATTTTGGAGGGTCTGGAAAGACTGTTTACTACCCCCGAGGAAATCGAAACTTCGGCTCCGTTAGGTTCTGTCTTGAGGGCAATAGCATTAAGCAGAGAGCTCATGCAATGGGAGCCCGTAGAGGACTGCCATGGGCGGCCATAGGGGAGCGTAAGGGGGCCGTTTACCCTCCCCTGGACGTTTAAGGTCACAAATGTGAACATTAAGCAAGTCAATTTTTTCCGTCTCATACTTTAGTTTGACCACAAGGTCGACTCCCTCCTACAATTACCACACTATGTTCTTGATTGTGCAATATTTTTGACACTCTCTCATCTAATAAAAGCAGAAGTAACTCGTAATACTAGTAGTTTGATAGCCTTGAAAAGACTTTAAATAGAAAATAAATAAGTAATATAATAGAAAAAAGTAATAAAAATTATTAATAATAAAATAAAATTTAAATTATATATATATATATATATAAATATGTATCTGTGTGTGTGTGTCTGTGTTTTTTCAATATCAAAATCGCGCATAGACTAAGTGAACTGTAAATTTCCGCATGAAGAAAACAAAGACTTCTCATCATTCAACTGCCGCCACAAGGTCAGATGAAATTCGCGCCTGAGGTTGATATCACGTGGTGTATTTTCCCGGGAGTGCGTTGCAATGAATAAGCACTTGTGGGATATAGCGGGTACGTTTTCGGAACATGCGCAGGAACTTCGTAAGCAAGTGTCTTAGCTTGGCTAACTGAAATCAAGTAGCATCGGACGTGGTTACTTAAACTTGCTACTCGGGCGGGTGACCGTAAACATGCGGGTAACCCTGACCACCTGTGTTCGAGGACAATGCTGATAGGGGATGAGCAAGAAGCCCCAAGGAGAGGGAGGAGGAATGGTTATTTTTACGTATGATAAATGGTATTTATAACGCATGATAAACGGTATTTCTGCATACGGTATGTTCATACACGGTAATTCATATGTAGGATATACGGTATTTTTATATACCGTTTTTTGTATAACACATACGAAAATATAACGTAAAAACATTTTAACAACTGTTATAATACCGTATGTGTGTTACTTGGGAACATAAAATAATTATGAACGAAGTACTAAATGCATTAAAATAATATACTCGTATCTAAAAAAGAGACGTATCACAAATTTTGATCATTTAAACTAAATTGAAACACACGTAAATATAAGAATTACGGACTGGTTAATAGGGAATACTAATTGAAAAGAATAATTTCCAAAAAATATTGTATGCAGGTAATGTGCTTATAATTCCAGTGAAATCTGTAGAGCTAATCTGGCATAATTGAAAGTATGCAGAACAACTATTTTTGTGCAACAGCTACAAAGTGCACTACTTCACTGCACAAATAAATATTAAAAATTACATTTTAAAGGAGCTGCAGTTATTTTAAATGTTTCCTACTCGAAGTCGAATGTTGGATGTTCTACAACTGCAAATAGATACCATTTTAATAGACAATGACGTCATGCATAATTCATCCAATCATAATGCTGAAATTTCATTTTGGGCATGGCTGAAGAAGAAGGCCGAAAAACAAATGAAAATTTGTAACTTTTTTTTAGTTTTACTATTTTTAAATATATAAAAGAATAAAATTTAAAGAATATAAAAGAATTTTAATTACAATATAATCGGATGTGGCTAAATGCAAACATTTCAGTGGACTTTTCTTACCATTACGTTATATTACTGGAAAGTAAAAGAACGCACTCAATATTATCAACAGAAGTACACATACAATTCTACTTTCTCTTGACATCGACAAGTTAATTCTTGCTTGTGAGCGCGTCGAAAGATTTTAATAATTATTTTCAAAAAAATAATATGATATTTAGAAGATTGCACCACCTTTGAAAGTGATGGAGAAGCTGTTGCTGCTTTATTCAACTTCAGAGTGAAGTATTTATTGAAGAATTTTCGAACTTTGTTATCCCAGTTCATTCAACCATTTCAAGCAAAGGTATCTTGAAATCAAAGGCGATTTCTCTTATTTATCTACCAAAGATATTTTTTTTATTGTTTTGGAAGTGTAGAAGTTTATTTTTTATACAAGAGGTGTTTGTTTATTGTGTCTTTTCAAATCTTGATTTGTGTTCTGAAGAACTTGGAGATTGAATCCAGTTCAACATAGCCACGCTCAAAATTTTGTGGTCATCTGTTGTCTATTGTAATGCCGTTAGAAAAATAGCTGAAGTATCATAAAAAATTATCATGATCCCGTCTTTGGAAATCCACACTCATGGGAACAACTCAGGGGGTTGGTCTACATTGGTTCACCATTCACCATACAGTTGTAATATCCGATCGACATCGTACCCAATTTCTCTTCTGGCTAACCTAATATATTTCCCTTCCATAATTGAAAGATGGTTCAAATCAAATATTACATGAATCTAACCTGAAATGCCTTGGGAAGAAGTAATTAGCATTGGGATTTGTACAGTAAAATGTTATTGAAACTGCAATCGAAATAGGTCCAAGATATGGCTTATTTAGAAACAGCAAGATCTGCGAGGATGGCTAGATGACCTGAAGAATTATGAAGTTTCCAAGTACAATCCAATAATTAAAAGCCTGAAGTATATGATTATTTCATTTGCAATGTTGACAAATGAAAATATAAACATCCACTTGCAATGCTGACGAAGGAAAATGTCAAGTATATTTGAAGATGAAGTAGTTCAAGTAAAGTTTATGAAATGCCTTTTGATGAAGTAGTGCAGAAGAAAATTAGTCATGTCTGAAAACGAATCTTTTGAAAATTTTGTGCTATTAAAGCTGGCCATTTAAATATTATGAGCTTCATATCTACTTGCAAATTGAACTCTTTAGTCAAGTTGTAGATATTCCTTTATGGCTCATAATATTTGGGCTTTATATGTTTGATAGTTACACTCAAAGTCAAGTAAAATAATGATTAATTATTAAAAGAATTCAAGTATATTTGGAGCTGAACATTTTTAATTCATTCATCACTAATCCATATTTGAAGAATTTAAATCTTACCTGTGTTAGTTCCACAAATCCAGCGTTTGTCACCAGAAATAAGGACATTTAAAAGTGCTGATCTCCACATGTCACAGCGAACATTATTTCCTGGTGTGTTGCTGTTTTTGTAAATTTGTGAATGATTCTCTGACTGTTAAGTGAACATTTTTACACAAAAAATTTGATGCCATAGAATCGGGATACTCTTGACGAACCAGTTGCCCAAAATAAGTATTATGCATTAGAAATTTACATTATTTTATCAGTAATAAAAGTTAGCATCTCATAGTACCAAAAGAAGCAATGTTTAAAATAACATTTCTAATTGAAATGCTCACAATTTTTTAAATATTCACATACTTCAATTATATAGAGATTGTTTTTCTTATTTATGAATAAAAGAAACTACTTCAACAAAAATATTATCCTAAATGAATTATATTGCATATATAAATGATTTTTAATGTTTATTTTTTAACATGGAGGGGGGTATGATAAAAAAATCTAATATATTTCCATTTCTCTTCTAATTTGTAAATTTGATTCAAATTTCAATTATAACTGGTTCAATATAATTTTGGTTGAAATAAATCTTAAAATAAAATTATAATTTTATCGGTAATAATTCAACATGTTATATTATAATTAACCGAATTTATGTTTTTGAATTATAATCGTATTACTTAAAGTTTAATTTATTGAATTTGATTAATTTGCAAATACTTCGTTGTATACAGCATGTAACAAATTGTTAACTGGTTTCGGATGCAATCTTCTGTGGGACAAAAGATTGTGCTTGCTTTAGCAAATGTGATTGTTTCATCATATTGCCGTGTGCTTTTTTGCCTCTGAAGCTTATAGGCACAATTTGTTATATGCTGCATCTAACACTTTTTTACTTAAATTAACTTTTGAACGGCATTTGAGCCTTTTTAAATTATTGAATTCAGTTTTATGTTAAAATATAAATTGTATTATTTGCATGTGTAATTTACAGGGGTTGTACTCGTCCTTATTCCGGAAAAAAATATTTGTCCTGAAATTCCTGAATTTTTTACATGCAGTCCAAAAGCCTTGTCCGCATTTAAAACAGAAAAATGTACATTTAGGTGCTTTTTCATTTAATCACAAATTTTAGTGCTTTTCCATAAAGATCGTGAAACTTTGCTAAAAAAAATTGCGTATTTTTGCATTTTAAAATGTCTAAAATTTTAGCACTTTCAAATAAAATTTCAAATTTAAGTGCATTTAAATAAAGTTGGGAACAGCTTTAGCACAGAATACTATAATCAGAAGGTTCACTCTCATAGGACCCTATGGCAACATTTTTAACATGGGGGGTCGCATAGACACTAGAGCTCGTGAGTTGAACCAACTAAACTACGATGTAAACAAAGTACGTCTGCCAGATTTGGCGCGTTATCGCTCGCTTGGCAATTTTTCTTTTAAAACGGGAGGGGAACAAAATGTTGAGGACTGTACTTTATAATTTTTCAAACTGTAGAAATGATCAGGATTTAAAAATACATTAATCGGAAACATAACTATATTCATTAGTTTAAGTAAATTTAAATAAACATAGTTATATATTTAATTCAAATAATCATAAAATGGATTAAAAAATAGACGCATTGCATTGTCTCACTATAAAACATAATGCACAAAAAATTACAAGCTAACATACTCAAAAGACTGAAATATTATATAATATTTTCAGTCTAAAAGGTATACTAGCGTGTTGATCGTTAAATTACTTGATCCTTAATTTGTTCTGGGATACTGATAATAGACTTTTTTTTTTAAATATAAAAATATTCATATAGTAAATATCAAATTTACATAAATGCACTATCGAAGTTGTGGAACTCAATCATTAATTACCCGAGGGTGGGGTAAATTTTCCACCATAAGGCACAATAAAAATTTTACATAAATGTATACACATACAATATCACATTCAACTAAGAAAAAGCTATCCAAATATCAATTATTTCACATTTTATAAAAATACGGAAAATATTTTTTAACTAATTATACCACTACCTCTTAGAATTTATTCTAAGCGGCAGTAATAACACAGCACTAATTTCGTATGATGAACACATGTATACTTATATGAACACCTGTATACTTATGAACACGTGTATACTTATAATGAACACGTATATAGGATGTTGATAACTAAAATTATTTCAATTTTAATAAAAATGAATTACATACCCTGTAACATAACCAGTTTTCTTATGGCAATCCATTTCTATGAAATGAAATAATCCTTTTTCACGTTACTCAAATCACGCTATTCTGTGGTTCTAAGTTTTCGTTCGAGCAAAATAGGGTTATAACATTGAAAATCATCTTGGACCCAAACCAGACCAAACCAAACCATCGCCAAGAGCGCGCCAACCCTCGTTTTGGTCTATCTCTAATGGCCACAGCGAAAACGAAACTGTCGAGAGTGGAAGGTCTGTATAATATTAGTCTGTGAGCTTTAGTATATGGAATATTAACATAAACCGCCATTTTTTTGGCAAGCTAAAATATCGCCAAGCAAGATGGTGTTTGAAAAGTGATTACAGATGCCATGTTAGGCTTAGAGTGTAAATAATTATAAAATATATAAGTAAAATTCAAAAATGCATAAAACGACGTAAATATACAAAAGTTAGGTGCTTTTAAATTAAATTACAAATTTTAGTACTTTTTCATAAAAATCGTGAATTTAAATATTTTGCCAAAAAATTTGCATATTTTTGCACTTTAAAATAATGTTTAAAGTTTTAGCACTTTCAACTAAAATTGCAAATTTAAGTGCATTTAAATAAAATTGGGATAGCACATGTCAACACAGTAACAAGAAAGATCAATCATGCATAAAGCATTGAGTATGAAACACTTTTCCAACTGCAATGCAGTTTTATTTAAACATCTCTAAAATGCTATACATTCCTCGGTACTATTTTTAAAATTATCATAATACTACAATAATTTATTATACTTAAAAACTTCATCAAAAACAAATGAACTTTATTCAGATGACGTCATCGAAATATAAATCGCTTGACTCTCTCTATAAAAACATCATTTCATTCATAAACTTTTTTTCATTCCTTTTATTCATCACAATATTATAATAATTTATTTTTTATTTAAAAACTTAAAACCATGGTATTTATTAAGATATAAGTAATTTAATTCTGCTTAAAACTTCATCAAAATAATCGTCTTCTTCTCTGTGTAAAATCAATGAATATTTCATTCATATCAGCTATATTGCAGACTCCATGAGCTAAATAATTTTGTGTTAAAGAAATGCAGCAATTCTTATACAACTCATTCTACATCTTTTGGTGTTTACTTTACATTTTCCATAAGTGAAAATTAGGCTTCATTGTAGAAATAATCAAAGTTTGATGATCATTTAAACTCAAATACATTGAAATTGCGTTGTTTCAATATGTAGATGAATAGAGTTTAAGCAAAAATTAAGCGGTTTTAGGACAGATACAACACTAAATATGAATTAAAAAGAACTTTAAAAACACGATTTTGACACAAGATGGATGCCATATTTTATTTTGAAGTGGGTCACGTTATATCTTCATATAATGCTCACGTGATCTCTTCATATAAAGGGTGTAATTATTAATTAAATTTTATTTAAAAAACTACAAAATATGGTTTGTTGAAATTTTTTTTATATATTTTATGGGATAATTTGAATATTTCCTAAAACTTTCGAAGCAATTTGTGAATTTTAAATTCGCTTAAAAAATGTTTGAAAAATTATATCCCATAGGGTTCAATGTATTTCATTTTTTCAACCCGTGTTCAATACAAAACTAATTGGGTGATATCATTTATTTATATTCCCATAGGTCCCACAGACCGTCTGAACAACATACTAAAATTTCATTTTGATAAAGTCATTTTTATGGCAGTTATGCTAATGGACAGAAAGACAGACAGAATGAACAAAGTCATAAACACTTTTCAACTATGTTGTAAAGTATTAAAAATGGATAAAATAATGTAGAAACAGAAAAGAAAAGTGTGTATTTAGTACTTTTAAATTAAATCAGAAATTTTAGTGCTTTTTCATAAAAATCGCCAATTTTAATACTTTGCCAAAAAAATTGCATATTTTAGCACTTTTGAATAAAATCTCAAAATTTGGTTTCTAAATAAAATCACAAATATTAGTGCTTGATAATAACATTGCGAATTTTAGCACTATTTGCAAAAGGGCACAGTTGATATTGATGAGAACCAATGATAAACATAAAAAGTTATTGAAAAATTGTCTTGTTTACAGATGATTATACCAATAATAAAACTGCATGCTCATTGCATAATTTTGGAAACATAAAAATGGAAAGGAATTTAGGTAACAGTATAATGTCTCTAAGTAGAAATATGGACTGAAATATTAAAATTCTTCTTAACCTAAGCAGTAACATTAGGTTAGATTGGGCCCCAAATCTCGACCAATTGCAAAAATGTTTTAGGCTGACCTGAGCTAAATTGTTTTTGAAGATAATATAAATTCATAAATCCGAAGCTATATCTATATGTGTGAGAATTATGTTAAAAGGTTTTTTTTTTTGGGGGGGGGGGGGGGGGGGGGCAAGAGAAAATATCAAACGTCTTATAACAAGGAACACAAAAACAAAAGCCAATGTCTCATTAGCAGGTCTCTAGCACTCCAATATCTTCTCACTTCCTACGCAAAGTATCGGGTTACCTACGCAAAGTATCGAGCCCCTACGCAAAGTATCCGGTTACCCCTGATTTGTTGCCATTCTCCCTCTCCTTTTTATTTTCAAAACCTGCATACGAAAGTGAGACTATGTTCGTCAGATATTTTAAGATGATTTTTATACATTTTGTGTTTTTCAATATCATATCAATTAAGCACTTGTACTTAAATTCTTTTAATTGAAACTGTTTTTCCTGTAATCTAAATGCATATGAATAGCATTTCGTATGTGATAGTAATTGAAAATCTGACCTAATAATTTATTGTTAGATATAAATTTTGAACAATTTTATGGCACATATTTCTAATTGTCTAGATTAGGGTTTGAATGATGAACCAACAAAAAATCTATATTGCAACCATTAGTTTTAAATTCAGACTAGATTTCCATTCTTTCAAATCATTGTCTAATTTTGCTCTGCATAATTATGTAAGATAATTTGGCACATAGTTTAAAACCAAAAAACACCCCTGCATTGATTTTAGGAATGTTTAATTCTTTTTCAAGAAATTAATATTCTTAAAAGACAAATAAACTGCTTCAGTCATACTGCCATCACTATGGCATTGTTTTGTCATATTTAAATATATACAATTGTAAATATGTCTATTCGTTTTTTTTTTAATTCAGTTTAATAACTGATTATATTTTTTAATTCTAAATAGATTGGCAGTTTTGTTTTTTAATTTTGAGAAAAGAATTTTCTGTATAATGTTCAATACTTCAGCATCATGTTTCCCTTCTAATTGCCTTCATGAGAAGATATTATTCCTATAGCAAGTATTTATTTTTAATTATTGCATGCATAATTATGTTAACTTTATATATTATATGTGTATCCTGACTATAGTATAATTTTTTTAATTCAAACTTGATGTGCCATAAATGTGTAAATTATCCATAATTTGATTTAACAAGTGTCTGTGAAAAAACATTCCTTTGTAGTATTCAGAATGCTAGTTTGAGTGAAAAAATTCAAATTAACTATTCGAACTAACAATGATTCCGCTGTATTTTCTTATACAGTAAAACATGTTTAAAATGGAGCTTCAAGAAACCAAAATAAAATTCTGTCATCATGAACAGTTCTGTTTCATGCAGGTTAAGTGTTCGAAGAGAAAAGGAAAAATCATTTTGGCGAGAGTTCTTTTTAAGCAGGTTTTACTGTATAACACACATCAGTGTTCTTCCGATTAAATAAATGTATTTCCTATGTTTAACTGCAATATTCAAAGTAATTTTATTAAAAGATTATGAAGGAAATAAATAAAAATATAAAACTTTTAAACTTTAATTTCTTCAACTAATAAGCAAATTTATTATTTTAATTCACCATAGTTATCATTTGACTTTTACAGATTATTGGAAATAAAATATCTACTTACTTGAAATTCATGAATAGGGTTTGGAAATTGCACTTGCCTTTAACAAGTTAATTTTCAAATGGTCAATTACAAAGTTATAATATTAATTGTCTTTTGGGTAGTGACCTTACACCCCAGTTAACAACGTGCATGTCCTTGATGCCGCGGCATTGCACTCCTGGACGTCAGCACCGACCATTGCCGACCTTCGGAGTGACAATCAAAATTATCACAAGACCATTATAAATGGAGTAGTAGAATAAACTGAAGTATCAATAGATGGAATGAAATCACTGAGTTTTCACCCGTTTAAATACTTCCTCAAGATCTAAATACATTGCTTAAAGCAATGTTGTCATTATTTTCAAAATTCCCAATGTAAGACTTACAAAAAGATTTCAAAAGGAATTTAAAAAGGATTTTAAAAGGTTTTCAAAAAAGAACACAATAGTGATCCATAATTATCATTTTTTCCGTAGAAATTAATTATATAACTTCTCATATAATGTATTGAGTATTTTTGTTTAAAAGCTTCCTTTATAAAAGCTTGATCTGTTTTCAGTCTGATGACGTCACTGTTAACAATACGTTTAGTTCTGGTTAATCCTCCAATGAAAACATTTCTGAATATATTCGATTCCTGTACAAATTAGAATTCCAGTGTATTATTCCCATAATAGGTATTTTATAGGTTTTTCTTTTGTCATAAATGCTAATTAAAAGATTGTGATCGCTGAAGTCTATACACAGATCCAAAAAGCATACCACATTTTTATTATCACTTGGATTTTCTTCCAAGGTTAAATTAGGAGGATAGAAATTGAAATTCATTTGAAAGTGTTCATCTTCATAACCAATGATCAAATCGTCGATGTAACGGAGATATAATATTTCGTTATAAATGTGTGACTGATTTTCGTAATGATTAAGATAAATATCTGCTAATATAGATGAGCATACCCCTCCCATGGGGATGCCTTTGATTTGCTGATAGAATGACAAACCGTTGAAAAGATAGTTTTCATTTATAACAATCTTGATTAAAGATCTGTATTGGTTGATTTCGATAATGTTATTCATTGCAAATTCTTCATATAGTTTGTTCAAAATTTTATATAGATCCCTAAAATCAATGTTATTAAATAATTCTTGAAAATCATAAGTCTTAAAGTATAATCTTGCTGGGTGACTCCTTAAGATATTAATGACCTCATTACTGTTCTTAATGATATAGGATCCCCTATTATTAATTTTCTTCATAATAGGTTTCAGGATGTTAAGGAGTATAGTATTTGCTTTGGTAAGGTATGTATTAAAACCCACTGTTACAGATCTGAATCGTATAGGGGTTTTATGTAGTTTTGGTATATTTATTAGATACGGGTACTTTACACTTCCTGTATACTTGATTCCAGCTTTTAGGTATAAAGCTTTAATCCTATTGGTAATCACAATGGTTGGTAAATACCCAATACCTTATATGAGAAGTTATATAATTAATTTCTTCGGAAAAAATGGTAATTATGGATCACTATTGTGTTCTTTTTTGAAAACCTTTTAAAATTCCTTTTAAAATCTTTTTGTAAGTCTTACATTGGGAATTTTGAAAATAATGGCAACATTGCTTTGAGCAATGTATTTAGATCTTGAGGAAGTATTTAAACTGGTGAAAACTCAGTGATTTCATTCCATCTATTGATACTTCAGTTTATGCCACTACTCCATTTATAATGGTCTTGTGATAATTTTGATTGTCACTCCGAAGGTCGGCAACGGTCGGTGCTGACGTCCAGGAGTGCAATGCCGTGGCATCAAGGAGGTACACATTGTTAACTGGGGTGTAATGTCACTACCCCTTACCGCCATTATGTAAGCACCTTACACTGCCTTCTTTCTCTTAATTCTTTTATATCCTTAATATTTTATATATTATATATATATATATTTATATATATAGCCAGACATCAACATTCTCCTGCATTAATAATACTTTATATTTACATCTACTTAAACATTAGCCTTACTATTATAAGCCCTACTATTTTGTAGTTCTTACTTTATAATATTACGTTTTAATGCCTTTTCGCATTACTGTTATTTATTTCTTACGATTGGCAACAGTAGATCTTTTCTTTTATCCTTTGCGAATAGCAACACTGGTTCGGGCATATGCAGAGTTTTTCCCAGTTATTCTTGTTTCCTTTATTTTTCCATCTTTATGTGTGTTGTCCAAATAGAAATAGTTTATAGATATAATATATCTATTTCTTCAGAAACATACATATTTTGTGTTCATTTTGAGAAAATACTTGGACCCGACTTGTACTGAGAAAATACTTGGACCAGAGTTTTGTTGAAATGAATAATTCAGTTATTTAGACCTAGTCCTTGTCCACATGTATAGTATTAATGCTTGGATTTTTTATTTGTTTTTCTATTATCGATTCCATACCATTGATATTTATTCATTATCTTTAGCTTGATGACTCGAAATTTGCATTTTTTTCCCATTTGATTGAAGATTCGATATTTAATACTTCTTTTTATTTTGTAGGTTTTATATTAAGTTAGGATTTTTGAGTTGCAACTTCTCTCTATTCTATCATTGGACTTTCAAACTATTATTATTATATATATATATATATATATATACATACATAGGCGTTTGAAAAAGTAAGGTAACAAGAGCTGTCACGGGTGCACAAATTCAGCGTGCGCATTATTTGAATTGAAAATGAAAGGGGTGTCGTGTTGTTGCACGACAATACCCGACTGCATACGGCCTCGGTTGGAAGCCGTCGTTGAGTGACTCCGTGACCTGGACCCTAATTTCTTCTATGTCAGTTTCGATAGATTAGTTTACCGATGGAACAAATGCTTCGACAACCATGGTGTTTATGTGGGGAAAAAAGTACCAGTGGCTTGCTAACTTTGTGTATCTCTTTGATTTTGTGAATAAACCTTTTCTCTCACAGGATTTGTTACCTTACTTTTTGAACCATCCTCTTATATTATATTTCAGAACCAAGGTACCCCACTGTGTGAGGCACCTTGAGATATTAGAATATACGTATATAAGTTTTTCTTCCAATTTATCTCTTTTGTTTTTTTAAATAGAAAGCATAGCATTTAAATAACTAACACAACAGACTCTGAATTTAGGCAGAAACAAGTTTATACAATGCACATGTATTGTACTTGCAGTGCCTGGGAAAATAATCAATATTTTAACACAAAAAATTTATAGATTTCTTGAGTAACAAGCAGTAAATTAAAATTATTTCAGCTAGCAATCACTGCAAAAGCAATTTCATCAGATGTCCCAAGATGCTCCTCTATCATGTGGCCTGAGGTGCCCTAACTTGCCTGATTCTTTCATGCTTTTAGACATAAATTTGCAATGATCATTTTACATCTTAATTTTACAATAAGCATGTCTGTTTCTTTGATATATAGTTTTACTAGAAATTGTACCTCAAGTTACTTGAGAGAGATAAATTGAATTTATAAATATTAAAACGTAACAAACCTTTGCATACCCGACCTGACAATCTGTGCAAAGATCCCATCTCTAAAATACTATCCCATTCATTCCCTCTATATAACATGCAATCCTTCACATACCCGGCTTGACAACCGGTGCAAGGATGTCCGATCCTGCGTGACTTCCGCAAGACGAATGATATACAATCCAAGCAACAGTTGTTAGCAGTCTGAAGTACATGATCTGATAAGGGATCTCATTTTTCAACTAGGAAAATAAAGGCACTCTGTTGGTTAAAACTATGTATGGGCTGGATACCGATCCATTACACCCCTCAATTGCTGAGGTTGACGAGAAAGTTGATAGTCGCTACATAGACCGGCCATCGCTACATCGACCGGTGTCCTATCACACGGATTGTTCATTTCAAGATGGCTTTTGTTTACATTTGGTGTCGTGCGTGCATATGATGGTACATTCAACTTTTGAGATAAGAGAAGCTTTTAAAATCATTGAAGTTTGTTTGAAATGTAATTATTAAAGTTAATCTGCACATTAAGTTACCTTTTAGCGCTAGATGAATTCTGATTTAAGTGGGTGCTACACAGAAAAACATTCAAAAGATGAAGTGATAGAAAAAACACGCTTCACAGTAGGATATAGACTTCAAATTTAATGTACGGGTAGATAGTTTGAAAGGAAGAGATTGTGCAATTTCAGATTTCCAATATTTGCTACTTTACGAGGTGCCGTACCACTAATATGTTCGATTTTTCGAATGAGACACACTTCCTTTTAAATGTGATAGAGGTTTGATATTTGGTATATGGGCCAATCTGATAAAAAACCGAGGACGAACAGAGTTTTTCAAATATGTTCATGGATCCATATTATTTTCCCACAGAAAAACGTTCGAAAGGGGAAATTATAAAATAGTATGCTTTGGAATGAGATAGAGATTTTAATCTATATATATAAAATTGAAAATCTGTCTGTCTGTCTCATCATCACGTGAGAACGGCTGAACTGAATTTGATGAAATTTTGTGGGTAGCCTGGAAATAGTCCCACTTAAAATTTAGTCCATGTTTGGAGTTTCTACCACCAGTGGTTCTCGAGATATTAGTAAAAAATGAAACTTTTGTTTGTCTCATCATCACGGGAGAACGGCTAAACCGAATTTAATGAAATTTTGTGGATAGCCTTGAAATAGCCCCCCATAAATTTAGTCCAAGTTTCGAGTTTCTAAGAGAATGGGTTGTTGAGATATTAATGAAAAACAAAACTTTTTCCTAGGAGTTCTATTCTCTAACTCTGTGGTTTATCCAAATGAAAAGCTTGAAATTCGTTTGAAAGTGAATTAAAACTTTATCTCTGAGTTTGGTGGGAGATTTTTTGCGCAAATTAGTCACTTTCTGAAAACATGAATTTAAATGGAAAATCTATCTCCATGGTTTATTTCTCACAAACTTTAACTTAACAATGAAAAGTATAAAGAAATCAAAATGGTTATTTAATTTCGCAGTTTATGAGGAAGATTCTATCTTATAACATGCTTCTCAGAAACGCAATAAAATTAAATCTGTCTGTTAATTTTAATTATTATTTTTTCGATTTGAATAATAAATAAATGGATATAAAAATATATTTTAGAAAAGAACGGTTTGAGTTTTCATTTAATTATATTAATTGCGGACTGCGTACATCCCTTTCATTTATTTTGACAAGGAGTTCTTAAGCTTTTATATTGTGTTTAGCTAATAAACTCATATATTATGTTTACCAATAAATTCATTTATCCGATTGTTGAAACAGAAAAAGAGTAGAACGGGTATATATTCTAATACAATTTTAGTGTTTTCATTTAGTATATACAAACGGGATCAGGATATTTTATTCTTCAGATCTGCAAATTCAGCGCTACGAATTTGGTGGAATATCGTTAACATGGCAATTTTTCTTAAACTTTGCCAAATTGACGGAAATATCGCCAACTTGATAAAAACGACACAAATCAATGAAATTAAATTCATTTTTTTAGAAGAGAGTGCTGAAATGATGTTTCGGTAGCATTTGTCGGTCAGTCTATCCATCCTACTTTGTAACACATTTAGCGAATTTTTAAAATATCACCAAATTGATAAACATATTTGTAAATCTATAAAAATATCATGAAATTGATAAAATTCCACTTAATAAATGAAATTAATTGTGTTTTGTTAGGGGATAGTATTATGATGATGTACATTTATACTACTGTACATTTCCCGAAAACCCAAACTTGAAAGAAAACACTCTCTTACATTCCAATAATTCACTTAACCCAATCATTAAACTAAAATTAAAATGAGAACGCATACTCAATTATAACATAGCAGAGTCTGCAAGAAATGATATTGTTTGTATTACATATATTATTGTTTATATTGTTTATATTACATTGTTTGTATTGATTTGTTTATATTACAAAACCATGTTTTACTGCTGTTTGAACCATGTTTTGCTCTAAATGAAGTGATGATTTATTGGGACCCCTCTGTACCAGAGTCAGAGAATATAGACAAACACATGAACGCCGTTTGCACAAAGTTTTTCAAATTGCAGAAATTTAAAAAAAAAATTTTTTTTTTTTTTTTTTTTTTTGTTATTATGAGCAATGTATATGTACTGTTACTTTAATTTTCAAGAAGTATATTATATATCTAACTCTGGTAAATCATGTTTTCCCCCCCTTTTTTTTCCATTTACTAGTGCCCTGAATATATTACTTGAATAAATTGGGTAACCAGAAAATCAATATTTTTGTGTGAAATGTGTGCTTATGTACCTTATATGACTTGGCAGATTTCTGCAGAAAATTTTTAGGCAAATACTTTTGTTTGCAGACAGTTTTCAATTTTATACCATTCTGCTCTGTACCAAGGTCAAGTATTAGCAAAATATGTTGTAAATGTTAGAATGGATATTTAGCACCATATAGTATTCAAATAAATTTAAATAAAAACATTCCATATGAAAATGTGCATTGGTGTTCATCATCCTTTAGGGTAAATTTCTCCTGGACTTGAATACGTGAGTACATCTTTAAACGCAGTTTCACAGTCGATGTGCGGACGCATCTGCTGTCCACAAAGGGTGCTCATGCAACTTATATACCTATTCTGAAAGTGCAAAACATCCGCTCTTATATGGCAGAAAAGTTTCTTTAGTTATGTTGGATACTTAAGTGTTGTAGCCATTTCTGAATAACCTGTAGTAAACAATTGTTAATTAAAAAAAATATGCCTACCTCAAGAGACTATAGAGCAATAAAAAAAAAAACTTCTTGAAGAATGGTGACTCAGTTATAGTTTTAAAACTAATAAACTGTTAATTTTTTTAATTTTCTAATCAGTGGATATTGGGAAACAATTGTGTGATTCCAACCAACCATTGTTAATTTGTTTTGAGTGGTCCCTGTATGAAATTGATTTTATATTTTTTAACCCAATCTCTAAAGGGCAATGTTGTTTATGTGCTAAATTCAATCTTCAATCACCAAATTTTAATTTCACTTAAGTCTGAAAATGAATTAAAAAATATCTAATTCTGTAGATTATTATTTAAGGTCATTTTAAATGAAGTTAAATAGCATGTGGTCATGAATCTTAGATATTTTAATTTTTTTCTTCCTGTGAGAGATCAAATGCTACCAAAATATGTGCAGTGAATTTTTTTTTGGAATTTTTGGTACATAGAGTCAGGGGGTTAAGGCAAAATTATGGGGAAGTGACTGACATACTAACTCAAGCATGCCATGGATTATCCATTTTTTTTTCAATTATTTCATTACTTATTGACAGATCAACATAATTTTGGTATCGAATGAAAGGTAAGAAAATTTACTTTCTAAACATGTAATAAAAAAGTTACTTTGAATAAAACATTAATTGGAACAATGGTTGATAAATTTAAGCTACAAAATGAAACAATATTCATCATTTTTTTTACACATTTCTATGTGTGGTACCTTTAAAATATTTTGTGCTGGCATACTTCAATATATTCTTAAGAGGGCCCAGTGTCAAAATTATGTTAATCTGTCAATAAATAATGAAATTGTTGAAGAAATGGGAATCCATGGCATGATTGAGTTAATACAATGTTGCTTATTTTCTTCTGATTTTGGTTTAACTCCCTGGTCCTATTAATGGAACAAAAATTCTGAATAAAGAATTCACTGTACATATTTTGGTAGTACAGTTGGTCTCACTTGATTGAGAGTAACAGATATTCACATACCCCATTGCTTATATTGTGGAATAAAAAGGAACCCCCATAGGTTTAATGATTCTAACCCGTTTTATTGCATAACAATCCCCGGTTAATTGGATAAAAGCTGAGACACCAATCTCGCAAATTTCAGGTTCATTGGTGGAAGACATAGGAGGAAAAGTGATTGATCGCCAAACTTTGTAACCTCCGGTTTTTCCTTGTTTAGTTCAAAAGATATATACATAATAAATAGTAGTAATATATTATGCATATAGTAATAAATTGCTACTATTTATTACATAAATTATTATAATTATTTTATATTCATTATATTTACATACCTGCCAATTTTTACGCATTATGCGTAAAATTTACGCATTTTAACTGCTCTTTACGCTTTTACGTATATATTGCTATATTTTACGCATTTCCGCATTTATTTGAATTTTTTAACATTACTAGGAAATCAATCTTCGGCGAAATTCTCCGGCTTTTTTTGTTTGAAATTTATCAATTAACCAGACGTGGTATAATTCCTCGGAAACACCATTTTTCGCTTTTTCAGCACGGATTTCTACCATTCCCGGGATCGTAGCAAATCCATAATAAAATGCAGGGTAATACCAATCAAATTAACGGAGATTTACGGCCGCGTGTAATGTAAATGAAGATCTCGATCGCTTATTTTATGAAAGTAATAAATATATTTCTTCAAAGGTTGTCTTATTCAGTATAAATCGCTAAAATGTTATTTTGTTCATTAATTTCGCATAAACACTGCGATTGCGCAATTCAGTTTGTTCTTATGAATCGCCGAGAGAACAAAAGTATCTTTTTTCATCCATCTCAATCTTCTAAATATTGCATTTTTGATTGACTGAACTAGCTTATTTTCATATTCTAATTAATTATTATGGTTAATTTCTTAATTATTTTAGCATAAACAGTGCGATTACGCAATTCAGTTACTTCGCGTGAATTGCCGAGAGTACGTTAATATCTTTTTCTATCCATCTCCATCATTTAAATGCTGAATATTAGATCGATTGAACTAGCTTATTTTCATATTCTGATTAATTATTACGGTTATTTTTTTAATTATTTTCGTATAAACAGTGCGATTGCGCAATTCAGTTACTTCGCGTGAATTGCCGAAAGTACGTTAGTATCTTTTTCCAACCATCTCCACCATTTAAATGTTGCATATTAGATCGACTAAACTAGCATATTTTCATATTCTGATTAATTATTACGGTTAATTTCTTAATTCTTTTCGCATAAACAGTGCGATTGCGCAATTCAGGTACTTCGCGTGAATTGCCGAGAGTACGTTAATATCTTTTTCCATCCATCTCCATCATTTAAATGTTGCATATTAGATCGATTGAACTAGCTTATTTTCATATTATGGCTAATTATTAAGGTTAATTTTTTAATTATATTTGCATAATGCAAATTTTTCTATTTTGAAAATTAGGTATGAACTCTGTGAAGGAATGTTTTCCAATAAGTGGTATTAAAGCAATAATTTAGACAAATAAAAAGGAAACCATTTTGGCAGGAACATAATTCAGTGCTATTTTCTCTTTTTTAATTATTATTATTAAAGATCAATATTTGTTACTCTTAGTGAAAACCTGTGTTTTACCAAACATAAATATTTGTTTTCATTATAAAGTAATTTTCACCGGATAAAACCATTATATATTTTTTATTTTATAATTTATTATCCTGAAATTTTATAAAATTGGTGTCCTGAATTTTCATATTCTACCAGTACTATGCCTGATATTTAATGCAGGTATTTGTACATAGTTAAATTCATTAGAAATGTCGTTTGCGCTTGTAGTTTAAAAAAAATCATTATAAATGTCATTCACGCAAAATTTTACACATTCCAATTTTCCCAGGTTGGCAGGTATGTATTTAGTATATAATCATGAGGGGTATTAATATTATTAATCAGTGTACCTCTTCACATACAATAGAGTTGAATCAGGTGCATGTAATTATGTGGGGCCATCTGTATCCACACGGAAAAAGAAAAGGAGATATGAAAGACTGTTCTGAATTGTAAAATTTGCCCATTTTAACGTGAAATGGCCTTTAAAGGAATAAATATTGCAAAAAACATTTGCTACATAGTTTTAAGATTATCTTTTCTCATGTGTTAAAAGTTCATTCAACATAAATGATAATCAAGATTTTTGCCAAACCTTATTTGCAATCTCTGAAAGAAATTTTCTCTAGTAAATTGTAAAAATTACATTGGTAGTCAAACCTTAAATTAATCCTTAACCGAACCCCTATCTTCTAGTTTTCAATGCATTGTCATTTCAAGTGAATAATATAACTTGTGATTATACCACACCAGAGTAACCCGTAACTAACAGTTTGTTGTTGTGCAAGTAAATGTTATGAGAATTAAATGAATTCTTTCAGAAGTTACAGCTAGTTATGGATTAGATATAAATACACAGTTAATTGGACTAGCAGCAGATAACACCAATATTAACTTTGGTGGTTTGCAACATAGAGGATGGTTTAAAATGGTGTTTCCATCCTAGAAAATTAAAAAGTATCTCTATTCCAAAAAGCTATTTTACTCTATGAGTACTGAATGTTGATACTTAGCGGCCTGACATATTCTTTGTAGCCTTAGTTAAAAATGTGTTGGGGATGTCGGATTTTCCTGTGGCATAAAACTTGTTAAAAAGCATCATAAAATAAATTTAATTGGATCAACTCATTTTTAAAGCAAAACAAGCTCCCTTTATCAGGATAAGTTATCAGAGCAACCAAAAACATAATATCAAAATCAAATGAAAAAATATAAGTGAAATATAGATAAAGAAACTAGGCGATGAAATAGCAACAAAATATTAAAGCTTGTAAATTTCTTAAAGCGCAATTTAAATTTGCACCATATGGCATTGCTCCACTTTCTTCAACGTATACTGTATAGCATAAGAGAAAATCATGTTTTTAATTACTAGTTTGCGAGGATTTTATGGCAGAGGTGTAAAGTTATATTATATATATACTGTGACATCCATTTTTCCTATGTGCAGTTTTTAGGCAATTAGAATTTTTATGAATTTCTGAAATTTGCTTTAAAAATATTATATACATATTTTAGCAATTTTGGTAAAAATATGTAAGTGAATTGCTAGCAAATACACATGCCTTTGTTTTGCCATTATTCTCATGCTTTCCCTATGGACTCAAATTCATTTTCTCTTTCTATCTTTCACAATTAATTTGATTGAATTTAATTGCATACCACAGCAACACATGTGATTTATGGGAGAAAATTCTCATTTCTATCTTTAATGGGGAAATAACTAGAACTTAAATTATCAGCAACGGATTAAACTTTAATATTTAATTTCAGATTCCCTGTTAAATATATAACCACGAAATAAATTGTATTTAAATCTGCAATAAAGATATGTAAAAATTAATGTATAGATACTAAGTATTAAAAAGAGAATTAAGTGAGCTTTCTGATGATGTAAAGATTGGAAATTTAGGATCTATATATACTAATTGCCAAGTGTCCGTCTGTCTGTCATGCTTTTTTTAGACACTTCCCGAATAGATAGAGACTTGCAATTTGGTACTCGGCTCGGTCGTTCGATAAAACACCCTGGAAAAATCGAATTTTTCGAAAACGTTTGCTAGAGGGGGTGCTCCACACCAAAATGTTCAAAAAGTGAAATGATAGGAAAGCATGCTTTGCGATAAGATAGAGACTTCAAATTTGGTGTATGAGTAAACTGTTCGAAAGGAAGAAAGTGTGCAATTTCAGATTTTCAATATTTGCTACGTAAGGGGTGCTGCACACCAAAATGTTCAATTTTCCGAATAAACGAGAAACAGCACCTTTAAAATTTGATAGAGGCTTGAAATTTGGTATATGGGCTTAATAATTTAATGAAAACACCCAAGACAAAAGAGTTTTTTAAAATGTTCATTTAAGGGGGTGCTGTAGAGAAAAATGTTCAAAAGGTGAAATGGCAGGGAACCATGCTTCGAGATGCGATAGAGACTTTATAGACTTTATAGATAGAGATATGCGATAGAGAAATTTGGTGTACTGGTAGATAGTTCGAAAGGAAGATCATGTGCAATTTCAGTTTTCCGTTATTTTCTACTTTCGGGGATGCCGTAAACCCAAATGTTCGATTTTCCGAATAAATCAGAAACGCCCCCTTTAAAAATGTAATGGAGACTTGATATTTGTTATATGGGGAAATCAGCCGATAAAAAACAAAATAATAGAGTTTTTCAAAATTGTTTATTTTAGGAGGTGGCTACTCCACATAAAAATGTTCGAAAAGTAAAATGATAGTAAAATTCAAATTTGGTATATAGGTAGGTAGTTCAGAAGAATGAAAGTGTGCAATAGAAAATTTCTGATATTTATAATTTTGAGGGGGTTCCGCACACCAAAACATTCGAAAAGTGAAATGATAGGAAACCATGCTTTGCTATGAGATAGAGACTTCCAATTTGGTATATGGCGATATCGTTCGAAAGAAACACGGTGTGCAATTTCAGATTTCCAATATTTGCTACTTTAGGGGGTGTCACACACTAAAATGTTCGATTTGCTTAATAAATGAGAAACGCCTAATTTAAAATTTGATAGAGGCTTTAAATTTGGTATATAGGCTAATCGTTTGATAAAAAACCCAAGACAAATAGAGTTTCTCATAAATGTTCAGTATGAGATAGAGACTTCAAATTTGGTGTGCGGATAGATATTTCAAAAGGAAGAAAGTGAGCAGTTTCAGTTTTCTAATATTTTCTTCTTTATGGGGTTCCACACACCAAAATTTTCAATTTTAAGAAAAAATGCAATGTGTGAATTGTTAAAAAATTTATGCTATTCAGGGGTTGCTTATTGTGAGACCGTTAATTTTCAATGGGTATTCGGCTAGTAATTATAAAATTCACTGTAACAAGAAAATGGAAAATTAAATTTTCCCTTCAATATTGTATAAAAAAAATATAATTTTTTATCCGATTGTAACCAAAATAGGAGGGGACATGTGGCATAGTATTTTAAAAGCATCATGCAAAATTGCATATTATGATACAAAATGCTGTTGAAATGCCCATAAAATTACTAGACAAAAAATTAGTAAATTTTGCTACTTGTTTGGCATTGAGTAATTTCCAGTGTTAACTTAAACATATGCAATTAGATCCATTTTTACTTTCCCTGCAATACATGGTAATGTATAGGGAAAGTATTGGAATCATGCCGAAAATCACAACTCGAGTTTTCGATGGATCTACACGTTTCGAGACCTCTAGAATACGAAAAAACTATTTTTAGCGTGACGTCTGTGTGTGTGTCTGTCTGTGTGTCTGTCTGTGCAGATTTTGTATCCACTCTAACTAAAAAACTAATGGACCGAATTTCACAAAATTTGGTAGGTAAGTTACTTGTGAGCGAGTCTGGTGCTGATTAGTTTTGGTTACGATTCGGAATAAAAGAACCCGCCTTTTTTTGCGAAATGGCCCGCAAAAGCTTGTATCCACTCTAACTGAAAAACTGAAGGACCGAATTTCACAAAATTCGGTAGATGAGTCACTTGTGGGTTACGTTGGTGCTGATTAGATTTTGGTACGATTCGGAAAAAAATGACCTGCCTTTTTTTGCAAAATGGCCCGCAAAAATCGTCCAAATCTAAACTAAAGAACTGGGTATACTCAAATATATCCATTAAATGCTGATTTAATACGTAATTTTTAACGACGAAAAGAACAAGACCAACCTCATTACACTAGGACTAGCCGTTCTCGAGATATTTTAGTTTTTCGTATTTTCTCTACGCTACCTTTGAAAATAAGTCCGGTTACCAAATGAGAAAGAAAATTGAATTAAAAGTGAAATAAATTTAATTAAAATAAAGAGAACGTGGATATAAGTCTGCAGGGAAAGTCATGTGCTGCCCACATCAGATTTTTACTTTCCCTGCAATACATGGTAATGTATAGGGAAAGTATTGGAATCATGTCGTAAATCACAACTCGAGTTTTGGACGGATCTACACGTTTCAAGACCTCTAGAATACGAAAAAACCATTTTTAGCGTGATGTCTGTATGTGTGTGTGTCTGTCTGTGTGTCTCTCTGTTTGTGCAGATTTTGTATCCACTCTAACTAAAAAACTAATACACCGAATTTCACAAAATTTTGCATGTAAATCACTTGTGGGCGAGTTTGGTGCTGATTAGTTTTGGGTACGATTCGGGATAAAAGAACCCCTCCTTTTTTTGCGAAATGGCTCGCAAAAAGCTTGTATCCACTCTAGCTGAAAAACTAATGGACCAAATTTCACGAAATTCGGTAGATGAGTCACGTATAGGTCACCCTGGTGATGATTAGATTTTGGTACGATTTAGAAAGAAATAACCTGCCTTTTTTTGCAGAATGGCCCACAAAAATTGTCAAAATCTAAACTAAAAAGCTACGTATGCTCAAATATATCCATTAAATGCTGATTTAATACGTAATTTTTAACAACGAAAAGAATAAGACCAACCCCATTACACTAGGACTAGAAGTTCTCGAGATATATTAGTTTTTTCGTATTTTCTCCACTCCACCTTTGAAAATAAGTCCAGTTATCAAATGAGAATGAAATGTGAATTAAAAGTGAAATAAATGTAATTAAAATGAAGAGAATGTGGATATAAGTCTGCAGGGAAAGTCATGTGCTGCCCACAGCATATTTTTACTTTCCCTGCAATACATGGTAATGTATAGGGAAAGTATTGGAATCATGCCGAAAATCGCAATTCGAGTTTTCGACGGATCTACACGTTTCAAGACCTCTAGAGTACGAAAAAACCATTTTTAGCATGGCGTCTGTGTGTCTGTCTGTGCAGATTTTGTATCCACTCTAATTAAAAAACTAATGGACCGAATTTCATAAAATTTGGTAGGTATATCACTTGTGGGCGAATCTGGTGCTGATTAGTTTTGGGTATGGTTCGAGATAAAAGAACCCGCCTTTTTTTGCGAAATGGCCCGCAAAAGCTTGTATCCACTCATGCTGAAAAACTAATGGACCGAATTCCATGAAATTTGGTAGATAAGTCACTTGTGGGTTACTTTGGTGCTGATTAGATTTTGGTACGATTCGGAAAAAAATAATATGCCTTTTTTTGCAAAATGGTCCGCAAAAATAGTCAAAATCTAAACTGAAGAACTACGTATGCTCAAATATATCCATTAAATGCTTGTTTACTACATAATTTTTAACGAAGAAAAGAATAAGACCAACCCCATTACACTAGGACTAGAAGTTCTCGAGATATATTAGTTTTTTCGTATTTTCTCCACTCCACCTTTGAAAATAAGTCCAGTTATCAAATGAGAATGAAATGTGAATTAAAAGTGAAATAAATGTAATTAAAATGAAGAGAATGTGGATATAAGTCTGCAGGGAAAGTCATGTGCTGCCCACAGCATATTTTTACTTTCCCTGCAATACATGGTAATGTATAGGGAAAGTATTGGAATCATGACGAAAATCGCAATTTGAGTTTTCGATGGATCTACACGTTTCAAGACCTCTAGAGTACGAAAAAACCATTTTTAGCATGACGTCTGTGTGTCTGTCTGTGCAGATTTTGTATCCACTCTAACTAAAAAACTAATGGACCGAATTTCACAAAATTTGGTAGGTATATTACTTGTGGGCGAATCTGGTGCTGATTAGTTTTGGGTACGGTTCGGGATAAAAGAACCCGCCTTTTTTTGCGAAATGGCCCGCAAAAGCTTATATCCACTCTAGCTGAAAAACTAATGGACCGAATTCCACGAAACTTGGTAGACGTGAAATAAATTTAATTAAAATGAAGAGAATGTGGATATAAGTCTGCAGGGAAAGTCATGTGCTGCCCACAGCATATTTTTACTTTCCCTGCAATACATGGTAATATATAGTGAAAGTATTGGAATCATGTCGAAAATCGGAAATAGAGTTTTCGACGGATCTACACGTTTCAAAACCTCTAGAATACGATAAAACCATTTTTAGCGTGATGTCTGTCTGTGCAGATTTTGTATCCACTCTAACTAAAAAACTAATTGACCGAATTTCATAAAATTTGGTAGGTATATCACTTGTGGGCGAATCTGGTGCTGATTAGTTTTGGGTACGGTTCGGGATAAAAGAACCCGCCCTTTTTTGCGAAATGGCCCGCAAAAGCTTGTATCCACTCTAGCTGAAAAACTAATGGACCGAATTCCACGAAGCTTGGTAGACGTGAAATAAATTTAATTAAAATGAAGAGAATGTGGATATAAGTCTGCAGGGAAAGTCATGTGCTGCCCACATCAGATTTTTACTTTCCCTGCAATACATGGTAATGTATAGGGAAAGTATTGAAATCATGCCGAAAATCGCAACTTGAGTTTTCGACGGATCTACACGTTTTGAGACCTCTAGAATACAAGAAAACTATTTTTAGCATGACGTTTGTGTGTGTGTCTGTCTGTGCAGATTTTGTATCCACTCTAACTAAAAAAGTAATTTTGTAGAACTTCTGACCAAATTTCTCTGACCAAATTTCATAAAATTTGGTAAGTCACTTTTGTGCGAATCTGGTGCTGATTAGTTTTAGGTACGATTTGGAATAAAAGAACCCACCTTTTTTTGCGAAATGGCCCACAAAAGCTTGTATCCCACTCTAGCTGAAAATCTAATCAACCGAATTTCACAAAATTTGGTAGATAAGTCGCTTGCGGCACCCTGGTGCTGATTAGATTTTGGTACGATTCGGAAAAAAATAACCTGCCTTTTTTTGCAAAATGGCCCGCAAAAATCGACAAAATCTAAAATAAAAAACTATGTATGTTGAAATATATCCATTAAATTCTTGTTTTATACGTAATTTTTAACGAAGAAAGGAATAAGACCAACTCCATTACACTAGGACTAGCCATTCTCGAGATATTTTAGTTTTTTCGTATTTTTTCTACGCCACCTTTGAAAATAAGTCCAGTTACCAAACGAGAACGAAAATTGAATTAAAAGTGAATTAAATTTAATTAAAATAAAGAGAACGTAGATATAAGTCTGCAGGGAAAGTCATGTGCTGCCCACATCAGATATTTTCTTTAGTAATTAAGATTACTGTCCTGGTGTTACAAATATACCTATGGTCATCTAAAATTAAAAATTGAATTCAAACTAAGCATGTGACTTTGCACACAATCAATAATGAACTGATTTACAATGTAAAATACAGTACAAATTAAAATAAATAGACATACATATGTTTGAGAAATCAACTGGATTTCATTTTTCAGTATAAAAGACTAAAGGCTTCTCTTCTGCCTTTTATTTATTTATTTATTTTTTTGTTTACTTCTTATGTTCATGTTTCCTAGTGTTAATTCCATTAGGTGCTACTATATTGAAATGTTTATCCATTTTAGTTTGGCTGACAAACTTTGTTTATTTTGGCTATTAGGTACAAACTTTCTACACTGAAGAAGGAAATCTAGTTGATTTCTGAAACATACATATTATGCTTATTTATCTTGATTTGCACAGCATTTTATGTTGCAAATCAGTTCCTTATTTGATTCAAACTGTTTCCCTTGTTAACCTAGGGTTAAAACTTTTCCTCATTACTTTCCTTATATACATAATGTATAAAGAAAGTATTGTGACGGGGTCGAAAATTCGAATTCTAGTTTTCGACGGGAGAGCATGTTTCAAGCATCCCTGATCACGAATCAAACATTTTTGAAGTGATGTGTCTGTGTGTGTGTGTGTCAGTGAGTCTGTGGAGACAATAACTGACGAACGAATGAACCGATTCGAACTAAATTTGGTACAAAAATCATAATCCGTAAACACTGGAAGCCTATTGTTTTTATATGCAATCGAATGTTCAGAACCCTCCTAAATTTTCGAGTGAAATTTTGAAAAAATCGTCAAAAAATTAAAACCGTTAATAAAGTTACGCAAATAGACATTTCTTATGTAATTTTTCATTAGAAAATGATTGACATAAATTTTAGAACACTAACATGAACTGTTCTCGAGATATTGCATATTTAAAAAAAAAATTATCAAAAAAAGTCATATAAAATAAAAAAAATATTTCCTATTGAGAAACATCACTTTTTATATGTAATATCATGCAATAAATTGGGTGACATCATTCTCGTGGATCTAGCTCGTTCCATTCATGAAAAAAGATACTTTGAGTAATACTTTTGTATTTGAACGCCAATAGTCATTTATCTGCTGTAAGAATAACTTATTTCTTCGTCCATAACGCTTAGCGAGATTTTGGCGACGAATTTGGCGGAATGTCGCCAACTTGACGACTTTTTGAAATGTTGCTAAATTAACAAAAATCTCGCCAAATGGATAAAAATGACGCTAAATCAATGAAAATGACGACTAATTGTTGAAAATTCAATATCTTTGAAAGAATATAAGTATCTACTATAAGAAAAACCTATTTTTTTTACTGTAAAATAGTAAATTCATTACATTATATAAGAAAATATGTGTTGCCCACATCAGATTTTTTGGTTTAGGGGAACAATGGACACATGAATGTACATGTGCCATCAAAATACAACATGATCTTTGAATATGGCATGCCATGATGGGAACAGGACTATCAAGAGAACTTTGTACTGGTACAACTAATTCAACATTAATCTATAAATTCATAATGAATGCCTTATTTTAATTAATAACTGGCTGTCTTCAGCAATTAGCCTGTGTTATTTTTAAAAAGTTCTTAATTTGCAATAGCTGTTAACTGTGTAGCCACTTGCTGTACTGTCGGTTATATACCTGTTCAGCAGACATAATACATCCTAAATGAGCACCTAAACACACAGCCTTAGTTTACCTAAGCTAAGAAATATAATATTTTATTACAGATTATATTTCAGTTTTTAAAATTAAGTTTGCACAAAATCACTTAACAGTTCACAACAATCCCCATTCTGTCCATATTAATATTTCTTGAACCATAATTTTTATTTAATTTATTGCATCAGGCATCAACTTGTTTGTTACTGATGAGGTCCAAACCTTTCTTGTATCTTTTAGGTCTTTCTTTTTCTGCATCATAGGGTCTTTGTGTGAAAATCCAAGTGTTTATTTTCTTGCATTCATTAATATTATAATCATCGAAATTTACTCATTTCTTCAATTTCCTCTGTGCTTTCTATGTCTCTTTCAATTAGATTTTCTTTGCCAACATCAAATGCTGTATTGCCTTTTTTTTGGACATTTCATCACAAACTAGGATGCTTTTCCATATTATCTTCACAAACGTTTTCTTCATTTTCTGGTATAACACCTTTCTTGGAAACTTTAAAAAAGTAACTTTCATTTCAATATATTCATGTGCATTCTCTTGCACCTTTGGATTTTCTTCTCTTCAGGATATTTCATCAGAAACAACATTTTCCTTCTTTGCACACATTTTCTCGATTTATTTTATTTTTTATTTCTAATTTTTTTAGAAGTTCCAGACATTAAAGTCAACATATATAATAAATATTTGGAGGCAATATAAACATAAAGCTGTTTAATGTATCAGTTATTGCAATCAAAGTATCATTTGTTTTATTTTTGGGACTTGTATCATTTTTATGTCTACAAAAATTCTTATTACATCAGCCTAAAATTGTTTATCGAATGTAGAAATTAGAATTTTGTCTTTCACTTGTTTAATATCCAGGAATAAGAATTTAGGTTGCTGAATCAGTAATAATGGGTATTTCATTTTCAATCAAAAGTTTGTTTGTTAGTTGAAATGATTGAGTGTGAAACTACTGGTTTTGACATATTTGCAATTATATCACTAAAGCAACTCATATAAACTCACCTAATATATTATTTTAACCCTTTATGGACGGCAGCATTCCATAACTTCTGTGGTCCGAAAGATGAAGTGTTTCGCTTCCAAACTGTTCCCAAAGGGCGACACATTTTTTGCACTAAGTCTTAACTCCTGAGAAATATTCCGTATAAATCACCCATTCAACACAGCAGTCTGTGTTTTTCAGGAATAAAGGAAATACTTATTTTGCATTAGATATATATGTTCCACAAATTCTTTTATTTAAATATTAAAAGTTTAATGATTAGAAATGAATAATTAACTTTATTAAAATGGTTATTTGTTACACAGGAAAAATCTCCAAATGATTTTACTTGATACTTTATATAGCTAATAGAGATTATGTACAATTTTTAAGCAGAAAATAGCATTATTTTTGCTAATTAATATACCTTTTATGTATGACATATTTCATGTACTGACCAACATTGCAATCTTTGCATTCATAAAAGCTGTCCGTATGCTCATCAAAAACACCAAAGTTCCACTAATCTTTACTATCTGCATTACTTTCATAACTATCCAGTTCAATTACTATATGAGAGTATATTCTTCCATACGTAGAAAATGACTTGATCCAGCCATTCTTTTATCCGAAATAGCCTAATAAATTCACTTCTGCACATTCCTGTAAAGCCCAAACTTGACAGAAAATACTCTCTTACATTCCAATAATTCACCAATACAATCATTAAGCTAAAATCGAAACAAGAACCTATACTGAATTATAACATAAGAGTTATATTACAAAACTATGTTTTACCGCTCTTTTGTAGTAATGATTCTTTGGGACCCCCCTACACCAAGGTCAAGTATTAGCAAAATATGTTGTAAATGTTAGAATGGATTTTTTGCACCATCTAGTAATCAAATAAATTCATATGTAAATGTGCATTGGTGTCCCTTGGCCTTTAGGGTAAATATCTCCTCTATGCAAATACATGAGTATCGTCTTTGAACGTAGTTTAATAGTCGACACGTCTGCCATCCACAAAGGGTTAAAGGTCTGATTTATAATCTGCGAGTGTAACATTCCAGATTTTCGTAACATATAAATGTTACAGCCTCTTATTCTTAACTAGAATGAAACCTGGTGTTGGCTGGGTTCTAAATAATCACTCATTACTTAAATAATACATTATAACTCAATTTCCAAATCATATCTTTAAATTCTAAACCACTGCCAAATCTTGATGCATGTTTTCTACAACCATAGAAGACAAATATATATAAATAAAAGAAACAATCAGGATAGAAGGTGTGGTTTAAAACTTTCAAGTCAGGCATGCTCAGAAAAATCCACCAGGAGAAAGGTCAATCGCAGTGACATATGTGGAAAATGCATTTCTACTTTTATGTGTTTCCTTAATAAATCACCAAAAATTAAATGTTTCAATTCAAAAAACAAACATTTCTCTTGTTACAATGCTAAGATATATTCACAACTTTTTGCCAAACTATAGAATTGTGCTAATCTTAGTTTTTCGAATATATATATACACACACACACATACATATATATATATATACAAGTATGTATGTATACAATGATACAGAAATTTTTATGTATGTATACATGATACAGAAATTTTAAGCTTTCTCCAATAATGTGCCCTTTTCTTTCATAATTATTATTCCAAATTCCTATTTCATGTCCAGCACGTATGGCAACTATATTAAATTCTATCCCACGCACTAATATTAACAAAGTCTTCCAGCACTTCCTCTTTTCCTCAACCATACCATATATGGTCACTAATCTTAACCTCTGTGTAAACTTTCTCATATGAAACTGCTTCCTCATCACATTTTTAAAGCATAAAGAATGCGAAGGTAGCATATTTCCCATACCACCATATCCCTCCCCCTCCGATATAACTACATTATGTGAATAATCGCAGAATGCATTGAGATTTTGTGAGAGCAGGTCGACTATCGAGAGCTCGGCCAGCCTATGTAATTATATGTTTCCAGTATCGTTTAATAAAGAAATTTTTAGTAATGTGAAATGTCTCTTCCCTGGACTATTGTAGCTTATATATATATATATATATATATATATATATATATTTCAAGTAACTTATAAAAAATGCAAATTTCGATGTATTTAAAAAAGAAAAATGAATATGAATTAAAAGATAATTATGATGTTCTGTACCAATATTTTGGAATGTTTTTAAGCAGCAAATGAATGCTCATACATCTTCCCATGACAGCTGCACATGTGTCATTTTTTCTACATACACAAATGACTAAGGAAATTTGCCCCGCTGCAGCTGCGCATGTGTGATATTGAATTGCCTTCCTAACCCTTGCGCGGCGATCGGCACGCCCACGTGCCAGCTGTGAACTTGGATTCAAGGACGAACGACACGCACTTGGGCCAGAGGAAATTTTACCCTAAAGGAGGACTGGCACGTATTGGTGTTTCTACGTGGAACGTTTTAATTTGAATGTATTTGTCTACTAGATGGCGTTAAATGCCCGTGGAAGCAACTTAAATGTAATTTGTAGATGTTTGACCTTGGCACAAGGAGAATCCAATGAATTATTTCTCCATTTGGAGGGATGAAACATGGTTCTGTAGCGTAAGCAGACAGCTCACTTCTCGCAGCATAAACAATTTTATAATTGAGTTCCGGGTCTCGTTCTGATTTTGTCTTTTATTGATTTCGTTGTTGAATTAGAGGAATATAAGAGAGTATTTTTTTTTTTTTTTTGAGTGGGTGGGGGAGGGGGGGGGGGTGTAAAGGAATGTGCGGCAATGAAATGATTAGGTTATTTATGTTCTCATGGAAAGGAAGGCTGGGATTTCGTTAATATATCCCATCGAAAAGGGAATAAAAATATATAAATCGTCAGAATCGGAATGAGGCTGTAAATGGAATTTCCTTGTGTATACTGGAAAGGACACGGGATTATCAAGCTCTGATGGTGGGTATGGAGAACGCGTTGTGAAAACATTTCTAAGTGAACTTTTAGGAAAAGGATATACTTTGTATTTGGATAAATTTTTTACCTCTCCTGTACTTGCAAAGTATTTGTTGTCTAAGAATACGCATGTATGTGGTACAGTTTTAAAAAATCGGAAGGACATGCCAAAGAATTATCCATCTGTACCTAAAACATATATACACTAGAATTTTTAATATTTTGATAAAAGAAAATTTGTATAAAAAATATACATCAAATAGAAAATAAGTATTTCCTTTCTTCCTGAAAAAAGTAGATAGCTATGTTGAACGAGTGATTTTTAGTGAATTTTTTTCGAGAGTTAGGCTTAGCGCAAAAAAATAGCCGTCTTTTGGGCACATTTCGGAAACGAAGTGCTTCGTCCTTTGGGCCACGGTAGTTTCGTAATGCCGCCGTCCCGAAAGGGCTAAAGGATATTTATTCGCAATGACCTGAGCCGGCACATGGGCCATTACAAGATAGTACAGATTATACTTCTCTGTTTTGGTTTAATTTCAGTGAGCTTGGTGTGTATCGTTGATTGTGACTGTAAGCAGTTATGCAGTCCATATGCCTGAATTGTGGGCACATAGTACAATATATATTAGTATGATAAATTCACCGTAACCTTAAATACTTTCGTGTTCAAGTTTGAAAATCCTTATTTCACTGTTCATAGTAGTTTTAAAATCACTTAAAAGTAATACATCCTTTAAAAATTATCCATTTCCTGCATGAAACTCAGATGAACCAATAAACTAACTTCACACAATTTCCTTATGGTAATTCATTCCCTACTCTAGTAATAAATTCTGTTATACATATGATAGTAATCCTGTGAAAATTATGATTTTCGTACTTGAAACTCTAAATAATAAACTAACTCAAACTTTCATTATGACATCCCATTCCTAACAATGATATTAATAATGCCCAAAATATGCCCAGAGGCCAAAAAATTTTCAAATTATAGTCAAAATTCACAATGCAGCAAAGCATTGTTTATTTGTTGATATCTAAAATATTATTCATGTGAAATAAACAAATGTTAGCAATCTTTTAACTTTTAATTTAGCAATGTCATTATAATGCAATTAAAACATACAAAATAAATGGTTTACCAATGTTTAAACATTGATAACTGAACATATATCTTTAATTACAATTCTGTAACATAATAGCCACTGCCTACTAGATGCTATTTTTATTATACATCCATTTCTAGCCACTTCTAGTGCAAATAAGTAACTAGTATGATATTTTGAGTCCTAATCTCACTGTTATGAATCTAAACTAAATCTTGCATAATAGAGGAAGATATCAGTGTTTTGTCTGTCTGTGTGTGTGTGTGTGTGTGTGTGTGTGTGTGTGTGTGCAGTTTGTAGTGCCATACAAAAATTTCTCTTTCTATCAAACTTTGAATGGAATCCATACCATTAATGGTATATATATATATATAAAATAGTTTGAAAATCCATTGATAGAATAATATATATATTCTAGCCGAATACCCGTTGAAAATCAACGGTCTCGCAATAAGCAACCTTTGAATAATGTAAATTTTTTAATAATTCGCGTTTCATATTTATTCGACAAATCGATTCGACTAAATTTGCTGATTTCTTCCTTTCGAATTATCTACCCGTACAACACATTAAAGTCTATCTCATCCCGATGCACTCCTATATTATTATTTCTCCTTTGGAACTTTTTTCTATGAAGCACATCCATAAATGAACATTTTTGAAAAACTCTGTTTGTCTTGTGTTTTTTATCAGATGATTGGCCCAAATACCAAATATCAAGCCTCTATCACATTTAAAAGGAAGCGTGCCTCATTTATTAGGAAAATCGAACATATTAGTGTGCGCACCCCTTAAAGTAGCAAATATTGGAAATATAAAATTTCACACTCTCTTCCTTTTAAACTATCTACTCGAACATCAAATTTGAAGTCGCTATCCTATCGAGAAGCATGTTTTTCTATCACTTCACCTTTCGAACGTTTTTCTGTCTAGCATCCCGTTAAAGAACATTTTTGTCAAACTGTACTCATCTTTGGTTTTTTTTGTCAAATGGTTAGCCCATATACTAAATTTCAAGTCTCCATCACATTGTAAAGGAGGCGTTTTTCATTTGTTCGGTAAATCGAACATTTTAGTGAGCGGAACCCCCTACAATAACAAATGTTGGAAAACTGAAATTGCACACTTTCTTCCTTTCCAACTTTTTACCCGTACACTAAATTTGAAGTCTCTATCTCATCGCGAAGCATACTTTTCTAGCATTTCATCTTTCGAATGCTTTTGTGTGGAGTACCCACCCCCTTAACTATACATTTTTGAAAAACTCTATTCTTTATGTGAATTCTGTCAGATTATTTTCCCATATATCAAATATCAAGCCTCTATCACGTTTTAAAACGGGCGTTTCTCCTTTATTCCGAAAATCGAAAATTTTGGTGTGTGGCACCCCCTAAAGTAGAAAATATTGGTAAACTGAAATTTTACACTTTCTTCCTTTCAAACTATCTACCCTTATACCAAATTTGATATCTCTATCTCAATCCGAAGCGTGGTTTTTTATCAATTCACTTTTCGAACGTTTTACTCTGAAGCACCCCCTTAAACGAACATTTTTGAAAAACTATATTTGTCTTGGGTGTTTCCATCAAATGATTAGCCCATATACCGAATTTCAAGCCTCTATCAAATTTTAAAGGAGCGTTTTCTCATTTATTCTGCAAATCGAATATTTTGGTGTGCGGCATCCCCTTAGGTAGAAAATATTGGAAATCTGAAATTGCACGCTTTTTTCCTTTTGAACGATTTACCAATACACCAAATTTGAAGTCTCTATCTCATCGCAAAGCATGCTTTCCTATCATTTCACTTTTTGAACGTTTTAGTGTGCGGCACCCCCTTAAGTAGAAAATATTGGAAATGTGAAATTGCACACTTTCTTCCTTTCGAACGATTTACCCATACACTAAATTTGAGGTCTCTATCTCATCGCAAAGCATGCTTTCCCGTCATTTCACTTTTCGAACGTTTTGGTGTGGGACACCCCCTCTATAGAACGTTTTCGAAAAATTCGATTTTTCCAGGGGGTTTTATCGAACGACCGAGCCGTGTACCAAATTACAAGTCTCTATCTATTCGGGAAGTGCCTAAAAAAGGCGTGACAGACAGACAGACGGACAGACAGACAGACGGACACTTGGCAATTAGTATATATAGATTGTAAGAATTTTAATTACTTGTATATTGAGATCCAAATTTCAAATGCTTACCTTATATTTGAAACATAGAACAAGGGGTATTTAATACCCGTTTAGTACCGATTTTATTTATAAAGGATTATTCTCAAGCCGAATGTTGAGTCTATTTTATTTTATTTTTATTTTCACATGTGCTCATCATCATACCACTTTCAATAAAGGATAAGTCACAGATAATTGAAATATACAAGTAATTAAAATTCTTACAATAAATAGTACCTTATAAATAATCAGCAGCTTAAGTGTTTCTTTAAAAAGGGAATATTTTATTACTAATAGTCAATTTGTATGATTTTATATCATACATACATATATATATATATATATATATATATGTTATATATACATATACAGGGTGTCCCAAAAATATTGAGCTCAGCTTTTATTCCTTAAATATTGAACTTAGGCATATATAATAAATTACAAAGTTGCATAAAAAAGGTATACAGAATATATATTTGTCCAATTGCATTCCCTTTATCTTTTGGCATACAGCTTCTGTATCCTTCTGTTATTGTTAACTGACTTAGGGGATTGTTCTGGAGACACTAGTGACATGATGGAGTTGCAACTGTATTGAGTGGATTAGGTCTTTAATCCCTAAAGACCTAACCCACTCATTCCAACAGGTGCAGACGGGTGTAATATGAAAGCGATTCCCCCTTTTTTTGTACATCTGCTTGGTGGAAGGACAATAAGATGATTGTCCAATGGGTTGTACATAATCATTTTATTGTCTCTAAGATCCTAGGGAAAATGACTGTTTTATCACTCAATATCAGGCATCAGTGAACTTTTATTAGAGCCATAAATAAATCTGGTTATTATAAAGAGAGTATAGTCCTGCTCCCATGAATTGGCATATGACCTTGGATGTCGCTATAGGGAAGAAGGCTGGTAAACAGCCAATTTGTGCACTACAGGGAAAGGGTTGCCAAATGCAGAAACCTGTTTGGCGATCATGTTTGTTGCACGTATTTTGCCAATTGTTTTGAATTTAGAATTGTTAGAATGTTTCACTAGCATTGCACTTGCGACTAAGAAACTATCTAACTTCTGTTCAAACTTCTAACGTATATTTATTTAGTTTATTAGAATCTGATCTTTGTGAACTTTACTTTTGTCGACAAAATGTCTATAAAATTAAAAGTAATTCATTCCAAGGAACGAAATGTAGTCCACAAAGTTCTCAAATTTTTTAGACTGAAGCAACTTCAGAAAAATTATGCATCCCCGTCCAACAGGCCCAGAAGAGAGCAGTCGCTGCAACTAGTATATCAATGAGAACAATTACACGCATTGAGAAATAATCAAATAATTTTCTGATCCTAGTATTGCCATGTAAACCAAAGAGACCCGAGAAATGTCAGAATGCAGTTTCAAATATGGACGATTTTGATTTATATGTAATTCGACAAGCGGTGAATGAATTTTATGCTAGCAATAAAATACCTTCTCTCATCACTTTATTACCTGCTATAAAGGAGAAAATTAACTTTCCTTGGGAAAAAAAAGGAACATTGGAGAGAAATTAAATCGGATGCCGGTGGAAGCGCTGCCATGACATAAGGACAGTGGTTAAGGAAAGACAAGAAATTATGCAAGAGATATAGATTTTTACGAGCAACATATAAATTGAGGGGGAGGGAATCTCAGCTAAACAATTTTAGAACTTTTAAACATAGCTTTTTCAGTAATTTTACAAAATTTCTCGGGATAAAAATTGGATTAAAACTGCAAATTCAGTGTAACTTCAAATAATTATTCATGTTATTTTGTGCATATAAACTTAATTTAATGAATTATGAAAGAAAGAAAGAGAAAATGTATATAGTTTGTTGGGAAAGTCATATGCTGCCCACATCAGATTTTTCCGTTTTGAAGATGAACCATTAATTCATACGCACAAAACGCATTATGCATTTCTCACTAAATAAAAGAATGTAAGTTACAAGAAAGTATTACAACCCGAACTCTTCAATTTTAATAAAACATTTACGACTATTGTAATAAATAATATTAATCATTATGAAGAAAATATTTCCACCAAATCCTAACAACAACACTGAATGTATTTATACATATAAAGCTGTTTATCGTTCTGCATAAATAATTTTCCTACAGCACAAAATGTGCATTAATTCACACTAAAAGCACCAATTCTGGAAGGCCGTTCTTCCTAGTACATTTCTACTTGCCATTGAATTTAACTAATGGACTCGTCCAAAGTCATGTGACCCAAATGCCTTTTCGTTGGAGTCGAACTATACATTTGAAATTGAAAGTAGAATGCTCCTGGGTGAAACAGGAAGATCCAAAATATGTTTTGAAGGAACTTGTCCAACTTAGCATGTAAACAGCTACGAATGTACAAGATAGAGAGGTGTCCAAGTTAGAGTTTACATAACATGTTAAAATTTTGAGTTTATTCAGTTCTAGGGAACTGCTTCCAACATATAGAGGTGTCCAACTTGACAGGTTTTACTGTATAGATTTAAAGAGTTTGAGCCTGGTAAATATTTTTTTGAATGTAAAATATATTTTTCAGATATTTTTTATTTTTATAAAACTTTCATAGCGAAATCTAAATCAAGACATACTCTTGACTTTACTTTTCATTGAATCCAAAATATTGTAATTTGTTCGCATCCATGTTCTTTTCTGTTGTTATATTGATATTTTATGAAAAATATTTCCTATCATAATAGTAATTGAAAGAGAGAATAAGTAATTATACGAGATTGAAATATATAAATATTTATGGAATTCAATATTTTTTTTAAACAATTTGCCTGATATTAATTAAATATTAATATGCATCTTTCAATTGCAAGCTCTTTTCATTCAGTTTCATTTTTCTCTGTCCATGTCAGAACCAAGAAAAAATAAATTAAAAAATTTACATTTGAAGTATTTTTTTTTTTTTTACAAAAAATCTTATGTGAGCCCCTTCAAACTCAAACGTATTCACCTTCCTTCAGAGCTTGAATTTATCGCTATAGCACCTAAGTCCTAAATTATGACAATATTTTGAGTGACTCATTTTAAGTATTAGCATTGGTTTACTTTTATAATGCATCAGTATAAATGAATAAATATTTTAATAAACTATCATTTTTTACATAAATAGTGCAATTGTCCAATTCAGCAATTCAGTTTTTCTTCTTGTTCATTGCCGAGACTTCAAAAACATTTTTTTATTTCATCTCCATCCTTTTTCCATCTCCATCCTCTAATTATTGCACAATAGACAGACTAAACTTGCTTATTTTTATGTTTTGGTTAATTTAAAAGAAATATTTTATGTAATTTACCAAATATTGTGCTAGTTATCTATGATGGAAAAGTAAGATGATTTTTACAGTTAGCATCCTCCTGCAGGGCTTTGAATTTAAAAGCTTTTTTTTTTAACATTTCAGATTTTGAAATTGTAAGCTTGTATTTATTATGTTGAAGTTTATTTGAAAACATAATTTTTAAATGGATAATTTGTTAAACAATAAATAAAGTAGTAAAAATAAATTAATAAAAATTTTGTGAGCATTAATTTATTCTTCTATAGAAACAGTTAAATTATGTTTTGATAACCACAGTTTGGAAAAATTTCTCCATTTTGTTTTTATACTTCAAATTTTCCCATCAGTTTTTTCTTCTGAGGTTAATAGGTATGGGAACCCAGTTTTCAATTTCTGATAAATTCTGGAATTAAGAATTTTTTATATCCAGTGCATGCCTATATGTGTATCATAGAATATGTTCCATTGTTATTAACATTTAACAAGTATGTTATCATAAATAATTAATTATTTTATTATGCTCATTGAGAAATTAGGAATGTGCAGAATTTTTCCATATGTAAATTTATGACCAAAAATACTTTAAAGGAATTCACATTGCTGCAAATGATACAAATTGTGCATTGGTCTGCTGCAAAACTGATACTAAATTTAGATTGAACTGCCACAAAACTGATATGAATCTTAGTTTTACCTGATACAAAAGGTGATGCGAATGAGACTAGTGGGAGTGTGATCCCTAGAAAATAATAGTTTTACTTTCGTTATGGATATAATGTAAAGGATGGATATTAAAATAACAGTAACATGAGTTAATCCAATGCATCCCATTCATTGGCATGATTAAACTGTTGCTAACTTAAAAAATAATTAAGATAAGTTTTAAGCACAAATACCATGTAAATTAAAGCTATTACTATATATTTTTGTTTTCATTTTGATGTTGTTAATGATATAAGTGAACCTAAACAATGTGGATTTTATATATATGAGAAGATCCGATAGAGCTTTCACTCTCCAGATTTTTTAGGGAAAGAAAAGGAGCCCTGGGAAATGCTTTATGAATGTTCATCTTGATACAATTTATTGAATCTGAAATCAGGTTTTCTTCAAGAAACTGATGTAAACAACATCTTTAGAAAGCAATTAAAAAAAGAAAATGTAGATTTATTTAATTGTAATATATCAATAATGATATAAAAAGTAAAATTAATAAAATAAAATGGGATGTTCCGTTAGATGTACAAAAATATTAGATGACTATTCCAGTTTAGTAGAATGCAGTTTGATTTTGTAGTTATTTTGGTTTCTTCTGTTTCCGTTAGATGTACAAAAAGTATTAGATGGCTATTCCAGTGTACAGTAGAATATAGTTTGATTTTGTATTTATTTTGGTTTCTTCTGTTTCCCGTGTCAACTATAATATCCTGCCTAAAACATTAATCCTCACAAAAATTCTCAAAGTACCCTAATAATTTTAGTTATGATTTGCTTTTAGTTTACAATTAATGTCATCCCTGGTTACTAAGTTGCAGTTATGAATGCTGAAGATGCAGTTGTACTAAAAACCCCAAAACAATTGAGCATAGCACATTAATAAATAATTGCTAAATTGATAGTAAGCAAATACAATTATCGGAATTAAATATAGGTTGTATTCCCCCCCCCCCTTCCTTTGCATTCTTCTATTTATGTAATTTCAGTGACTTAAAATATCAGTAGGGATAGTGGTTGTGCTATTTTTTTTTTCTATATTGTTAGAAATTAGCAAAATGTGTTCTATATATTTTCTGTACAACAAACATCTTATTTTTCCAATGAAAATACTCTAAAGTATTGGTGATAAGCAGGGAAATTATGTTGGTGATCACCAATTTCACTGTTTGTAAAAAAAAATAAACAAGATGCACTCACCACTGGCAACAAGATTTGCATATTTAGTAATCTATATATACTAATTGCCAAGTGTCTGTCTGTCTGTCACGCTTTTTTTAGACACTTCCCGACTTGCAATTTGGTAAGCAGGGAAATTATGTTGCTGATCACCAATTTCACTGTTTGTAAAAAAAAAATAAACACGAGGTACTCACCACTGGCAACAAGATTTGCATATTTAGTAATCTATATATACTAATTGCCAAGTGTCTGTCTGTCTGTCACGCTTTTTTAGACACTTCCCGACTTGCAATTTGGTACATGGGTCGACCGTTCGATAAAACCCCCTGGGAAAATCGAATTTTTCAAAAATGTTCTGTAGATTGGGTGCTCCCCACCAAAACGTTCGAAAAGTGAAATGATAAGAAAGCATACTTTGAGACTTAAAATTTGGGGTATGGGTAAACCGTTCGAATGGAAGAAAATGTGCAATTTCAGATTTTCAATGTTTGTTATCTTAGGGGGTGCCACGCACCAAAATGAGAAATGAATGAGAAACACTGCCATTAAATTTTGATAGAGGCTTGAAATTTGGTATATGTGCTAACCATTTGATGAAAACAACCAAGACAATTATAGTTTTTCAAAAATGTTCGTTTAAGGAGGTGCTTCAGAAAAAACCGCTCAAAAGGTGAATTGATAAAAAAAAATGCTTCCGGATGAGATAGATATTTCAAATTTGTTGTACGGGTAGATAGTTTGGAAGAAAGAAAGTGTACAATTTTAGTTTCCCCAAATTTTTTACTTTAGGAAGTGTCGCATAGCAAAATGTTCGATTTTCAAAATAAAGGAGAAACACCCCTTTTTAAACATGATAGAGACTTAATATTTGGTATATGGACGAATCATATGATAGTAAACCCAATCAGAATGCAGTTTTTCAAAAATGTATATTTAAGGGGATGGGTACTGCACACAAAAACATTCAAAAGGTGAAATGATAGAAAATGCATGTTTCTCGATGAGATAGAGCAGTGTTTCCCAAACCGTGCACCGCGGCGCACTGGTGCGCAGTATAGTTGGGTGCGCCGCGAAATAATTAAAATTATATTAAAAATGAGTAAAATATGAAATAAAACTCTTAATATAAATCATTAATATTAAAATAACATAAAATCTTGCATATTAGTTGTTTAGTGCTCGGTTCAGTATGAATGTTTGTTTCCTTTAAAAAAATTATATACCGTATATATATATATATATATATATATATGTATTTATTATGTTGAATTATATAATTATTATTAATGCATACCCTTATGCTTGTTAATTCCTCCAACATATTAAATAATTAATTTACTCTTATACGGTATTTTGGGTACAAGAGTGTTTTTAATGATCACAAATGGTACGTCTGTCGCTGACAATGTCTGTGTCGCTGCCAATTGTTCTCATACGTTTTAATATTTATTAATTTTGATTAAAAAATTCGTGTGGTATTTCCTGGTATATTTATTTTATATATGTAAAGGTGTTATGAGTTAATTAAAAAATCTACGTGCCGCACACCAAAATGTTCGATTTTCGGAATAAATGAGACACACTTCCATTTAAATGTGATAGAGGCTTGATATTTGGTATATGGGTCAATCAATTGATAAAAAAACTCAAGATCAACAGAGTTTTTGAAAAGTGTTAATTTATGGGTGTGCTCCACAGAAAAACATTCGAAAGGGGAAATGATAAAATTGCATGCTTAGGGATGAGATAGAGACTTTAATTTGGTGAGTGGGCAGGTAGTTCAAAAGGTAGAAGGGCACAATTTAAGTTTTCCAATATTTTCTTCTCTAGGGGGTTCGCCACACCAAAATATTTGATTTGCCGAATAAATGTGAAACGTGAATTATTAAAAAATGTACATTATTCAGGGGTTTCTTATTTCGAGACCATTGATTTTCAACGGGTATTTGGCCAGTAAAGACTATTTTCTATAATCCTTAAAATCTTTTATATGGAAATTTTCCATCTTCAAAAAGGAAAATTCTCTTCACTTTGCCAGTCTATAGCGAATGCTGTTCTCTGTTATGTTATCTCTATCATTAACAGAATAGAGAAATGCAGGGTATGCATCAGACATATATGCTTTTCAATGTGAAACTATAGTGGTGTACAATGTTTGTATTTTAATGGGCAAATTTCATTTTGAAAGTTTAAAATAAACAGAATATTTACATTCTGTTAACATTGAAAAAGTTCATAAACACGGAAAAAATATAAGGAGAATGTAAAATAGATTCTAGTTAAAATAATTTTAGTGTGCAGGATTGGTCCAAACTAGGCAAGTTTAGCAAAGCAAAATATAACTGTGGAAATATACTTTCACTTCTGAAAATGTCAAAAACAGAGAAGAATTTTACAATGTACAGATAGTATATAGGGTGTTTAAAAAAACATCAATCAAGTGGTTTTTGAACTGTTGGTTGTAGACACATCGAATTTCAAAAATGCCTTAAATAAGGTTGGAAGTTGTGATTAACTTTTTATACAGCCCCAAAAAGTGTTATAGAATACATATTTAGTAAATCGACAAAAAGTTGACTGTAATACTATCAAATTGGTCATAGTTGTTATTATTGATTAAAATATTCATTTCAAAATAAGGGAGCATCCACAAATCAATTTCAATTACAAATAGTTACTAAAACTTTTACTACCTTAAATTCAAATTTATTTTATGCAAATATTTCAGTAAAATTATTATGTCAACATTTTATTGATTCACTGTTTGCATTTAAGCATCCAAGTAACTCTGTTACATAAGCATAATTAGAGTTTAAATTATGTCACTGTTCAGTAATACCAAACTCTGTTATGATTATGATTTATGGCAAATGCAACCAATTTAAATTAAAGGATATGCATATTTTTCTACTAGCTGCCTTTGGCGACCAGCCTGTTTGCTACCCTTGAAAATTCTGACCGTGGCAAATTCTGAACCTTGCAAACTCGCTGGCGCGACCTACCAGAAAGGTGTAAGGTAACTGTTTGGACGGCCAGGAAGTGCCACCCAATTTACACCTGAACTCAGGGGGGAGGCATCCACAGGGACCGTACCTCCTTCCCCTACCACCAACCTCTCGGAAGGGCTTACGGTCCCACATGTTTAACGTGATCGTACTCCGCGTGAACGCGACGGCAGTTTTGGCAGTGGCGGGATTCGAACCCCGGCCTACCGAGTGTGATTCCAGCGCGCTAACCACTGGCATACCGCGCTCTCCGCGACAATCACCATAATTTTCTTTTTATTCACCCATTTTAGACCGGAAACCAGTGGGAGAGGCATCCACAGGGACCGTACCCTCCTTCCCCTACCACCAACCTCTCGGAAGGACTTACGGACCCACATGCTTAACGTGCTCATACTCTGCCTGAACATGACGGTAGATTAGGCAGTAGCGGGAATCGCTAACCACTGGGCTACTGCACCCTCTGCTACAATCTCCATAACTTTATTTTTATTCACCCAATTTAGACCGGAACCCAGTGGGGGAGTCATCCATAGGGACCGTAACCTCCCTCCCTTACCACCAACCTCTCGGAAGGACTTATGGACCCATATGTTTAACATGATCATACTCCGCATCTGTGGCGGGAATCGAACCTGGGCCTACCGAGTGCAATTCCCGCACACTAATTTAAATTTTATAATGACCTTATGCTAAGCTCTTAATTCCATCATCCTCGTTCCATCATTTAAAATATCCATGAATTTAAAATATCCATAAATTAAAATATCCATTTAAAAAATCCATATCTTTCCATCAATCATCTATATCGTTCCACCAATCCATAAATGTAATAATTTCAAATACATCACCACAATTCAATCCACCATAATTCAATCATTTAAATTATTTAAAATATCCATTTAAAATATCCATAAATTAAAATATCCGTTTAAAATACCATATAAGTATAATAATTTCACCCGATGTATCTAATACATATGCTAAGCTTTTAATTGATTTAAAATCGGAAGCACAGTCTCCATAGAAACGGGGGGAAAAACTACTGCGGAGGGGAAAATGCCGGTTGCCGAGAAATTTAAAATTCCTAGTTCATTAAAATCACGATTCTGTGGATATTTATAATAATTTCATGACCAGATTGGGCTTGTAAGAAAGCCAGATGTTTGAGTTTTCTAAAAATGTAAATTATTAGTTGAAATTATGAGTACTTTTTACTATGCGAGAATTTAAAAACCAAAAATCTTTTTTTTTTTTTTAGCCAAAAGTGACTTTTGTTTTAAAATCTTTAAAAAATATTAGAAATTGAAATTGAGATTTGAAATTGATATATTTTTACTCGCAATTGTCTGCTCTTTCTGGTGGTGTGATTTGTTTTTTCTATGACTTCTGGATCGTGGAGAAAAAAGGGCAAAAAACGGCCGAAATCGCATGAAACATTAAGTAACACAAAAAAATAATTAAAATTTAAAAAATCAATTTTCACGTGTCTCCTCCCCCCCCCCCCCCCCCCCACCCTGGGATTGCCAATTTTCGTAGCTCTCCGACGTGCAGTCGCTGAACATATAGTGTATAAGACGCACAGACAGGCATTATATTATTTAAGATAGATTTTGTTAAAAAAATGTCTGAGATACTATCAAAATCACAAATATCAGTTTTTTACCTTATTTAAGGGTCTAAATAATTTTTAACTAGCATAATCTGTCTGACCTTAGTAGTTTCAAAGAAAAACTGGAAAGATTGTTAGAACTGTACTAAATGATTTCTGTGGATCAATTCAATTTGTGAACAAACGGCTCCTGGATTTATGAAGTGTGGTGATTACAAGACTATCAAAAGCCATGATAAAGTGGTGTAAGTTGGGAAGTTTGACAATTTATTTTGTCTTAAATGTGAATTTTTGAGATCTAAATTCTTTTTTATGTTGTTTGATTAAATTAAGTATAGGCTACAGTTTTGTATATAAAATCAAGGACAAAGCATTTTAAAAAACGTAAGGTCTTTTATTTAACACATCCTAAAAGACGTACAAAACATATATTAAAAACTGCCAGAGCACTTTCGGACGTATATACACCCTTCATCAGTAGCTACATGAATAGTAAAAACATGGAATGTTTATATATATAGAGACCAGTTTAAAGCAAATTTGCATAAAATATAAAATGGTAAATGAACTTACTAAAATAATACAAGAAATATATACGGAAATTACAAAATAAGTTAAATTACAAAAAAATTACCGAAAGTGCTCTGGCAGTTTTTAATATATGTTTTGTACGTCTTTTAGGATGTGTTAAATAAAAGACCTTTCATTTTTTGAAACGTTTTGTCCTGATTTTATCTATTGAATGTAGACGTGATACCAATCTTGATTATTTGACCTATACACTGGTTTCTATTACTTTACTGGATTGTTTTTACATTGTGAGACCACCAACATTACCTTTTTAGATTTTTCTGCATCTCCTGTTTAAAACCTTTTAGTCTTATTGCATGATTTGCATGTTTTTCGGAATCAAGTTTTCTGCGTTGCTGTTTTTGACTAATGTTCCCCTGTCCTTTTGGATCCAGTGAGGAAATGTTTTCAGGCGTACTTCTGTTTATATGAAAGATGATGTGTATTTTATAATGCACTTTGCTGATATTTGATCAAGTTATTCTTCCCTGCAATTGAAGTGAGTGTCTGCTGTCACCTGTGAATTTGTCTACCGGTAAAATTGTTGGAGGAATTTTGTCTATTATAAAATTCTGCTGTACTTAGTAACTTTGATTCAAGTACGCTATTACCTTGAAGATTGTTTGACAAGTGCCTGCCGGCGCTTTGAATTGACATGTTTTATGACTTGATGTCCTTGCACTTTGCCGCATCTATCCAGTTTCTTCTAATTTCTTTTGACCATCTATGCTGAGCTGTTTCTTGTGCATTTGCTGGAGAGCGTACTTTGACTGGGCTGTATTACGTACATTTGCTGTAGTGTTTGTTTCCAGTATTGTTTTCCCTGACATACTTTCCTATTACAAGTGATTTTGGTTTTAAAGGTTTGTATCCAGTGAAAATTGCACGACAGTAACTTTTTGACACTTTGAGATGACGTGTTTTTATGACCAGATGTCCTCGTACAATGCTGCATCTGATTTACCTTTCATGAGTGTACTTATTTTATTCTGTTTGCTTTATTCCTGTTTTGTTTTTGACCTTTTACTGGAATGTGAATTACTTTCTTATGTTTAATTATTGATTTTAGACATGTATTCACGTCACGTTTGAAATTAATTTCAATCAAATTTTGCACATTTGATTTTGTGCTGCATTTTTAAATATTCCCTTTCCCTTTTATCTGTTTTATCCGTTTAGTTTTATAGTATTTTATCTTTATTGATTATTTTCTGTAAAATTTGCCTTTTTTATGACACTTTGTACTTGTGTTTGTCTGCTTTGCATTTGTATTTTTCTCTTGTCCTTTTCTGAAATCTTACGTATCCATTTCATGCAATAAGCTGTTTAAATTAAAACTTAAATTGACTAAATTGCTTTATCTACTTAAATTGTTACTGCATTGTAAAAAGTTTCATATTATTCCCCCTTCTTGCTATATTAAAAAATCTGTTTTTAGCTCTTCTGAAGTGCATATTATCAAGTGCGCTGAATTTAAATTTCTTTGTAACTCTATCCGTAAAATCCGTATTGATATTAGCTTTTGTGAACGCTTTTGTTATTTCTGGTATAGTGAATTTGTTGCTAGTGCACATCCTACCCTTGTGGATTCCTTTTGCCAGTATACTCACCTAATCCAAGTCCGTAAGGATTTAGAAATACAGCATACTAAAAAATGTTCTAGTTGGACGAACCATTTAAAACGGTATCCCCGTAAAATTCCTTTGCACTTACCTTCTTCTGATTCTGCTATCCGTCAAGCTGTTCTTGTGAGTGATGCTCCTCCTTCTTCTCAACACCCTGCGTTTAAATATTCCCGTCTTGAAATTCTTGCTTTAAAACCTAAAATGTTTCCTTAGTTTACCTTTACCTTTTCCGTTCATAAATTGTACCTCCTTTGATATTTCCTCTATTCAGCGTAAAGCTCTTGAGAGAGGCCCAAAATTTGCATATCCTTGTGTTAATCCCAGTTTTATTAATATAATTCCCCCTGTGGAAGAAGCTCTTCTTAATGTGGTTCAAGGTCATAAAGATCGTGGCCGTTTTGTTTTATATCGGTCTATTTCTGCGATTCAAAAAGATAATAAACTTAAAAGTAAAAATAGTTTTGATATTGCTTTGAACACTGAAATAGCAGAAATTATGAACCTTCCAATCCCGACCTTGTTATTTTATCTGCTGACAAGACCAAGCAACTTGTTCTTTGCAGTAAAACTGATTATGTTAATTCAATGCAGAAGTGTATTGACGAGATGGACTGCAACCAGGTAAAAAAAAAATCCTCGATTACGTTGATTAATACTATGATCACAAAACTTAAAAAATGCACAGATCTTTCTCCCAATATTAAATTTGCCGTTTTTCGCACTTCACATCAACTCCCTAAAATTTTTGGTCAAATGAAACTTCACAAATTAAATCATCCCATGCTCCCTATTGTTTCTAAATATACAGGACATACTTATTTTTTAGAGAAATCCCTTGCCCATTTCTTAAAACCGTATTTTAGTAATCATAGTTTTTCCATCAGCTCTACTGAAAATTTCATCAATTTACTTTTTAAAATTAAATTTAATCCTAATAGTACAGTCCATAGTTTTGATGTCTTTTCCCTAGTATCCCCGTTACCATTGCTATTGATATTATTGCCAAAAAACTTCATAGTCACCAATTTAATTATCAACGCAATCACTTTTGCTTTAAATATTATTGCAGAGACAAATTACTTTGCTTTCCGTGACGCTGTTTTGGGTAGCCCTTTATCTGGTATTTTGGCCGAGGCTGTTTTGCAGGAGCTCAAGAATGAGATGTTGCCTTCTTTAACAATTAACCTTATTCTTTGGTGTCGTTACGTAGATGATGTTTTTATTATCTGGGATCGTGATTTAAATGATCTCCTTCACCTTTTGGATAAAGTTAATGATTTTTACCCTTCGATTAATTTTACTGTTGAGCATGAATCTAACTGTTCCTTGCCTTTCCTTGATGTTCTGGTCACTCGTTCTGATTTTGGTTTTCATACTTCCGTTTTCCGTAAATCCACTTTTAATAACTCCTGTACCCCCACTAATTCTTTCCATCCTGTATCCTCTAAAAAAGTTTCTTTTAAAGCGTATTTTAATCGCTCATTTAATGTTTGCTCTTCCATCCCCGCTTTGACTGATGAAATTAATTTTATTTTTAAACATGGCCATGAGGCTGCTTATTCTTTTGAATTTATTTATAAGATCTTCGCCCATGTTCGCCTTAAATTTACTCAATTTGATACTAAACTTGTTGCTATTAAAGATCTTTTAGTCCATAAATCTAATGCTCCTTACCATCCTAAGATTTTCCGTCCTTTTATTAATTTCTGTCATGCATTTGGTTTCAAACCTACTCACTCTAATATTACCACTTTATTTAATTGTATTCGATCCGATAAACTTGGGAAATTTGATGACTTTAAAAGCTTTGCCGGGGTGTATGTCGTACCCCTGTTATCCCCTGCTGGTGACTATAAATTTTACATTGGTAGTACAAAACGTACTGTTGGCATCCATTTAGCAGAACATGCTCGCGATGTCAAATCTGGTAAACTTTCTACGGCTCTTGCTCAATATGTTGTTAATGATAAATTTCTTCCCATTTTTGAAAAAACTTTCCTTTTGGTTCGTTGTAACAATCCACGCAGTGTTCTTCTTTATGAATCCCTGTTTATTTATAGTTACCGTGAATCAATTTGTAATTTTGATCCTGTTCAAATTTTAAGTTATGCTTGGGGACTCATTCTCGACTCTATGCAATTCAAACCTCTTAAGTCATTTGTGACACCATTCTCAGGAATATCATGCTTGATGTTTTTCTAAAATTTGTATTAGTTCTTTTCTTGTAATATTTTAAAATTCATAAGCGTTTAAACTTATTTTGTAATTTCCATATATATTTCTTGTATTATTTTTAGTAAGTTCATTTACCATTTTATATTTTATGCAAATTTGCTTTAAACTGGTCTCTATATATATATAAACATTCCATGTTTTTACTATTCATGTAGCCACTGATGAAGAGCGTCCGAAAGCGCTCCGGCAGTTTTTAATATATGTTTTGTACGTCTTTTAGGATGTGTTAAATAAAAAACCTTCCTTTTTTTAAAATGCTTTGTCTTTGATTTTATCTATTGAATGCATACGTGATACCAATCTTGATTACAGTTTTGTAATTTCATTTTTCACAAAAAATATTCCACATTATTTAAACTACTAGCACATAATATACTACCTTATTTAAAGCATTTTTGTAATTTTAACTATCTATGGTTCAAAATAACTTCTATTGTTCACTTTTTTTTCACCCTGTATATAAACAGGAAATTTTAAAATATTTGGAAATTTTTAAGGTAGTTAAAAGTTAAAAAAATACAATAAAAAAGTATGCGGTGAAAACAAAAATAATGGAAATAAACTAAATATTCTTTTATTACTGAGGTAAATTCCAATAGCCAAAAATTGGAAAATAGTTAATTACATGTCCTTGTCAATTCTGTATTGTAATAAATTTAATTCACCATATAGGCCTTGTACTCTAGCAGTTAAGTAATTTTTTCATAATAATTTAAAAACTGTGAATGTCCAATAATGCTATAAAGTGTTCTTCCTAGAAAATTTTTGATGAGTGATTGGAAAAAGTTGCTAGGTGGGATAAACTTGACTAAACAAAAACGATACATAGGAATTCTCGGTTGGGAGGACAACATCTGCAATTATTAAAAATCAATTAAAGTAAAATTAATATTTTATATGTTAATTCTTCTCTCCTTCTTCGATGCCAGTTTTTTTACAGATTTTTTTATAGTAAAAATCTCTTGGATTTGGTCCTTCTAGGGAAATCAATATTAGATTATTTAGATGTTCTTCATACAATTCATTAAGCAGGTTTTAATTCGCTTTAAAACAGATAAACCTCTTTTGCACTCAGCAGTACCTACAGGTATAGCTAATCATATCATAGAAACTGTAGCTGGGTAGCCAGTAAAAATTAGCTGGGTGGGGCATCCATTGAAATGAGTCTGAGGAGAACACATAAATATAAAAAAAATATCATATAAGGTTATAAAGTATAAAGTTAAAAAATATGACATTTTGAAACTTAATGGTTATTTTTTAAGTTAATATATTTTTTTAAGTCTGCTGCTACCACTGTATCAAAAATAACTGTCAATCTTTGGCATTTTGAACAACTTTCCTATTAAAAGGTAATAAAAAAATAATAATCAACATTTAGGATGTGTTTTGATTGAATAACAAACTAACTCCCGCAAAACATAAAAAACCTAAAGAAAATAGTGTTGCAATGGCTTATCTACATCTGACTTCTAAAGACTAACTATCATAATAGTTTTGCTAACCGGCATATTTAGTGTGGCAAAAAGATGCACAAATAGAATAATGTGCTTTCACAATCGATAATCACTACATTATTGTTTTAAACAGAATAATCTACATAATATTAAATTTATATTTTTGAATGCAATATTTAACCTTGATTTAAGCAGCTTAAAATTTTGCTTTAGCAGAAAAGTAAATGAAATTATATAAAAGTGAAAAATAAAATAAAAATAGTTTCAATAAAATAAATAAAATATTGAAAAGGTTTTAGAAACCAGTTAATTTTCATTATGTGTATAAATTGCTTTACTCATGACCTGTATTTTCTATAAGTTACCAAATTCATAAATAATTTCAAATTTCCACAAAGCATTTAATATTTTTGTAATTATACTATTTTAGAAATTTCAGTGCTGATAAAAGGTAAATTCAGTTTTTAAACATGAGAGTAAAATGGAGGGATTTTCTTAACAACAGCATTAAAATGATTTAGTCTCTGAAATTATATTATCATTTCACACACACACACACAAGATTATTATAATAACAATAATAATCTTTATTTTTATATATAATCCTCTGGATATTTTAAAGAAGTTTTTCAGATTTGCATTAAATTTGCAGCAAGTTATAGTTTAGTGTGTTAATTTTTTATAAAATAGATACAAATGTGGAAGCATTTATAGCATTAATATATATTATTTCATGAATAGAGAAGTAAATGATAAGTAAATAAAATATAATTTAGAACAAATAAACTACATATAATGCAAAAGTTAGAAATAACAAATTTTAACTTTGCATTTTTGGGATAGTGGTTATTTTGGTTTTCACATTCTGGTGTTTCTCTTTGCACTTTTCTAAAACACAGACTATAGTCTAAACCTTATATTTAACATTTTGAAGCATTGCAATCCTGTATATGCAAGTAATTTAACCTGTATGTATTTAGTTTTAACTTAGTATAACTGATTTTGAATCTTTATCTTCAGTGAAAGTAATAAATTATATTTATTCTAGTGATCAAAACAAAATAATTTGATTAGAAATGGAAATGCATATAAATCAGGTTACGCTTTTCAGTTCATTAATGCACCCTTTAATGCTTTTTTTGATGTGGAACATTCAAAATAATTAATTCAACAAATGTTATTTCCTTTTATTTGAAATACAGTAAAGTCTCAATAATTGAAGATATGTATGGAATCAGAACCAACTCATATTAGGAGGATTCTAAAAGGGAAATCTACAGATAGTTAATACTGATAATATGTATACACATATAAATCATATGCTAAATTTATTTTGTTTTAATGGGAATTAAATAAACATTATATTAATCATTAGCAAATTATTTAGAGTGAAATATTAACAATGTTTACACTACATTTATGTACAGTTTATCTTGAACATGACTAAAATGCTTTCTCACAAATCCTATGCAAATCTATGACAAGTTTAATACAAATATTAATACACACAAAATTCGCCTATAAGGGGCATTTCCAAAATTCAGAAGACATTCCCATTGTATATACCAGTATCCATAGATCGGTTTCACACTTATTATGTGCTTGTCAACATAGAATAAGTAATATCTGCAATAGCAGCAGGAAACTTGCTATAAGTCAGAATTTTTGCGAACTTCTTTGGGTACTGACAATTTTAGTCCTTCCATGACCTTGCATAAAATTCATTTGCAATTTAACTCAGGTCACACAAAGCTGCAAAGGCAAAGCCCATAAGCACAAAACTCGTCTGTAAAGGCAAAAATTGTGGCTTATAGCAAGTTTCTTACTGCCATTGCAGATATCTGTTATTCTATGCTGACTAGCACATAATAAGTGCACAACTGGTTCATGGATACTGGTATCAGCAATGGGAGTAATAAGTATTAATAGTTACTGAACCTTCCATTAACTATGAAGCTGATTGTTATATTCTGAGTTCAAACTGTGGGATAGCCCCCAGCTGTGGGATATGATTGATTTTGTCAATCACACCTGTTTGCAAAAATGTAGCACATTGCCAATTCTCTTGTTGCTGTGCAAGTTATTGGTTAAAGTGTATTGAAGAGTGCTGAAAAAGGGCAAAACCTACTTACAGATTCTGATATCTGCAAGGGTAGTATGATCCTTGCAATTCTTGATCTTTTCTGTGTTGTTGTTGAGACCCAGACCGTCCGACCTACCAGAAAGGTGTAAGGTAACTGTGTGGACGACCGGAAAGAGCCACCCAATTTTGACCGGAACCTAGTGGGGGAGGCATCCACAGGGACCGTACCCTCCTTCTCCTACCACCAACCTCTCAGAAGGACTTACGGACCCACATGTTTAATGTGATCGTACTCTGAACATGGCGGCAGTTTGGGCAGTGGAGGGAATTGAACCTGGGCCTACCGAGTGCAATTCCTGCATGCTAACCACTGGGCTGCCATGCCCCGATCTTTTTTGTGTTAAAAACTTCATATGTGCCTGATCTCTGTCATAGATTTGTAAAGTATTTGTTATAAGGAAATGCATATAGTCGTGTTTATAGTGTCTAACATATGTAAATTTATTGTGAAGACCCATAATATTTCTAATTACAAATGAAAAAGTCATTAAGTATCATGGTTTCTTTCTGAAAAACATTGTTGACACTATTTTGCTATATTTTCAGATATAACATATAATGATTTTGAATCAAGCAGAACTCAAATTAATGGGACTCTGCTATATTTTTTAATTTTAAGAATATAGATATATTACCCTAACTTTTTTCACTATTTAAATGCTTTTTATTAATAATCTGATTTATCTTTTCTAGACTCTTTATGGACATTCGTGTGAAGTTACTTTTTAAATTGGACCTAGATGTATCACCAGAAATTGTTGAGACGATTAGAAGTTATTGAAAAAGAAATTTGTAGCAGGTGACTTGCATATATACCGAACATAATGGCTGAGCCTCTAAATTTAGATATTTTCAAAGTGTGGGGAGATAAAGAACGCACCGAATTTATAGAATATTGTCAAGATCTTCTCCTGGAGTATCAGACCAAAAGTCTTGTTTTTGGTGACAAAAATACAGGTATAAATTATTTGCTATATCAAATTTGTCGTCGATGTATGCTGGGTGAAATACCACCCGAAACAACTGTATCTACTCTGAGTGATATTCTCCCCCTTCATAGTGAGTTACCATCACTTGTGGCTGATATTTTGGTTATGCTTGATGCTGAGTCACAATGCTGTGAATCTCATGCAATTAGAGATCGTTACTTCAATCTCCTTAGGTACTGCAATAGCAAAATTGTTCCTGAATTTATTATCAAAGAGCGCTTAGAATTTGAAACTCTTGCAGATGCAGGCATTATTAAATTATTTAGAAATACTCAGACAAAATTTATCAAAACAAAAACAAGGTTGTTTTATAAACAGCAAAAGTTTAACCTCTACCGTGAGGAAATTGAAGGATATGCAAAGCTGATTACTGAATTAGATCCAGACTCCACCAGCGAGCCAAATGTTGACTATGTCTTAGAAGTTATGCAGTCTTTGATTGGTTGTTTTAACCTTGATCCAAATAGAGTTTTAGATGTTATCTTAGAATCTTTTGAGCATAAGCCCAATCTTTCTGATTTTTTCTCTCAGTTACTGCTGTCTTATTTTAGTACTTCAGAGACAATAAGCCAAGTTATCGGATTTAAATTCAATTTTTATGAACAAGCAGATGTGAAAGAGACGCCAGCGTCCTTATACCGAGTGACAGCTTTTCTCCTAAAATCTGGAGTAATGACTTTAGGTCAGTTATATGGTTTGTTGAGACCTGATAATAATAAAATAAGTGAAGAGCATAAACAAGAAATGACAAATGCCCAGCTTTATGTTAAACAGCTGAATACATTATCTACCAACACTGAAGCTAATAAAGAATCTGCCAAAACTGAAGATATTAAAAGTGGCATTGAAGACAATCAAAAATTAGGACTGTGTGCCGCATTACTTGATGTAGGTGCTTGGAAACATGCTCGTCAACTTATTAGTTGCTTTCCTGATTATTATGCTGTATCTCATTATGATATTGCTAGAAAATTATGCACCCTTATACATGTTGTTATAGATGATTTCTATAAAAAGTATAACCCATATCCAGAAATCAAGAAAAGTACAACCTGGGGACTTGAATCTGGAGTAAAATGCAAAAGCATCGAGAGCTTTCCTGAATTATTCACTGATGTTTTTGCCATGGTTCTTGCACTTGGCCCTCATATACATATTGATCCTATTTTAATGGCTAAAGTAATTCGACTTTCAAGACACTGGATGCTCTTAAAGTCTAACACTCCTGAATTTGGTATTTCTGCTATTTCAAATGTTGTCGAACAGGTTCTTTTACCATCTTTGTCTTTGCTAGAATGTAATTGTTGCATGGCTGAAGAGCTGTGGTCTTTGTTAAAATTGTTTCCCTACCAGGCAAGATATACATTTTATTATCAGTGGAAGTCAACGATTAATACTACACATCCTCTGTTGATCAAAGTTAAAGCTGATACTCTGAAGAAGTTGAAATATATAATGAAGCGACTGAGCAAAGAAAATGTAAAACCATCTGGAAGACAAATTGGTAAATTAAGTCACAGTAATCCTGGTTATATTTTTGATTATATTTTATCTCAAATTCAAACATGGGATAATTTAATAATACCTGTAATTGATTCTTTAAAATATTTAACATCATTGTCATATGATGTTTTAGCATTTTGTGTTATAGAAGCATTAGGCAATTCTGAAAAGGATAGGATGAAACATGATGGAACCAGTATTTCTTTGTGGTTTCAAAGTTTGGCTTCTTTTGGTGGGTCTGTGTTTAAAAAGTATCCCATTGACATTTCTGGTCTTCTACAACACGTTGCAAACCAATTGATTGCTGGCAAAAGCCTTGATTTGTTAATTCTCAAAGAAGTTGTCCAGAAGATGGCTGGCATCGAAGCTTCAGAAGAATTAACTTCTGAGCAACTTGAGGCTATGACGGGTGGTGAATTGCTACGTTCAGAAGGTGGATATTTTAATCAATTGAGAAATGTGAAAAAATCCTCACAACGGTTAAAAGAAGCTCTATTGGATCAAGATCTCGCTATTCCTCTTTGTCTACTAATGGCTCAGCAAAGGCAGTGTATCCTTTTCCATGAGCAAGAAAATAGTCACATAAAATTGGTTGGTAAACTCTATGATCAGTGTCAAGATACCCTTGTTCAGTATGGTAGCTTTTTAGCTAATAGCTTGAGTATGGATGATTATGTAAAGCGTTTGCCTGCAGTTTCTATACTTCTTAGTGACTACAGCACACAAGCAGATGTTGCATTTTACCTTTCTCGTCCATCATTGAGTTACGCTATCAGTTCAAAATTTGATGAACTGCGAAAGCAAGATAAAAATATGAAAAACTTGACTTCTGCAGAAAGCATACAAAAGTACATGGAAATTGTTGATTCTGTTATAACTCCTATTGTGTTTTCAATAAGATCTAATCAGGTGCTAAAGAAAACTTGGGAAGATTTGAATCCACAAGTTTATGTAACTTTTTGGTCTTTGAGCATGTATGATCTTGTAGTTCCTACTAACAGTTATCAACGTGAAGTGAACAAGCTAAAAGCAGTACTTCAGAATGAGGAGAATAAAGATGCTGGTAAAAAGAAGAAGGAACGAGAAAGATGCGATGCTTTAATATCAAAGCTTGTTGAGGAAGAAAAGTTGCAACAAGAGCATTGTCTTAGAGTTATAGCTCGATTAAAGAATGAGAAGGATGATTGGTTTCAGTCCAAAGCTGCAAAAAATGAAACTATTACTCAATTTTTACAGTTGTGTCTCTTTCCTAGATGCACCTTTACTCCTGTTGATGCATTGTATTGTGCAAAGTTTGTTAACCTTATACATAGCCTCAAAACACCTAACTTTTCAACTTTGTTATGCTATGATCGAGTTTTCCTTGATATTACTAATGCTGTTGCATCTTGCACAGAAAATGAAGCCAATCGCTATGGTCTGTTCCTCTGTTCAATGCTTGAAACTGTATCAAGATGGCATAGCGATAAAGCAATATTTGACAAAGAATGTGCTTATTTTCCTGGCTTTGTCACAAAGTTTAAAGTGGCTACTAGTGACTCAGCTGTTGATCATGTTGATTATGAAAATTATCGCCATGTCTGCCATAAGTGGCATTTCAAAATTACCAAGTCACTTCTTAAATGCTTAGATTCTGGAGATTATGTTCAAATTCGAAACAGCCTTCTAGTCTTGCGTAAAATTACTCCTTACTTTCCAGTGATGGTCAGCTTGGGTTTAGCTCTTGAACGACGAATGGAAAAAATTAAAGCTGAGGAGAAGGATAAACGACCCGACATATTTGTCTTAGCAACTGGTTATTCTGGAGTATTAAAAGCAAGAAAGCCTTTCCTAGTCCCAGAAAGTGATTATCATCTCAAAGAAAATAACAGGGTAAATACAAATTCTTCAATAAAAGAAAATATTTCTCGTTCTTCTGAAAAGAGAGAATTAGAAAATGTAACAGAAACATTAAAGGAAAAAAGTTCAAAACTTGAACTGAAAAATGAAATAATTAGAGTGAAATCTGGTTCAGTTGACAAATTTAATGTTCAATCTAATTCGCTGTCTAATAGTAAAAGACCTGTTCGAAATGAAATTGATCAGAACAGTGTTGATGGCAGTAGGGTTAAAATTCTTAGACCGAAAGAAGAAAAAAGTTCTTCACTAGAAAACACTAGTCCAATGAGAAGAGAGGAAAAATCTGTCACAAAAAATGACGTTGATAAAATTGTTAATTCTAAGGAAGAAAAACGCGATAGACGTGAAGAACGACATGACAAACCTGCTAGAAGTTCTGTTGATAGAGAAGGTTCAGATTCTAATAGAGAATCCCATTCATATAGAAGATCTCTAGATGTAGTAGAAGTTGAACGAGAGCACAAGAGACGCCGCACTGAAGGAACATCATCAAGAAGTCCCAGAGATCTTAGTGAGAGAGATTCTCGTGTAGTTGATAAAACTAAAGACGATGAAAGAAATGGGAGGGAGAAAATAGTCCTTGAAACCAAGAGTCATAAGGAAATTGATATACCTCCAGAAAAAGTTAAAGTAAAAGAAAAGAAAGCCAACCGAAAACGAGAATACCCAGAAGAGAATTCATCTGAGCCCAGACGTAGGAGGCAGAAACCAGATAAAGAAGATGATGATAGTAAACGTATTGCAGATGGAGAAAGAGATACCAAATCACGCCGAGAAGACAAATCTCCAGTAGTTTATGCCAGCAACAGTGATCGACGTGTTGAAAGAGATGAGAAAAAGCACCATCGCTCAACTTCAGCATCTGGAGTCAAGAAGCGATCTTGAGAGCACACATTCCAGCCAGAACTACTGAACTTTGGACATTATCAGGCATGAAATACCTTGTTGCATTTTGTATTTTAAGAGTTTCATACATCATATGAGTATTAAGAGGTATTCAAATGTGCATTTTTGTGCTTGTATGGTATATTTCTCTTTTATAAAAGTGAAACAAGGTGCTCAAGATACTGATTATTTTTCTAGAATCGCATTGCTTGAAGGCAAGACATGTATGTGCTTTTGAATCAATACAAATATCATTTAAATTGTTTTAGTTTTTCTGTGTGTATTTAAAATATCCTATTTGAATTTGTTCATTGAAAATTTGAGCATTTAAAAATGTTTTTTTTTTTCGTGCATGGAAATTATTTCCAAATGCTATATGCATATTTTTATCTATTTGAAAATGTTGGTGTCATTTTACTGTTCATTTTTGTTATGTTGTGATACTCTCCAATCATTCATGTATGTGATGTCTATTTCTAAATAATTTTTTTAATTATTTGCATAAATTCATTCATTTTACCATCCTTTAAAGTACATTTCATATTAACTTTTTAGTTGAATTTGGGGATTTTCTAACTTTTTATTAAAATGTAATCATTACAATGGAATTATCTCAAAATTTTCTGTTTTATGGAATTTTCCAAAATTCTCAAATTATAAATATAATCAACTTGGTTGTAACTATTCTTATTTTCATCAGCTGCCAGATAAGAGCCTTTACTTTTTGCGATTACTGACTATGCTTTTACAAAAAATATTTGATATTTCTATGGTATTGTAATACAATATCTAACTTTGTATATTAATATGCATGCCCTGTTTGATGAATTGAATGCTTTATATTTCAGAAACTGAATGCATTGAAAAACAATATATACCTTAAATTCAAAAGTTGGAAAATTAAATAAATTTTATACTATCACATAAATTCAGCAGCAAAGTGTTTTGAGAATTCTGACCTTCTGTGAGAAAAAAAAATTGCAAAAGTAGTTCTAAGTTGAAATATCTGCTATCTTTACAAAAATTCCGTCTGATAGGGTTTCTTCTTGGAACTTGTAAGCGTGGTATATATACAGTGATGTTAATTCTTCTTTCATTGCAGACCTGCCAACTATTTTTTCGTATTTAGTATGATACAGTTGGTTGCACTACGATATGATTTTGTCACCAAAAATACGATTTAAAAAAAAACGTCTTGTTTTCCTTCATTTTTCCTTTTTTTTTTTTAATTTATTTAAGACAGAAGTAGGGGAAATTTTTCTATGCAATTTTTTATTTCCTTTGAAAGATTTTTTTTTCTCAGAGAGGTTTCCGATTTCTCTTAACAAATTCCCCTATTCTGTTGAATTTTAAAAAAAGGAAAGTCAGCTACATATGCTGGTTTAAATAAATGTTAGTAGTGGCCATGTATGAAATTCAATGTTTCACTTTTTTCGTTAATGTTTTTATATATGAGAAATAAACCTGATGTTCATGTTTTCTTGCTTTTAATGAAAAGCAAAAATACATGAGCTACATTATATAGTTTTCTACTGCTTTCATATTAATGCATTTTCCTTAAAAATTAATATTTTATTTAAATTTAGTAATGTTAAATGTTGAATTTAATAAATAGCAACACAAAAGTGCTTGCTGAGTTTCTCTATAAAATCTATTAATTTCTATGCAGGGATAAAAATCCCTACTTCTTAATCATCTAAGAATATAGTTAAAATAGGCTTAAAAAATTATCACCAAGAGTTGTGTTATACTTTTTGGCTCTGAGCGGTTGGCAGGTCTGTCATTGTCTCATACTACTCTAAATTACTATACCTGCTTCAAACAGGTTTTTTCCTACAGGATTTGCATCCATCCTACTCTCAAAACTAGTGTAATAATTAAATTACTAATACAATTTGTATAAATATAGTATATTTGTTTTGTTTTTTTATGATGAAAATCATTTCCAAATTGACAGTCAATTCAGTTTTTGATAGTTTTATTAAATTTAGAAAAAGGCAACTTAGTTTGTTCATTCTGTAGGATTAGCTTATTGTAATTATTTTAAATTTTGAGTATGTAAAGAAATTGTTAATTACATATAAAAAGCACACAGATTGTAGTCCTAAAATTTTCCAATGAGCTGCTTCAAACCTTTTGGATTTGTTCCCAATCAGTGGTTTTATTTTCTCCTAAAGGTACTTCAGATCCCTTCCTGGTATTTAACATCAGTGCATGCATAGCTTAGTAATGAGTGGTTAAATTTATGTATAAGCATGCATTGTTTCTTATTTGTTATGAAAAAATGTATTACAAAATTGCAATGTTTATTGCATTTCCATTAAATGTAATGCAAATTTAAATATTCCTGAAATTAGTTGATTTACTGTTATGACCTGTAAAAAAAATAATATTTTATACTGCAAAATTTAATTATTGCTTCGGAAAAATTCATGCTTACAAGAATTATATTTTTTGCAACTGTGTTTGTTTTTGCTATACTTAGGGATAACTTAACTTGATTATTTGCATTAATACGTCAATAGGGATGCTTCCGTCATGAAAATAGTCTTGAAACATCACAAATGTATAGCAGAAAGAATGAATGATGAATAAAAAATCTATACTCAAAATTTGAAAATACTGAATGTTTATAGTAAAATCAATTGCTCTACAATTTTAATTTTAATGTATTTTTTATTTTACTGACTATGCATGTCATAACACTTTCACTTTTGCTTCTTTTTTTTCCCTACCCTTGTGCCAAACCCAAGAAAAAAAAGTCTCCTTGGTGTCCGAATTTTCCCGCCTTTTTGTTACAACATATTTGTTTCTTCTCGGATTTCGTGAATTCTTGGATCAGTCATTTAAATATATAGAAATATTTTATTGAGATATAGAAACATTTTTAATGTACAATTTAATGTTTATCATATCTGTAAGTGCTTTATATTAATTGTAGATGCTAAGCTAAAAATGTTTTGTAGTGTATAATATTATAAAATGTATGCTTATGCAAAAGCTTTGCATACTTTAAAAAACATTGAAATTGCTTTCAAAATTAATTGCAATGTTTGCACTTGCACATCATTCTTTGAAAATTTATTTGTTACATAAATGTTCTATTATTGTCTAGATTGGTAATTATTAATGAATACTCAGTAAAACATTACCATTGAGCTGGTATTTTAGATATAAAAATTTAATAAAATATATATTTAAGTGCTAATTACGCTAAATATGGTACCCCCCTCTCTCACATGCCTGTGATGGTAGATGAATTCAACCATAGAAATCAGAGACTTTTTATGCAGAGACTTTTTATGGGTTCTGTATAAGCAAGTTAAATTGCCCCTGAGTATAGTGCACAAATTTAAAACTCACAATAAAAAGGGATATCCCCATTTTTTTTTTCTTTTTTTGGAGGAGGGGGGGGGGGGGCATATTTAATGACTATGTCAGAAAATAGTAAATAAAACATGAACTATTTTATTTATAGATTTTTGAAATTATATTGTTTACTAGGGTGTATATTGAATTGTTTGGTCTTGTACATTATAAATGTTCAAACACGAATACACAACTTCAAATTGATTTAAATGTCTAGTTTAAATGCTGGTGAAAAAAAAAAATTACATGTTGTTATAGTATTTGATAACAACATATAGTATTTGATAAGGGTTATTGCAATAGAGTCCCATTTATTCAAATCTTATTTCCAAATTTTCTGAGCTAAAATTGCCATTTTTTCTTTATATTCTTTTGAACAAAAGCATAACTAGTGACAATTTTTGTTATACAGTAAACTCACTTTGTAGCAACCTTGAAGGGATATGTGCTGCATGAATGTTATATCAAATATTCCTTCTTCGATTTCTTCGTGTGTATGTGGTGGTGGTGTGAGGGGGGAAGGGGATGCCGATTTTCACAATTCCCGAAAAATTATTTCTTTGGAAAAATTGAAATAACTTCATGATAAAAACAGTAATTGTTTTTTCAAAAACTTCTTGCTAAGCTTGTTAAGGGTGGATTTTCCCCAAACAGGCAAACAATAAAACAGACTTTGTCAATTTCAACAAAACAGCAGTGAATGATTTCTCGAAATCAGACACAATTTGGAGATTTCAAGTCTCTGGTAACTGTTTGGCAATAACCTTGAGTCCTGTCTCTTGATGAAAAGATCAAAAGGTTTCTATGTTTTGTTTGCTTCTGGAAACAGTTTACTTGGTTAAAATTATATAGTGACTTTGTTTTTGTTTGAATTGAGGTGAAATGAACTTTTATTCGACTACATTTAGTTCTAGTAAATATCAGTTTTTATAGAGAAAACAGTTAAATATTTTTGTTTTTAATTTTGGAATATTATTTTGTTTTTATTTAGGTTATTGCCAGACGATCCTTTCGAAATAGCATCTCTAATTTTTTTCCTCGCCTACAAATTTACGGATGAAGTAAACATACCAAGGTCTCAAAATTGGTACTAGACATTCTTACAAAATCGTGAAAATAAGATCTGAATTCCCCATTCATTTCCATGTTATCATTTTTCAATTCAGCCATAATTTCTTACATTACATATTCTCTTTTCCATTTAATAAGTAAACAACTCTCCCAGTACCTTGGTTTCCTAGAAAATTAATAATGAAAAACCTGCAACTGAGAATAAACAAGTCATCGATGTTCGACATGATGGCGATGACTGTTCATTGGTGGAAGTGCTTAAAAAAGTGCTTTTCTGTTTAGTTTCCGACACAAGAACTTGTTTCTGTTTTCATTGTTAAAAACAAAACTCGGTCGCAAATGAGTTCATTTGGTGAAAACCCGCCTTAACAGAACAAGGGATGAAAAGAGAGGATACATCCCTGGGCACAGACAAATCTGTTATAGTATAATTTGATTTCAAAGGAAATTTTTAAGAAAAAAAAAAAGAAAAACATATTTTGTTGTTTAAGGACTGCGAATAATGGTTAATTTTTGTGCTTCAAGTCTGCTCAAGTTCCATAAGGCCACTGTAACAAGATTTTTACTTTTTTTTTTTTATGGTGGTTATATCGAAAAGAATTTATCATTATATAGAATTGTCAGGACTTTATCAATCGGTTGTTATATTGCAGTAAGTCTCTGTAAGGCAAGTCGACTTTAATTATTTAAAAATCCTCAAATTATCTCTTTTAGTTAAAGACAGTCACGATATGGTCATAAAAATACAATATGTTGATTTCATCTGGTAATTGAAAGAATTATTTGCTCATTTTTTCTGACGAACTGATAGCTTTTTTATGCAAGAATAAAGTATTTAATGTATTACATTTTAAAATGTGTGTATTCATATTAGCTCCTCCTTTTATTTTGGTGTAAACTATAAAATATCTTCTATTTCTTATTTTTTGAGAAATTTAATGTTTACAAAATTTTATATAATAAAAGTGAAATTCTGGAATAAATTTTGAATATTTTAAATATATGTTTAATTACATTGGAAAGCCAATATTCAGGTATTTTAGAATATTAAATATTGGTATTTATACATTGGTTTCTTAATCTTTGGTATTAAATATAAATTTATGAATTTATAAGCAAAAATATTGTTTTGATTTTAAAATGTTTTCAAAATTAACATATTAAAAAACAAACTGTACAAAGTACATAGTTTAAGATTTGACATTTGTCTTGGTAATTTTGGCATTGGCACAATTGGCATTTCTTTTTACTTTTATTTTTACATAGTAAACTTTACAATTTTTGAATAATTGTTTCTTTCATCTGATATTAGCATTTGCTTTAGTTATAATCGATAACAGATTGATAATCACTTTAATAATAATAATATAATATAATATTATTTTATATTATCTGCTAAATCTGCACACTAAAACATTACACAATTACTTTTCAGCATGTTAAATTAATTATATTTGCATTTTTTGTGTAAGTTCTTGCTCCCTTATTCAGCTATATCATTAGCTTGAAGTGATAATTTTATATATGGATTACTAGTAAATAGACAGGGTGTTGCTTTTAATTTAAAGTATGTTCAACTTCTAATAGCATTTTGAATTAAATTGTCCAACATATTTAACTTAATATTCCCAATAATATCTTTTCTTTGTACAAAATTATCTTCAGGCAAATATTAGAAATAAATCATCCCCGTCTTGCTTGTAAACTAATTTATGAAAAATATGACATTTGGTCAACATATGCCAAAATGAAAATGCTGAAATAGCAAAAGATATTTTCTTAGCTTTGCTTAAATAAAACAGATGACTTAAGAAATTAAAAATATCTATAATCCCTGCAATCTTATTTTATTATGTAGCCACAACTCAAATAGATATTGTTCAAAATAAACTCATCTGCTTAATATTATTTTTATGGAAGTTTAAATTTTGCTTTAAATTAATATTTGGACAACTTTTGAATATAGAAGCATTGATGCATTTTAGTAGTGTTAGGAATAATAATTTTGATAAAAATTAGTCAAAACTGGATTTGTATATGCAACAGAAGACCTCCAATGTTATATATAGATACAGTCAATTTCATATCAGACTTTCAATTTTATATATAAGATACAGTCCGTCCTCAATATTTTGAATTTGAAGGAAGCATTAAAAAATAAGAGTTATCGAAACTTAATAAAAAAAGGGGGACAGCACTTCTAATATAGGAACATACATAGTATACATAGATCACGATAATTCCAAATTTTTTTATTGACATTAGTAGGTGATGGTTTGAAAACTGTTTGTTGCCTGTTTTTGGCTCTCGCTTAATAACAGTTTCCAGGTGCGCAATTGTTTGAAAAATTTCAAAATTCATATCCAGTCTGGATTCAATAAGTGTTTATACAGTGTTTATTGAAGATTGAGCTTCTTTAAATGATACTGAAGCTGATAAACAAACTCATCTTCAGCAATGTTTTTTCTTACAACTTGATGCCAACATTTCACTTTAAAATTGTATTACACCCTAGTACAAAAACTACAATTTTATATAGTGTGCGGAAGCAGGAACTCAACTTTAACTGGCTTCAATTTTGAAATGCAATAATCAGCAGTGTAATTGCCATTGAAAAGAATAATTGTGCACTTTTGGCATAACTCCTTGAGAAAATTTTCAAAAATACCCAGATTCATATAAAAAATGAGTGTAAACAAGAAATGAATTCAAAATTATGAGATTGTTTTTACATTATTTGAATAGTAAATGTGCAAGGAAAGAAAATATTTTTGAAATATTGAGTGCTGACTGTATCTTTCTTTTTATTTTTACTTATCTATAATGTCTTTGGTTTTATTTGATTTGCATGAATGGGTCTTTACTGTATCTGTATTTATTTGAATTATTTATTAATTCTTTGTTCTTGATGGCACTATTTTTAATTCTCAACTGCATGGAAAATATTTTTTTATTATATGGGAAAATAAAATCCATATGAAGGAGTGCTTCAAGCTACAAAATGTTTTATTCGTTTTATTTATTGATAGAATTTCATACATAGATTTGTATGATTTCTTGGGAGATATTTCTCCTGCATAACTTAGTGCCTATTGTTTGTGGTTTATTTGTACACAGATAAACAAAATAAGTCAAAATTTCTTTATGTTTTCCTGTTTGTTTTCTTAAGGTATCACTACATTATAGTTGCTTTCTAAAGATATTTTTTGAAAGTTACTGAATTTTTAACAAACTTTTTAGGGCATAATTCTTTTTCTTTTGTGTAGAATCAAGTTAACAATTTAAAATATTTAAATTTTTGCAATATGAATATGTAGGTATTAAAAAATTTCATTTTGATATTTTTGTTTACATTTATTTGCTTGTTATAAAAAAAACAACTCAATTGCATTAAAATTATTAAAATTTGTATTAAGCATTAATGCATTATTGTAATGCTTTTGATATTTAAATTTTGTTGCAGATCCACTTGTTCACGGAAAATATATGCATAATAAAATGTACTTGGGCCACGATTATAAAATTTGTGTAGTAAAGTTTAATATTTGTTTTAACTTGTAAACAACAAACAAAAATGTATTTTAAAAAGAATTTGGACTTTATCCTGTATGAGAATATAGCCTCAAATACAATAAATTAAAATTTCAAAAATTATAAGCAGATATTTTTATTCACTAAATTTGATCTAAGTTGGGTTAATCAATATAATAAATGCCTCTATAGGATTGTGATCAAATTACTTAAATGCTTTATTCTTTCCAAATAGCTGGGTAGGACAAACCTAAGCCCTTTGAAGTTTTTATTTTCTAAATACATGAAATAATTTTATGTGACTTACATATTTATAATTTTGTATGGCATATAATATAAAACAAAATATATGTAGATGAATATTGAAAATTGTTCTTTCTTCAAGGATGAAGCTTTTTTTATTTCTCTTCTAAGCAGTTAAAATGTGGTATAACTATCCATTCTATTGCTAGGTGGCTAGAAAAATTTGTCTGGCATCCTGCCCTCTAAAATGTAAGTATTTAGATTTAAAAAAAAATTACTCATACAAAAAAAGTAAGCGACTTACAGTGTGAAAACATTTAAAAATTTTATCTCTAATAGTTTGAGATATAATTATTTTCTTTTTTTAAATATCATCAATATGCTGTGGATGTTTCTAGTAATTCCCAGTCACTTTTAACTGTTGTCCTCTGTTTTGCAGCTCTTTGCTTTCAATCTCATGGACAAACTAGCTTTTATATGAAAAATTAATCATAGATCACCTAAACTAATACCTTGATTGAGACGTTGCTATTTTTTTTTAAAATTAAAATAACAATGTAAAATGTTTTTGTGCTATACAGTAGGCAGCTGTAACAAACTTTTTTAACAAAAAATTTATGGTAGTTTGTTAAAACAACAGGGACTGTTATGTAAAATAAGCCTGAATATATTAAGAGATGTGAAAATACCTGTTTTAAATTTTGCTCTTATGCACAATGCAGTGCATCAAATGAATATAATGTACTATACTTTTTCATATATTTCATTTCCTTTTACTTGCTCAGTTTCACAATTTTATGTGACCTTAATTTTGCATACATTACTGGTATATTTTTGTAAATATAGATATACTTGAATTTGACTGCAAATCTGTTATATGTGTAATTTTTGTTTCTCTTTTTTGGTAAACCAGATTTTTGACTTGCAGCAGTGTTATTGTTGCTTTGTAAATATTTGATTTAGCATTTTCATTTGTATTTAAATCTAAAAGCACATATATGTTTGAAATGTCAAATGCAGTTCCAAGTTTGTATATTGATCCACCTCGAAAACCTGTACATATTAAACATGTTTAATGTTTGAAATAAAAGACGTGTGCACTTTTTTGCACTGTTTCACAAAATGTCTTATTTTTTTTTGTCATTTTTGCAAACATTTTTTAAGCATTTATTGAATAAAATGTATAGATCGTTTTTAAATATGTTAATATAAAATTAAAAAATGTTTTATTTGAATAATCAAAACTTTTATTTAAAGTTTTTTTTTTTTTTAATTGTAACTATAAAGCAGTGGTTTTCAAACATGAGTATCTGTGGTTGACTATAGCAATATAAAATTTCTCTGCAGGTCACTTTGATTAAAGATCTTTACACTATACAAGAAATTGAATCAATAAATTGAATTGCCAACTCATTCTGAGAACTACCATAGAGTAAAATAAAAATTGATAACTATGTATTCAATTTCTTAAATGTACTTCAGCATCTGCAAAGATCACTCTATGTTTTTACTGCAACTGACCCAATCATAACACTTATGGTCTCATGTTAGGCTCTGTTACATATGTTAGGCCTTGTATTAGGTTATGTTATGAATGTTAGGCTTCTTCAGCAAGCGATGGAACAGTATACTTTTTCTTTAATATGGCTACAATTTTTAGGGTTTTTTTTTAATGATTAATTTTAGTTCTTTCATGAGATATAATTTTTGTTATTTTAATTCTCCTAATTAAAATTGGTCTAAAAGTCTTTTTCAGTAAGTGATAGAACAGGTGAATACGCAATATAGCTACTCTCTGTTAGACGTATGTGTTAAGAATTTTAGTCTTCGGGTGAAAATATGAGATTGTGCATTTAAAATAAAAAGTTGGAACTATGTAAATGGATCAATATTGTCAATTGGGGAAACAGTTTGTTCAATAAATGACCTTGTGTAAATTAAAAGCTTGAATGATGCATTTGTTGAGCAAACGTCTTGCATTGTGTAAATGAGTCTTAACAGATTGGCAACCAACTTTTTGTATACCACTTTGGTTATATAAAAAGCCTTTTTTGTTATACAAAAAAAAAAAAAAAAAATATGGCAGCCCAGTTTGACAAAACCAAATCTTCAAACTCCACTTTTCTTATCCGTTGCCATTTTTCAGAACAATTATGCATCAGTGTCAACATATTCTTAACTTGCAAACAAGATACTTGATAGTTTTATAGTTTTTTTTTTAATAGTTTTACTACACTTTTTTTTTAAACTAAAAATTCATCTTTGTCAGATTATCAAATTTTGCTTGAGTGTTATAGGATTTTTGTTTTTGTCCACTACCAAAACAGTAGATCAATAATTCAATTATCTGATCAAGTGTACACTAGATTCCTACATATTGTAACACAGACGATAATAGTGGACTTGTTGACTAAGAAAGGAACTTCTGCTCCACAGTGAGCAGTGTCCCATCATTCTTTCGAACTTCTAATAAAAAGAAAATTAAAGAACAAATGTAAATCCTAAATGTTTTCTTGTTCTGAGGAGAACGTTTGGAGCTGCACTTCTCCTAAAAAATTCCAGATTTTCCCAGGAGTACACTCTTGTTCATTTTAGACTTTCGGCTGAGCATGATTGTCTTTGTGCTCTTCCTTTGAAAATTGGAACTTCTGACTGTCCCTATTATTGTGTTTTATGTGGGAAAATATAAGTTATGAAGGCTAACCATTTGGATCCATGCAGTATATTTAACTTTTTAGATATCTCGCAGGAAAGTGAGGAAGCTGTGGGTTAATGACATGTCAGCAATACATCACAATGAACATACCTTAAACAACAAACAACCCCTACCGAGTAACTTATGTTTTAATTGTACATTATTCAAAGTAAGTGCATAAAATATTTCAAGTAATTTTTAATAAGTGGGAGTTGCTTGGTAGTCGGTTATTTGGGTAGACACTGTTTCTTCAGATTCCCTTCATGCTTCGCCACTGCTTGTGAGAATACAAAATTTTATTGCTTCCTCAATAGAAATCAGATGATATGAGCAGGAAGGATCCGAATCCTAATTGACCTTTTCAGTCCTAGTCCATTAAAAATATTGTCTATGACTGAAAAGGGTTACTATGTTTGTCTGTCAGTCCAACCGACCCCTTTGGCAACAAATTTGGCGACTTTTTTTTAATATTGCCAAATTGATAAAAAATAACACCAAATCAATGAAATTGTGTTTTGAAAAGAGATAGATAGTATTGGAATGATGCTTCGGTATCATTTGTCTGTCAGTCCAACTATCCCACTTGGCTAAAAATTTGGCGAAATTTTTAAATGCCATCAAATATTTAACGAAAATGTCACCAAATCAATGAAATTAATTATGTTTTGAAATAGGATAGTATTGGAATGATGTTTCGGTAGAATTAGTCTGTCAGTTCAACTGTCCTACTCTTCGACAAATTTGGCTACTTTTTAAAATGTCTCCAAATTGATTAAAATATCGCCAAATCAATTGTGTTTTGCAAGGGGGTAATATTGTAATATTTTGGTAGTATTTATGTGTTATTCCAACCCGTCCCACTTGGCGACTTTCTAAAATGTCTCCAAATTGATCAAAATATTGCCAAATTAATGATAATGTCACCAAATCGATGAAAATTCAATATCTTTGAAATGATATAAGAATCTACTATAAGAATAACCCATTTCTCTGTCCTTCCGTAATGTTTGGCGAATGCCACCAACTTGCAGTGACGTACCGTGAGGGGGGGGGGGGGGGGGTGCAGTTGCCCTGGGCGCCAACTATTTAGGGGGTGCAAAATGAGAGAAAAAACAAACATAGATTAAACAATAATTAGTAAATGAGTGTGTGAATAATTTTACTCATTTACTGCAAGTATGGGTATTGTAAACCATTATTATTATTATTATTTATTTATTTAATCTGGTCCATAACGGTAAAATCAGAAAGTGATTTGCTGTAAATATTGAGTAATGAGCAGCGGCAGTAGAAAAGAATTTGGAGCTGCTGAGCACAAATGGAGAAAAAGTGCTGCAATAGAAATCGGGAAATCCAGTCAATTGATGGTCAAGTTCCTTAAGAAGCAAAAAGAGAATGGCCCAAACAGAGTTGGAATCTGATGAATCTACCGAATCTGATGAATCTACTACTGCGAGCACAATGGAGCCTGTAGAAGTCTCTAAGGTAGCTGTCAATGGTATGCCAATTCTTCCTGCTGAAGCGTTCGTGGAAATATCGGAAGGGGTTCAGACTTTGCATCCTATTGTTTTATTGAAGAAAAATATAGGTCTACTGGACTTTCATTCTGACATGAGTGGACCCATTATAACATATGAACTTAGAACTGAAATGATTACAATGGGATCGGCAGTATTCCAAAATGCAGATGGTCCATTTTCTGCATGTCACTCTATGACTAAGAAATGGTTTACCCGAGAACTTTCTGATGGGAAGAAGGTGAACCGAACCTGGTTACTTTTTTCACCTCAAAAGAGAGCAGCATACTGCTTTTCTTGCCTTTCATTCTCATGTGCCCCTGAGAACCACAAATCAAAATTTGAGCTTGGTTGTGGATTCCAAAATTGGAAGAAATTGAATGAAGAAATCCCTGAACATGAAAATGGAACATATCATCGGATATCATTGAATACTTGGAAAAAAATGGAACGGTGTCTCCAGACTAAAAAAGCAATTGATCAAACACTCCTCATTGCCTTGCTCGGGCATAGAGAACAACTATTCTCAATTTCAAATCCTGGAAACTTTTTAGCGCTGATCAAGTTGCTGGCATGACATAATTCATTGCTAGATTAGCATCGGACACCTATGTCAAGGACAATCCTGGCTCACCGTCTTATTTATCACCAAGAATATAGAATGAGTTAATTGGTCTTTTAGCTCAAGATATCCGGAACTCAATTCTACAAAAAATTCGGAGGAGCAAATATTTTGGGATTCTGTTTGACTCTACCCTGGATGCTGCACAACGTGAGCAGATGTCTCAGGTTATTCGGTATGTTGACATTGATTTTGAAGAAAGAACTGAAAAGAAGCATTCATTGACTAACTACATCAAAATTCACGAGAAAGATGCTGCTGCGATTGAAAAGTAATTCCAACCAAACTAGAATCGGATGAGCTGCCTTTGTCTGACTGCCGCTCTCAATGCTACAAAAATGCAGCTATGATGTCTGGTTGGGGGAAACATTCGAGAAAATCAAAACTATTGATACCTTTGCAATCGCGAAAACTCAAAGGGTTCATTTGTAGGATATGAGATAATATTTAATAATGAAAAATTTTGTGCAGATTTTGATTTGAACTGATGTTAATCTGTTCAAATTAAAGCTGTTCAATAAATCTAGAGGTTTTAATAGTTCCAAGATGAATAATTTGTGCGTGCATGTGCGTATGTGCATACGCGCTCGAGCTCTTAATCTAGTAAGGGAAGGAGAGGCGCAATTCTCAACCATTGCCCCACCTGCCAAAAACTCACGGTACGTCACTGCCAACTTAGCGAGTTTTTTAAATGTCAAATTTACGCAAATGTCGCCAAATTAATGAAAATGGACGGTAATGCTTAGCAAATTTTGAATTCCGTTATATGGCGAGCATACCTTCTAGTTTACTATAAGAATAACCCATTTCTCCGCATGTCCTTTCGTCCGTCCCTCTGTAACGCTTGGCGAAAAATTGACGGAATATCGCCAACTTGGCGACTTTTTTAAATGTTGCGAAAATGACGCCAAATCCAATGAGATTAATTGTATTTTGAAAGGTAATAGCATTGTAATGATATTTCGGTAGCCTTTGTCTGTCAGTCCAACCATCCCACTTGGTAATATTCTGAATGTATTATTGGCGAGATCGTCAAGCAAGTAGCTTTATCCGCTGCAAACGCTAAGATGTTCTCATAATGACTCGCGAAATTCCTTTAGCTGGCTATTTAGGGAAATAAAACAATACACAAAGAATTAAATTTTCATTTTTTTGACCTTCACTAAAACAAGACGTAGCTAAATTTTGTGAAAGCTGCAAATCTTATCGGATGAGACGGGGTGTCAGTCAAACGGTATAGGTACAGCATTCCCATACAACCGATAACGAGATCTGAAACACCTTTCGAGGTCTGAAGTTCATATTTCATTGGCCCCTTAGAACCTCATCTGAGCGTGGACATAAATATATTATATGTGCGATAGATTTGTGCACCAGATGGGCGGCAGTTATTTCAGGCAGCTATCAGTACAGAAACAATATGTAATACCTTGAAGATGTTTTTGCTCGTACCTGGTTCCCCAAATTGATCTGCATTGATCAAAGAACAAAGATTTTCACAGCTAAATTAACTGCATTTTTAGATGTATTAGGGATTTCACCCAGATTCTGGACAACCCGAAAGCATGGGGGCTGTGGAACGTTGAAACAGAACTTCAAAAAATATAATGAACAACAATATTCAGGAACATGGGCGAAATTGAGACATACGCCTTCTCTATTTGCTGCTCGCATATAGAGAAGTCCCACATAGTATATCACCGTTCCACGGACGGACCTCTACTAAAAGATATAAATCTGTGAAAGGAAAATTCCCACCAAGGCCACCCGAACTGTAGACGAATATCTACAAGATTGGAAAAAGGGCATAAAATCGCCTGAGAACTCTGGAGTAGCTCAAGAAAATAAAACTTCTAGATTCAATTTGAGCTCGAAGGGAAAACATTTTAATATCAGTTATAAGATTTTAATTTTGTTACCATCGTGTAGCTACGGAACACTTGGACTGGTTCTGTGACGGTTGTCCAGCTTACCAGATCAAACTCGACAGTTGTAGAACACGACGATGGAACTTGAAAAAAATTATCCTACATGCTGCAGATCGGACTTATCTTCGACGAGGACAAAACATCGAGAACTGCATTGTATACCTATGACTCGAGTTAGCATTACTCAAGAGGAGAGCTAGATTGAGGTGAGGAGAAAGTAACTAGGACGCGCCAACAAGGAATAACGCCTCGAACTAAGTACCTTCTTATGCAAATATTATGATGTCTCTTTCAGCACCACTCCTGGACATGCAAAGGTTGAAGGACAATCCATTAAAGTTATCCATGAGTGTACAAAGTTATTTGTTTAAAAGTTTCTGATCATACTCCTCTGACCTACGTAACCCGTACTGTGCTTCAAAGTACAAGGCTAGCTCGGTGGGACTTCTAGTGTTAGTTATCGAAAAGGAACATTGCACGGAAATGCGGGCTCAAATGTCCAGAGTTCCCATGTCAGCCCCTTGATAGAGAAAATCCTCTTAATGCTCTAAAAAGTCATAACAGTATCAATGCTTCAACAAGATTGCTTTATGTTGCAAAATGTATTCAGTAAAACTATCACTTTATTGGATGATTGTAATGTTGTTCAAATGAGTAGCCACCATTAGTGTTTTGTGATATATCATATATATATATATATATATTATACATATAAACATTGTATAAGATTGCAACATTTCTTAATTAAATTCTTGTAACGTCCTATGAAGAATTATTGTTAAGATTGAAAACATTGTCTATTGAATTTGTTGTATGTATGTTGTTAAGGAATTATCCGTTTACATTTTTATGTATTGATGTGCCACTTCTTAAATTGCTTAAATAAAAGTGTTGAGTGTGTACAAATGAGTGTGTATACATTCATTTAGGTCAATGGGAGGATAGGTGAGGTCAAAGGGTGAGGGACAGGTGGGGATCAGATCAAATGGAGGGGGATTGGGGATCAAAGGTGGGGGACAGGTGGGGATCGGGAGGGTCAAAGGTGGACGGGTGGGGATCGTGGGGTCGAAGTAGTGACGAGAGATTAAATGTCAAAATGCTGCGCGTTTCCTATTGGCCAGTTAAATAGTAGCATTCATTCAGGGGTTGCATTTTTTTCTCGCAATGTTTAGTTTGGCGCGTATTTCCTTCCTGCGGCTCCTGCCATTTATTGACGTTTTTTTTTTACTTACGTTACTTGTGTATTTTCATGATTAGCTTATTGTTTTCAGAAAGTTGATTATTTCTTCACATTGTATTATTTTATTTAAAAAACTGCATTGTATTTCATTCAGTTTATTGTATTTTATTATTAATTCCTCGCGTTAATAAGAAAGTTTACATCGTTCATTTGCTATGGATGACAATAAAGAATTGCAATTCCAGTACTGTGACAAAGTTTTTGTGAAATGCGTGTCCACAACAGTGTGACATAAAAAGTAACTTTTGCAAAATCTGTAATCATGAATATGTATGTACGTGTATTGATGCAACATTAAAAAAAAACATGTACAAACATATACATGCTGTGCAGTAGCGTAGCGTGATATTTTTGACTGGGAAGGCTGAAAATTTGGTGTTACAAGTGAAATTTATATTGGAAATTGCATTTTCATAAGTTTTATGTATTGGTAAATAAAATAATTTTACATAAAAATGCAAAGAGGGGATGAAATGTACAAGATTTTAAAATGTTACCTATGTAAGATGAATACAAGATATAATATTTTAAATGTTTTCTTATTTCTAAATTAGATGAACTTTTACAATCATGTTATTAAATATGAAGTCATGGTCGCCCATAGGGGAGGTAAAGAGGGGTCACACTCCCCCTTGGATATTCATTATAACAAATTAAAAATAAACATGTACAAATATATACATGCTGTGCAGTAGCATAGCGTGAGATTTTTGACTAGGAAGGCTGAAAATTTGGTGTTACAAGTGAAATTTATATTGGAATTCTCATTTTCATAAGTTTTATTTATTGGTGAATAAAATAAAATAATTTTACATAAAAATGTAAAGCATGGATGAAATGCACGAGATTTTACAATGTTAGCTATGTAAGATGACTACATACAAGATATAACATTTTAAATGTTTTCTTATTTCCAAATTAGATGAATTTTTACAATCATTTTATTAAAATTCCTAGCCACACAGTAAGTTACCGTAAGCCTTAGGGTTGGTCGTGTGGTGTGGGCCTTCCAATCATTTTATTAAATATAAAGTCATGGTCGCCCATAGGGGAGGTAAAGAGGGGTCACACTCCCCCCTGGACATTCAATATAACAAAGGCGACCATGAAGTCAGTCAATTTTGTACATCATGTGCTTGAGTTTCCCCCCCCCCCCCCCTCCCTGGAAAAAGTTTTACAAGTACCTATGTATGAAGTAGAAATATATTAGACTATTATTACGAAAGTGATACAAAAAATATATCAGTTTTGTAAACATAAACAGCTAGTATTAACGAAATAAAGCAATTCAAAGGAGTGCACTGAAAATGGGTGAGAACAATGTAGTCAACAATGTCCTTAAACAATTTTGTATAATAATTATTTACAGATAGTATACTTTAAAAACTTAAAAATATCTTGATTGATCGTGGAAGTTTATAAAGAGCGCCAAGTAATACGCCAAGACAAAATCGTGAGGTCACAAGATTTTGAGCCAATAGGAAACGCGCAGCGTTTTGGCATTTAATCTCTCGTGAAGTAGTGGTGGACAAAGGGGGACGGATTGGGGTCGAAGTAGTGAGATCAAGGTGGACAAAGTGGGGTAGATCGGGGCCGGCGGGATTAGTTCTGCTCTTTATCGGGCCTATGCCTGCGGCGCTGCTGTAGCTCGTGACGTCATAAAGTACATTCCACAATTTGCAACTTACATCATGTGTTTGAAAGTATGATCGTGTAAATATTGACGAAGATACAGATATCACCGAAAGGGGTTTTCTTTTAAGTGTATTTTTAAAATCTAGAACATGATTAGAAGTGGTTTAGAACTAGATTCATGGATGTCAAGATTTTAGGTAGCGTATTTTTTTTCAAATCTAACGTCAAATTCGTCCGTTGAACGAGTATTTTTGCTACGTAAGAAGCTGCTGGAAATCGGGTATAATTAAACATACCTTAATGGAATAAGTAGAATGCAAATACATGTTTTTTTATTTATGCATTAGCATAATGAAAATTTTCTTAGTAAGGTTTGTTGTTGTCAATATAAACAATTGTTCGATTTATATATGTAAAGTGTAGAGTTAGAAATTTTTGCGGATTGTTGTTGCACCCCCCTAAAATTTTTGGTAACCCCCCACCCAAAAAAAAAAAAATTAATGAATTATACACCCTCAAATTTTTTGGTGTAAGTAATTAAAAAAGTAAATGTGCAGAAAATTTCATGTAAATAAAATTTTTACTTTATCTTGTTCTTTTTGTGTACGTGTTTTGATTTTTTATTAGTGAGTCAAAAAGGAATCATTGATCTGCAATTTGTAAATGGTCTATGGGCAATTGTCATATTGTCGTAGCAAAAGGCAAGATAAAAATTGAGAATTTGCTACAGTACTATCAATTAATGAATAATGTAACTTTATTCTTTCAATCATGTGACCTCCAAAGAGACTGGAAACCAATGGTTTTATTTATTTTATGCACATGTGTATTAAATATAAAAATGTGAAATACACAAATCACACGTGTTTTTTTTTTTTTTTTTTTTTACATGCATTTTTGTAATTACAAAAAAAAAAAAAAAAAAATCTGAATTTCAAAATTTTTTTTTGGAAAAACTGAAATTCATATTGGCTACGAAAACTTTTCGTGGATTATTTAGCTATTATTGTTTCATTAAAATGCAGATGACAACACTCAGCAACCTTAAAGTGTTAAAAGTAGAATTTTCAAAACTTCACATCACAGGTGAAAATTGTCTGTCAATAAGTAACGTCTAAAATTATTTTCGTTGAAAAAAAAAAGGTAAGATTTAAGCTATTAAAATAAGTTTGGTAAAATAGTTTGTCACTGTAATACAGTATTATATTTGATATTTAACCGATTTATTCAATTTATTAAATTATTTCTGTTGTGAAAAAGCGTATCACCCGAAAGCGATTTTTTAGCTTTTTAAAAATTATTACTATTTGAGACTACTGCCTTTTCCCCCAATCTCTACATTTCATTTTACCGAACCAGGGATTTCCATTTAAACTGAAAGTGCACAATAACAAAAAATAAATATGTTTATATCACAACCCTGCTATCAATTACAAATGTAACTTCCGAAATAGTCGCTCATAATGTGCGTGATCACTTATTGACGCTTAAAATATAAATCTAATGTCTGTATTATTATTATGTATGTATATTATTATTAAGTATGTATGCATATTATTATTATGTATGCATATTATTAAGTATATATATATTATTAAGTATGTATTATTATTAAGTATATATATATATTATTTAGTATGTATGTATATTACTATTAAATAAGTATTCATATTATATTAATTAATAGTATTCAATAATTATTAATAGTATATTAATGATTAAATATTATTATTAAGTATGTATGTATATTAGGATATATGTTATGTAAATCTGACAGTTAAAACTTTTGAAAGACCTTATTACAAAAATGTTTTAGGAGAACTATGTAATTAAAAATTTAATTAACTCTGCCCAAAAGCATTATTATATATATATATATATAAGAGGTCATAATGTGTTTCTGTGCATTAGATTATTTAAGAACAAAAGCCAGATTTC